>JABCMI010000115.1:0-366279 GCA_026261945.1 Hirschfeldia incana
AAGAGAAGGCGTGGACTACAATGAGATTTTCTCACTGTGGTCAGACACACTTCTATCAGAGTGCTATTGGCATAGTAGCACGTCAGGATCTGGAGTTGGAGCAACTTGAAGTGAAAACTGCTTTTCTTCATGGAGAGCTTGAGGAGAGATTTCTATGACTCAGCCTGAGGGTTTTTTGGTTCCTGGTAAGGAAGATCATGTGTGCAAGTTGAGGAAGTCGCTGTTGGACTTAGCAGTTTCCTAGACGGTGGTACAAGAGGTTTTGACAGCTATATGGTCAAATTGGAATACGACAGAAGTTCTTATGACTGTTGTGTATACATGAGCAAGGTGGAGGATGGGTCGTATATCTACTTGGTGATGTATGTAGACGACATGCTGATAGCTGCCAAGAAAAAGTGTGATATTTAGAAAGCAGAAAGAGCTATTGAGTTCTGAGTTTGAGATGAAGGATTTGGGTGCTGCAAGAAAGATTCTAGGAATGGAGATCTTCAGGGATAAGGCGAAGAAGAAGTTGTTCTTGTCACAAAAGGCCTACATTGAGAAGGTATTGACAAGATTTGACATGCTTAATTCTAAGCCTATCAATACTCCATGTGCTGCAAAATTTCATCCTACCATGAGTGATGAGATGTCTGAAGGGGAAATCCATTATATGTCACGAGTTCCTTATGCTAGTGCTGTAGGAAGCCTGATGTATGCTATGGTCTGTATAAGATCAGATCTTGCACATGCAGTCAATGTTGTGAGTAGGTTCATGGTTCAACCATAGAAGGAGCACTGGATGGCTGTGAAGAGAATTTTCCGGTACCTTAAGGGTACATCTGATGTTGGTCTTGTCTATGGAGACAAGGATCCAAGACTGGTTACTAGGTACTCTGATTCAGATTATGCAGGAGATGTTGACAGCAGGAGATCTATGACTGGTTATGTATTTACTCTGGGTGGTTCTGTGGTGAGCTGGAAGGCGACTTTGCAGTCGACAGTGACTTTGTCTACTACTGAGGCAGAGTATATGGCACCGACAGAAGCTGCTAAGAAGGCGATATGGTTGAGAGGATTGGTCAGTGATCTTGGTCTTCATCATGATTAGGCTACTGTGTATTGTGATAGCTTGAGTGCTATCTGTTTAGCCAAAGATCAGATTCATCATGAGAGAACCAAGCATATTGATGTAAGATACCATTTTCTGAGAGAAGAAAAGAGGATTGAAGTGAAGAGAAGTAGGAACAGCTGATAATCCTGCAGATATGTTCACTAAGGGGTTCCTCACAGCAAGTTAAAGCATTGTCTTGATTTGCTGAATATCTCAAGCTGTTGAATATGGTCCTAAGGGGCATCTGGCTCTAAGGGGCATCTGGCTCTGAGGAGCATCTGAGTCCGACGGGACATCTGACATCTGAGGAAAAGAGAGAGTTTGTACATCTGTTATGAGCACAGAAAAGTGCATTCTGGTACATCTGATTATGGAGGATTCAAGTCAAGGTGGAGATTTGTTCAAATATGCCTTGAATCTGCGAGCTGAGTTATCGGCGATCCAGGCGTCATGGATCAGGCGATATCTGACCGGGAGTATCAATCGATAGACATGTTGTCATATCGGTCGATACTACCCAAATCCGAGAAATATGGAAAGTTTCATTAAAGACTTTCTTATATATACATCTAGGGTTTTATCATATTCTGTAGCACGAAGTGTATTCTGAAAAACTCGCATCCATCAATAAAATACTCTCTTTGCCCGTGGACGTAGCCGTTAGTGGTGAACCACGTTAAATTTTTGTGTCTTTCTTTATTGTTTATTCATTTGTTAATCTATATCTTCTCACATCCGTCACAACTCACAACAGTGATGGGCACAGAGACCGCTCTAGTCGCTAAAACGGATGCGGTGGCTGCTACTTTGATCCAGTAGAACATTGACTCGAGAGACCATCAGTTCATCCTTGGTGTCACCAATCTGAACCTTAGGGGCAAGATTTTGTCCTCGCTTCTAGCCGAGGGAATGGCTGCTGGCAAGAGCGGTCCAGCGTTGCAAGCCATTAAGGATCAATGGCTTAGCTCGGCCCGTCTCATGACTTTCTCGGACGCTGTCGTGGAGGCTCTCAGGCGCATGAATCTAAATGAGAATGAGAAGAGCTGGAGAGTGAACGAGTAGCTTAACCATGCAAGGTAATGGATAAGTGCTTCAGTTATGCACTTACAATTGTATATAACTTGCTGGATTAATAGGTGTGAGAACTGTCTTTCAAACGAGCAAGGCCGAGAATTAGCAGCAAAACACGGAGTGAATGATCTTTTCTGGGACTGGGACTTGCCCAGAACCAGAGAAGGATTCTACCGGTTCCAAGGCTCGGTTACATCGACATGCAGTAGTCCGTGGCTGGGCCTTTGCACAGATTTCTGACCTCAACTGGATGGAAACCGCAAGCTCTGACCTCAAAGAATGCACCCAATTTGCAGAAGGAGTCAAGTCTAAGACACCAGAGGTCATGCTTGCTTACAACCTCTTGCCGTCATTCAATTGGGATGCTTCCGGTATGACAGATCAGCAGATGATGGAGTTCATTCCCCGTATCGCTAGGCTCGGTTATTGCTGGCAGTTCATAACCCTTGCGGGTTTCCATGCGGATGCTCATGTGGTCGATACTTTTACAAAGGATTACGCGAGGAGAGGGATGTTGGCTTATGTGGAGAGGATACAAAGAGAAGAGAGGAGAAATGGGGTTGACACCTTGGCTCATCAGAAATGGTCGGGTGCTAACTATGATGATCGTTATCTTAAAACCGTCCAAGGTAATATCCTCCACTGCAGCCATGGGCAAAGGTAAACTTACTTTTTGTGTTATTTTCATGCACACACAATAACACTAGTGAATTAAAACTGTTATGTAGTATACGTTCATATAGCTTTTGCAGTCTTAAGATCTTCCGCTTATTAGAACAATGAAAAGAAATTTATACGTCAAAATTTTATATCAACCAACCGCAATGGTTTATTTGTTGAAGATTTGTCCGATTGGTCGAGACAAATAAAGTAGTCTAGTCTTTTTTATTGTACTATAGTCACTGTAGTCTTGTAGATACTTAAAATGCCTTTTACGTAGTAAAACATTCAGGATTTTACATACGTATATTAATATATATCATTATACTATAGATGCATGAAGTTATGTTCGCTCGCTCCATTATGTATCCAACTATACTATTGTTTTTGCTATACCCCTCCGGGCCCTCCCCCTCTTAAAACAGATGTCTTTTGGCATATAGGTGTTACTGAGGAGCAGTTCAAAGAGAGCTGGACGAGGCTGGGAGCTGCCGGAATGGGCGAAGGGACTAGCCTTGTGGTCGCCAAGTCGAGAATGTAAGACAGACGTTCATTGAAGCGTTGCCGCCAAAGCTGTTCGGCATCTTCGCAGAAAAACTTGGAAATAACACTATCTTTAGTATATTCTTGGACTTAACCAAGTAATAATAGAAATAAAAAGAAAAAGAAAAAGACAGATAGAAATATATCATTGTTATTGTGTTTTATTTTTCTGCGTACGTTAGAGCATTTTCAACCGTTACCGGTTTGAATTTTTCGGTTTTATGATACTTTTCAATAGCACTAATTATATTATATGTTTATTTCTTATGTTTTACAAAAATTGATTATTCATTATGAATCACTTTGTAAAAGAATACATCATAAATAGTTTAAAATACTATACTATCTCAAATGTGAGAATTAGCCTTTTGTTATAATATTTTTTTTTAAAATCGACGATAAAGATGCTAATGATTGGAGGGGTAGTAGTTTTATGGGGTTTGCTCTGTATGAAAAATTGATGTTATTGGATTTGATTACGAATGATTTTTAATTATTTGGAGCCGTTATTTCTATTGGTAAACCCATCTGTTATAAGGGTGGAGGGGTCAGATTCAAATCTTAGCAACTATTGGGAAGGGATCATCAACCAGCTCTTGTTACTGACGTATAAAAATATGGTCTTTGATCCCAAATTTCTAACAAGTAAAAAAGTGTTTTTCAAAAAAAAAAAAAAAAAAAAAAAAAAAGTGTTTTTCTTACTGTATTTCTTATTCAGTTTTTGTTGGAGAACCAGATGAGGAATGTTACAGCACGTGAAAGGTACTAACAATTTTTTTGCCTAACCGGACAAATATAGTTACCACCACTATGTCTAGCCACAATACTGATTCGGACATCCGGCTCTCGAAGACAAATAATGGGCCATAGTAAGTAATAGGCTTTTAGAATTATGGGCACAGTGTTTTTTCATGCTTTTGGAAACTTTAAAAACAAAGAAGTGTATTTAGGAATTTTTTTTTTTGAAAAAGTGTATTTAGGAATTCTACGAACTGATTGTTTGTGTTTATTGTTATATTTTCGAATAATGCTTCTTGGCTTCTTTTCTTTTAGTATTTTCTTGATGAAAAACATGATCCCCAATTCTTTTCAGTAAATAAAATGTAGCCGAAGTATAGCACACATTTTACCTGAAGAAGACTCTTTGATCTAGTCAGAAAACCCAAAATGAAATGGTTTCCACTTTAGAATCATGCTAAAAGTCAGAAAACAGATAATTATATATGCGATCAGAATTCAACAATCGTTTGAGCATGATAAATTTAAGTTACAGTTAACTTTATAAACTTAACAATTAATTTTGAAAATTAATTGTTAAATAACGAATAAAAAAGTAACTTTTTGATTCTTTACTTTACATGCACCAAAGTCTTCATTAATATTTAAGCGACTACAGTGACAACGTCGTACAACCCACGATGTGCGAGTCCATCGACTAAATCCGAGACATATTTTTTTAGTCTTTAATATGATTATGTTTCATATGAATTTTTTTCTTGTTACTTATGGTTTTAATTATTTAATTTATGATATTTATAAAAAAGAACTCCAGAGAAAATAATCTCAACTAAGAATTTTTCAAGTTGGATCATCCATAGATGAGAGTTTGATATATTTAAGGTTAATTGAAATAATAATGAGCTGTATTTAAGTTAAGGAAATCTAAAATAAAAAAGCAACAAAGACTAGGTCCGAGACTTCTTAACCGGAACCGAATCTGACTTGAAATGGACCGTTCGGATCGATTTCGGATATGGCCGTTTTATCCGATGGGTCCGGTCCTTGCTTTTAATATCCGTGGGGTATTGGTTCGGTTTTGGTTATTAACCGAAATCCAATCGGATACCCGATTAAACCGAAACATATAGCTTAAAATCCAAAATATTAGAAAAAGTGTAATCATCCCAGTTTGAAACCAGGTGGGCAAGATAGAGAAGCGATTATGTTACCACTAGACCACTTTAATTTTTATTTAGTCAATTGTATTGCAAATATATATACAATTTTAACATTAATTGTTTTGTAAATTGACAGTTGTGAGTTTTGAACCCGGGTTGGAACGATTAGTACGCAGGTTTGTAACCACTGGACCACTTAGCATCATATCTAAATTCTTTTATATCTTAAATATATTTATGATTATCAAAATATAATATCTGAGTTTTAAACCATCAAGAGAGAGGAAATGAAGAGAGAGAATTCTCTCTGCAAATCTTAGATCTAGATTCAAAATTCAAAATTTGAATCCCTTTCTCCTTGTTCTTCTCATCTGAGTTATGTCTTGAGCAGAAGAATATCTCCTCTCCTGAAGCCACCGTCTGCGTTCGTCCCTCTTCTCGCTCCAATCTAAGGTTCGTATGAAGCAGCTCAACCTTCTCATGGCTCCTTTGGTGAGTTTGTCTCTTCGGTCGCAATTCCGCCCTCCGTCTCCCGCGTCTCCGCCCTTCTACTCCTCCGTCACAACTCCTCTCTCTGTTGCGACCCCGCCCTGCGTCTCCCGTGTCTCGACTCCGCCCTGCGTCTCCCCTGTCTCGACTCCACCCTCCGTCTCCTCCGTCGCAACTCCAACGCCGTCCTCCTCCTGATCCGCCACTGTGTACCTCTCCCCCTTTGCCGTTTGAAGCTCGCACTCCGCCAAAACCATCGGATCCTCCTGACTACTTGTCTCCTGCAGTATACAGTGTGTTCCATTACTGGAGCGGTGATTCAACAATGGGTTGCTCCATCCTCATCTCCATCTCCGTCTCACTTCCTCTTTTATTAATCTAGGTGTTATCTCAGATATTTTTAAACTTGATATTACGTGATGAGTTGATATCATTGGTTTGGTACCTTGAACTCTTCTTTGATCTATCTCTGTTTCTCGTCTTGGTGCGCCCCTCTACTGCAGTATGCAGTCACTCTACTGCAGTATGCAGTCTATCTACTGCAGTATGAAGTTCTATCTTTGCGGTATTCAAATATTTCATTGCTTAGTGGCAGCTTAAAGGATTGATGCCTCACATATCCACTCATCATGTGAATCGGGTCGTTTACTGTCATGTTTCCACGTTTATGGAATTTGTTCTTCTCCCAGGTTCATCATCTACTTTATGTGGCTTTGGTGTAGGGAATGTATTGGTGAAGATTAGAGATACTTCTAACATTGAAGTTCTAATCAAAGGCTTTGTAGCCATGTTGAAGATTGCTGATTGTGCACTTGTTGCTGCTTCAATCTTGGGAGTTATATCATTGATTGTGGTCTCTAACTTCCAAGGTTTCATCTCACTTTACAGCTTGATGGTCGCTGAGATTAGATGACTTCTCAACATCATTGGTTGTTTAAGAGTTTTGTATGCCCCCATCTTTATGTGTTGTATTTGCTTCATTGTAATAGTTGTTTGCTTGGCATGGATGGCTTTGTTTTTTTGTACCTACACTTTCTCCATTTATGGAGAGTAAGACTTTTATAAAAGTAAGATTTATATAATAAACGGGTATCCAGAACCGACCCGGAACCGACAGTATCCGATCCAAAACTCGAACCGAAATTTACCAAGTACCCACTGGATTGAAAATTCATTTATCCAAAAACCCAGACCCGATTGGATATTACCCAAACCCGACCCGAATATCCAAAGTCCCGGGCCTAACGAAGATGGCTTATATATATTTAAATGCATGACCCTAAAATTAAGGGCTTGACGCAACTTTTTAAACCTAACTAGTTAATAATTTCAACGGACAAAATGAAAACGTTACAAATGTGGTTGAAGACGTTAGACGCCTCTAGTAAACCCAATCAAGATTAAACTAATTGAACCTATGAAGATTTTGGAGCTAAGACCCAAAAATATATAGCACACGCTTTTCCAGTGTATATTGAAGACATGCACTGTACATATATAGTCTGTTGTTGTTTTGACATAAAAAAAGGATGAAAACTGTGTCGACTCGTTCAATCAAACCAAAATACCATGATATGAGAAAGATTAATTTGTCGGAAATAAACGGAATCAACATTTGGGAATAAAGGAAGGAGTTGACACTTTGCACATGGGATTAACTAACATAATTAAAAATATTAGGGAGATTGATCAACTTTACATTTTAAATTTTTAACATTTACACCAAAAAAACTTTAGTTAAATTGTGAAGCAGAGGATCCTTTATACTGGACTATCGCAATCCTACCTAAATTCCTCGGCCGGCAGCCAATCACGCGTTTTATTCCTTCCTTTCATTCTTATTCTGATTTTGAAATATTTAATACTTATATATCCGATTATATTAGGATTCCTTTTTTACTAACCATTTATATTAGGATTCATACATTGTGTTATATTGAGCAAGATGAATCCAGCTTTCATTTTTGACATTACGTTGATAAGATTTTTTTGTAACTGTTAAAAATTTGATTGTAGATATTCAAATACATCTAAGCCGGTATTACAAACGACATAACTTGTTTTGTCGGTACAACACACAAATACTGCGTTTGTGAGTGATAACAATTCTTTTCATTTTACAACAATCTTAAAATGTTATAAACTACTTTACCTCGCTCTGAAACTCTAAAAATCAAAAATTGGTTCCGATAACGTTGGAGGTTATGAACAGTCTGATAATGTTTGAGGTTATGAACAGTTATAGGAACGTAAATATACATATTTTTTTATTAATATAAAAGTATAAAAATATTTGATTAAAAATATAAACTAAAATACATCAATACTGATATATATATATATATATATATATATATTTTAATTTATATCATAAAAATTTAAACAAAAACATTTGCTATAGTACTTTAAACATTAATATATATATATATAACCCATAAATAATTAAAAGGTTAATTTTATGATTTTATAAATATAATTTGTATATCTATCAGAGTAATATGAGTTTTAATTTTTTTTTATCAAAATAACCATCAGAGAACTTAACTTCTGATGCAACCCAGTTAACCAAAGTCGTTTTTGTTTCTGATGACAACCGAAAGATGGAAACTGGAACATTTCCATTGCTTTTCATATGTAATTCACTTATTAAGTAAATATAAGGTAAATCAATCATTGACCTTTTGCTATTTTTGTCTTTCCTAAGATGTTCAGTATTGTATTCATGATGTTGCCAAAAAATCCTTATCTTTATGCAATCAACTTTGATGTGTAAAAGATGATCCTTCGAGTAAGAAAACTCTAAAAATATATTATCTCGTGCTAATTGGGAGTGACCCTATACTCATTAAGCATATTTCCATGAACATGCCAGTTTCCTCCACGCCAAACAGTTTCCTGAGCTCTGTAGAAATCAATCTCTGCTTCGATCTGTTCTCAACTGAAACATGGAGGAAAATTGTCTCTGGCAACTTTTCATATCTATACAATGTCTTATTTCTTCTGTACGGATGGGAAAGGAGAAAAAAACGACGATGAAAACCAAACCAATAACTCTTCCTACCATTTCAGTTGAAAAGCATCCGTCATTCCAAGACAATATGGACAAGATAACCTTTCATGTGTTGTCCATCCAGACAACAACCGTAAGTAGGAATGTGACTTATAGTCCAAAACAAAAGTGCTCGCTTTGTAACATTTTATTTCATGGAACGATCATATGTCATCATCCCTGCTGACCACAAATCCTTCAGCTCTTGTATCAGTGGGTGGCGAAAAACATCTAGCGATTGTTTTGGAGGCTTTAGACCAGAGACTAATATGGCTAAGTATATAAATTTTTGTTGCATGCACCTCTCTGGTAGCATATTTTACGTCGTTAGAATGACTGGCCAAAAAGAATATTGTCTCCAAAACATTCAAAATGGATTAAATCTATATGTGCATAACCCAAGATATACATTCAGAATATATCTCTAGCAAAGTTTGGATGTACCATGTTGAAATGTTTCCACTCTCTTGCATCTGATGGATGAGAGACTTCGCCATCCTTGTGGACATGTTTAGCACGCCACCTCATCGCTCCAGTAGTCCTCTCATGTTAATATAATCTTTTTCATATGTCTGTAATTGGTAAGTACCACATCCTTTAGTATGGTACCCCATTCCAATCAAGTCCTTGCAGTTTGAATTGTGGCTTCTTGATAAATCGATACTCTTCTAGCGATACTCTTCTAGCTTCTCATCGTCTCTCCAGTAGATCATGCAGTTGTATATGCAAACATCTATCATCTTCAAAGGCAAACCAAGATTATAAACCAATTTATGAATCTCATAACAAGATTGAGGTGACACGTTATCTTCTAGCAAATACTCTTTAAACAATTCCGCCAATGCATCCATGCAATTCTCAAGTAAATTATAATCCGTTTTGTTATTCATCATCCTAGTTGTTGGAGACAATTTAGAGAGACCTTCTGTACAACCAATGTAGATTTGTTGATTTAAAGCACCTAACATTTCATAAAAAATATTTCATCCAAGTTAGGTTCTTCAACATTTCAGTTTCATCAGTTATTGTTGTAAGTTTTTTTAAGCATCAATAACTATGTCCTGAACCCTATCATGATCTACCATATGCTCCTTCTGATTGTAAAAATATTCATTATGCAAATTATTTGGTTCTTCATCATTATCAGCATCCTGAAAATTACTATTACTACTACTAGTTTCATTTCCACCATAACTCCCTCCATGTCGAAACCAAATATAATATCATGGTGTAAAATCTTTGTTTACGAAATACTTCGATACAGTTTTATTAATATGTGTAAAAAAACTCTGGAAAATGTGTATTTTGAAACAGAGTGCGTATATTTTAAACAGGTATAATAGTGTCAGTGGGAAGTTATTTGTTGAAAAAATATATGGGGTTTAGTGCTATCAAAAATCTTATACTAGATGGCAATAAGTATCTTTCGACATCTTTCTCAAAAAACAAGTATCTTTCAACACGAAGCCGGCAAATTAATAACGTGCACTACAAGAAAAATGGGTTTTAATAGCATACCGGAATAGCGTTTTTTTCAATTGTGCTATGTTTGATATACGCGGGTTTTAAAGATAGCGTTTGTATTAATTGAAACGCTATGTTAGAGTTGTGAACTGGAAAAAAAAAATTAAGTGTATTTTCAAGAAGAAATAAGAGTGTAATAATAGCAATAAATGATTAAAAGTGTTATGGTTGAGTTTCGCGGTTAAGCCCGGGACACTTAGTAAAATTTTGGCTCCTAAACAAGATTAGTGTCGGAAAAAAAAAACAAAATTATTAGGGTTTCGATCTTCCCTCTCTCTCGTATCTCCTTGCCTCTTTTCTGGTCGAAAGAATCAATTTCATCTCTTTCACTTCTAATTACATTTTCAATTCCTAAGCTCTTACCTTTTCGCAACTCGAATCCACTTTCTCCTACTCTCGAATCCATTATCAATTCCTCTTATCTTGTCGTAATCCATCCCCAATCCGTCGAAGGTGAGTTTGCTTTTACTAACCCATAAGTTTATATTTTGATTAGAAGAAATCTCATCTATGTTCTAGTGTTATTGCATTGTCAATTGATGCGTTTCTGTATACTATTTTGCAGGAAGGATCTTCGGATTAAGGTACATTTCTTCTTCTCGTTTCTCTTTTAGTACATTTTTTTCTTTCTATTTTAACACAATTCTCTTATTTTGTAGCTGACTCGAAGCAAAATTGAAGAGATTTTATCGAAAGGTATAAACAAGTCACACTATCATCTCTATTTACAAAAATCGTTCTGTTTTGGTTTTCTGGGTTGATAAAGTGAACGTCTTGTATGTACAATTTCTCGGAGCTGTAACATGGATAAATCGTGGGTCTGGTTACCAAGGTATTAACTTGACTTCATTATCTTTTATAAATTGTTTTCTGTTGATCTAATTTATTTGGTAGACTGAATTCAGTATTCTAATTTGTTCTACACGACAGGAATAGCCTTGAGTATGAGAAAGGAGCTACTGAATTTGTGTCTTCTTCATCAAGACTTTTAGGAGATCCAGCTGAAATGTTCTGCCCTTGTGTTGATTGTCGCAATGTGTGCCATCAAGCTTCTGAGACAGTTTTGGAGCACCTGGTGATTAGAGGAATGGATCAGAAGTACAAGAGTTGTGTGTTTTGGACAAAACACGGGGAGACAAGGCCAGATAAGTCAGCTGATCATGTGTACTCATCTGAAAATGAGGCTTACGAGTTGTTCAGAACGACTTTCTTAGCAAGTGAATGCAATCAGAGTGTTGGACAAGAGAATGCAGGAGCGTATGAGGGGCCTGACAGTCCTGAAGAGGTTGAGTTCAGAAAGAAGTTAGAGGATGCAGAAACTCCGTTGTACCCGGGGTGTGAGAAATTTTCAAAAGTTTCTGCAATCATGGGACTTTACAGGATAAAAGTGAAGAGTGGGATGTCGGAGAATTATTTCGATCAGCTACTGTCCTTGGTTCATGACATGCTTCCTGCTAAAAATGTGCTACCTAAGTCTACTGATGAGATGAAGAAGTTTCTGAAACAGTTTGGTTTTGGCTATGATGTCATCCACGCCTGCAAGAATGACTGTATTTTATATAGAAAACAGTATGAAGATGCAGTCAGGTGTCCAAGATGTAGTGAATCAAGATGGGAGAAGGATAAGCAATCTGGTGAGGAGAAGAAAGGGGTTCCTGCTAAGGTGCTTAGGTATTTTCCGATAAAGGACAGGTTCAGGAGAATGTATAGATCAAAGCGGTTGGCTGAGGAGTTGTGTTGGCACTCCACCAATGCTTCTGAAGATGGAACTATGCGACATCCTGTCGACTCATTGACTTGGGTGCAGATAAACAACAAATGGCCGGAGTTCGGAGCTGAGGCAAGAAACCTGAGACTAGGTATTTCAACAGATGGCATGAATCCATTCTCCATCCAGAACAGCAACCACAGCACATGGCCTGTTCTCTTGGTCAACTATAATATGTCACCAACGCAGTGTATGAGGTCCGAGAACATTATGTTGACCATGCTAATTCCTGGCCCAAGCGCACCTAGCAACAATATTGATGTATATCTACAGCCATTGATAGAAGACTTGCAGGAACTGTGGACAGAAGGTATACAAGTTTATGACGCCTTTAAGAAGGAGAGTTTCACTCTTAGAGCCATGTTGCTGTGGAGTATCACAGATTACCCTGGTTTAGGAGCTTTAGCTGGTTGTAAAGTGAAGGGCAAGCAAGCGTGTAATGTCTGTGGGAAGGATACACCATATAGGTGGCTAAAGTTCAGTCGTAAACATGTGTACATGAGGAACAGGAGGCGGCTCATGCCTAGTCATCCATACAGACGAAAGAAAGGATGGTTTGACAATACGGTTGAGGATGGTTCTGCAAAGAGGATTCAGACCGGTACAGAAATATTAAACAGTCTAAGGGACTTTAAAAACGATTTTGGAAAACTCTTACCAAAGAAGAGTAAGAGAAAGAGGAGTGAAGGAGATGAGGATGATGATGATGATGAGTACGAAGAAGATCATGATATGTGGCGGTGGAAGAAAAAATCTATTTTCTTCGACTTACCTTATTGGAAGGTATTTTATTTGATTTACCTTCTTCAACTTACCTTATTAGTCTGAAATTGTCAATATTTTTTATGCTAAATATTTGTAAAAACAATTGTAGGATATGCCTGTAAGACATAACATCGACGTGATGCATGTGGAGAAGAATGTCAGCGATGCCCTGTTGTCTATTCTCATGAATAGTTGCAAATCAAAGGATGGCCTGAAAGCGAGAAAGGATTTGGAAGATATGGGTATACGAAGCAGCTTACATACACAAGTTAGGGGGAAGAGAACTTATCTGCCTCCAGCTGCTTATTGGCTCTCCAAAGAAGAAAAAAGAAAATTCTGCAGAAGATTATCCAACTTCAGAGGTCCTGATGGATATTGTGCAAATATATCCAATTGTGTCTCACTGGATCCTCCTTCTATTGGCGGCATGAAGTCACATGACCATCATGTTCTTATGCAGAATCTGTTTCCGGTTGCGTTGAGAGGTTTACTCCCAAAAGGACCTCGGATTGCAGTGACTCGTATGTGCAATTACTTCAACAGAATCTGTCAACGCGTTCTTGATCCTGATAAGCTACTTGCTCTAGAAACAGAGATTGTGGAGACAATGTGCCAGTTAGAGAGATTCTTTCCACCTTCATTGTTTGATATCATGTTTCACCTTCCCCTGCATCTGGCGAGAGAAGCACGATTGGGTGGCCCTGTACACTTCAGGTGGATGTATCCATTTGAGAGGTAACTATATTGTTTTCATTAGAATCTTAATTTTTAAGATTTAAGCGAATTTCAGTATTTTAACATTCTTTAATTGCAGGTATATGAAGATATTGAAGGCTTTTGTGAAGAATTTCGCAAGACCTGAAGCTTGTATGGCAGAGGGTTATCTAGCTGGTGAATGTCTTGCATTTTGTATGGAGTTCTTGCAGAAATCGGTACCTGTTGAGGAACCAATGACAAGAAATGAGGATTTAGAGGCACATGATAATGTACTTGAAGGGCGCCCTCTGCAAAAAGCAACAGAAGTTAAACTAACTGATAAGGAGAGAGATGTAGCTCATCGTTATGTCCTCATGAATACTGCAGTGATGGTAGCATACTACGGAGTCATCAAGGAGATCATATTGCTTGATTACCACATGTTTCAGGTGCCTCTGTTTAGGTGTAGTTGGGCACATAAAGGGAAAGGTGTTAAAGAGGAAGACGGTTTTACACTTGTGAATCTCCACACGAACCAGTCAGCATTTGTTAATGATCCATACATTCTGCCATCTCAAGCTAAACAAGTTTTTTATTCAAGAGAGGATGACAACTCTCCTTGGTATGTTGTTATGAGAGCACCTCCGAGAGGATATCATGAGTTAGAGACTGAAGAGGAAATTTGCGCTGCAACGTTAACAGTCCAGCATGATGAAGATATAGGAGATCACGCTTCAGATGACGAGAGTTTTTGTGTTAGGAATGATTGTGAGGGTATTATTCTTTGAGATTACTGAGAAGTTTGTTGTTGTAACAGGTAAATTGAAACAATGAACGAGAATGTTGTTACTGAGAAGGCGCGTCGCAGTAAACGTCAAGCAGGTCTTGATGTTAGTCCTGTGGTGTCTTTAACTACCAAGAAACAGAAGAAGAATTGTCCGAAGAAGAATGTGGATCAGGAGTCTCAACACGACGAAATCGAGCAACATAACGATTCAGAAGAGGTGGAACAAGAAACAGAAACTGAAGAAGCCCAAGAAGAAGATGATGATGAAACATAACCACCCGACGAACATGATCAGTACGAAACACAACAAGCTGAACAAGAACTTGACGAAGAAGAAGAAGTCATTCCTAGCTCTGAGGCACAAACACAGCAATCTATTCCTAGCTCTGAGACACAAACACAGCAATCTGATAACCAAGTGAAGAAGACTAGAGGTCCAACTAAAATGCGAAAAGTGGCGAAACATATAGAGGACAAGGTAGATGTGGAGTTTAATTCTTTGGGAGAGCATGTTGGCAGTGGATCAGTGACATTGTCCTCATTCCTGGGTCCTCTTGTGAGAGAGCATGTGCCTGTAACTCTAGATGATTGGAGACATATGGAAGAGAAAACAAAAGATGCTCTGTGGGAGGAAATACAGGTAATTCTGTTACCTATGTATATACATACACACGAGTTCAATATTAATATGAATATTATGTACAGGGACGATTCAACTTGACAGAAGACTGGCAAAAGGATGTAGTCTTTAAGCAGATGGGTTGTTTGTGGAGGGCCTCTAAATCTAGACTGTCTTCCATAGTTAGAGCAGCAAAAAACAAGGCGCAACTACAGAAAATTAAACCGAGCAACATACAATCTGTATCAGCTTGGAACAATTGGGTGAAAGGAAGATGTAATGCAGCTTTTGAGGTAACGTTTTGTGTCTTGCGTATACACATTTGGGTTATGTAATTAATATTTATTCCAAAATGGTATTTTGTTTATGTAGGAACAAAGTAATAAGTACAGGGAACTCAGGAAGGCTCAAATTCCCCACACCACTAGTCGAAAAGGCATGAATCGGCTTGCAGATGAGATGGTATGAGTCTATATAACTACTTTATTGTGTTTATGAGATCTGATGACAACTACTTTTTTTTAACTTGTAGAGAAAAAACAGTTCTGATCCTAAGCTAGTCACTAGAACTAAGGTTTGGGTCGCTGGTCATACACATTCTGATGGAACACCCGTTCGTCAAGAATTTGCAGATACAATTGTAAGATTACTTGTAACAATAATATTGTTAGCTATACAATACAATTTACATACCTTGTGTAATTTTAAATTGCAGGAGAAGATAAAGAGAATTGACAGTGAAATGGAATCAAGTTCAGCAGATAATATCGGTGAAGATGCTGTCACTCAGGTCCTAGGAAAAGATAAGCCAGGAAGAATTAGGGGGTTGGGACGAGGGGTTACTGTAACCAAGTTGGCATTCTTACATGCTAGAGATTCACATGTCAAGCAACTTGAAGCAACTCAAGCAGAACTAATCAACAAGGTTCAAGATTTGCAAAATGTGGTTAAAGACTTGGCTGGTAAAAAGGTAACTTCGTTCTTTTTCTTGTTTTATTATTCAAACTTCTGATATGTAAAAGTTTGTAACAAACATGTTTGTGGTTGTTGGGAATAGCAAAAAAAATGGTTCTTATTCTACTTCTGAGAGAAGCGATGTGAGCAAGGGAGGAGGAATAAGGTGTCAAATACTGGATTGGGTTTCGAATGATGATTTGGTTGTTGCTGAAGGAGAATTCTACTCTAGTGAGCCCACATATAAGATTGGTCGCATTCCACTGGGTCCTAATGCGGCTGCTGTTATAGTGAAGTCTGTATCAGTCGTAACAGCACCTATATGGAGACCTACTCCAACTTGTGTATCGCTTGGTGAGGCTGTTGGAGTGAAAATTGCATGGCCATCTGACAAGCTCATCTTGGATGATGTCAATGACATTTCAAACAATGGCAACAACGACGAGTCAGAGGTAAAAAAATGCTGTCCTCCAACTTATGATAATCATTAATTAATGTACTCTCAAATGTGTGAATATATTTTACATGATTCAGGATATAGCTGCATCTTTAGGAAATGTTAAAATATATGATTACTGGAAACTAGAAGAGGAGTTGATAGCTGAGGGTGTCTTGTTGACAACCGATCCTACTCACCTCGTCAACCAAATTCCACTGGGACCGAATGCAGCAGTTCTTAGAGTCGAAATGGTTTTTAAACCTAATGCCTTTATCTGGAGACCTACACCTGAAATGACAAAGATGGGTGATGCAGTACATGGGACAATAGCGTGGCCCCTAGATAAGATAAGACTACCTGATCAAAATTCGCCTACTGATCAGCATTCACCTACTGAATCAAACAAGATATCCAATCAGGTTAGTTTGTAAATTCTGAGAAGGTGATTAGATATTGAATTGTTCGGTTGCCGTTGTTGATATTGTGGTGAATGTGTTTGTCTTTTTTTGGGTTTAGAGTGGTGGTAACAGCACTAGTAGTAGCAACAAAGGTGGCAAACAGAAGGTTGGTCTCTTGGACTGTCATAACTTAGGACGGAGAGTTGCTTTAGGTCGTGTGTTCTCAACTGATCCAGATGAGAAAGTGCACTTCGTTCCTTTGGGTCCCAATGCTACGAAGGTTTGGGTAGAGGTGTCCGAGTTCGATGGGGCTCGAGTGTGGAGGCCAAACTCTGAAATTGAATTCATGGGTGATGCAGTCGGAAGCACCGTGGCTTGGCCAAATGATAAGATTGTGTATCTCTAAGTATGACAATGTTGCTTTTGTGTGAAATCTTATCTATGTAAGATGTGATATTGATGTTGCTTTTGAACAACTATGTAATGTGTTTAAGTTGAATCTATGATATTGATGTTTTGTTTCAAAATCCCAGAAAACGATTTTATGTAATTATAAAAATATAAATATTTATAAATTAAAATTTTAAATATATAAATATATTAACATAATATATACAGCAGTAATGAATATGCTATAGTAGTACATATATATACATTGCACTTTGGTAACTGCTATAGTAGTATTAGCTATATCAAACAGAAAACGCTATTTATATAATTAGTAATAGCACTAAAAAGACGCTATTTAATAGTATTTAATTGCAGAAAAAAAAGCGCTATCGTAGCGCAAGCAAACATAGCACAACCAAATACCGCTATTTAATGCCCTCGACCTATTATGACGGGCGATGATACAGCGCTTAATAAAACGCTATCCTATCGTTATATAGCGTTATTCGTCCGCTATAAAAACGCGTTTTTCTTGTAGTGGTGTCTTCAAATATGCAACATGATTGTCATTGGACAAGGGAGATTGCGTCCCAGACGCAACTACTCCAAATGCTGTTGGATGAAAATTCAACGCATATTCATTCTAAGAATCATGCATCTTTCTAATACTATAATCACACTTAGCAGTTAGCATGTATACATGATCGCACATATAAATAAATATATATATACGCGGATTCACACTAATAGTTAAGTTTGTTCTAATATATTTTTCATGGAATTAAGTAAGCTACATCTCCCGTCAAAATCCCTAAATGGTGAACACAAATCATTTTATCATTTAAGACAAAAAATCAATGAATCGTTGATGAGATTCTCAAAGGATCTGATTTGACATTATAGATAATTTTAAGGTTGTTGTATCCAATAGTATTTGTTTGTAAATATTTTCTTGGAAGTGTGTGAATCTCTAATTAATCATACAGCTTCAAATAATTGATCGGTTACCTTTAATAAAATTTTGTACTAATTTGAAGTGTGTATTATTAGGTTGCATGGAAGCTTTATCGGACGTCCGCTTCCCGCTTCGGAATCGGAATCGGAATCAGAACCTCGTGGAAGCTTGCGGAATCTCGCTTTCAATACGTTTCCAAAATATTCTTTTTAAAACCCTGTTGGAAGCTAAAGATTCCATTTTGGAATCACGCTTCCAATTTTTAAGACACAGTTGTATAAATCAATAAAAATCTAAATTTATAGTTTTTAATTCATAAAATCCAAAATATAATAGTAGAGAATAGAAATATACAAATACTAAATCTAATACTATAAAGTATCTTTATGTATTAAGGTTTTTATTAAAGATATAACATATATTCAAATATATTTTGTCAATTATTTATGAAGTACTAAAATTAATTAATATAATAATTTATTTAAACTTATTTTATGTGTATTTTCATAGTGTTAACATGAAATCATTTCAAAATTATTAATAATGAAAAAATGATTTATTTTAAATTTAATCATATAACCTTTAGCTATAGATTTTAATATATATATATATATATATATATATATATATATATATATATATATATATATATATATATATATATATATATATAAAAAAATACACGCTTCCAACACGTATCCGCTTCCTAATTTTTTGAAAAATCTCGCTTCTACGCTTCCATACGGTTCCGCTTCCACGTATCCGCTTCCGTTTCCATGCAACATACTCAACTTTGCGACAATATATCGAGCTCTTGAACTATGTTAAGGAGCTGAGAAATTATTGACACTGTTTGCTGTACTAGATGAACACACACGAAAAGGTTAATTCTGTTAACCGATGCCCATTTTAATACGCAAAACAATGAAGCTTATTTTTTATTTTTGATAACTGTAATGTGTGATCCTAAAGGTTTTTTAGGTCCACTAACCAATTACTACGAAGCACATAAAAATCTAAGTTTTTTTGCCACTTAAGGCGTTTATGGGTGGCCAAAAAAAAATCGAATCCAAGGCAGAAGCTCCAGCCGAAACCCTTTTATATATCGTTAGGCCAAGACCACTTAAATTATGTACCATAACAACAATATATTATATATATAAATCATTAACCTTTTTGTGTAGACATAATATATAACAATGTACCATAACAACAATATATTATATCTACACAAAAAGGTTAATTCTCTTACCACTTAAACTATCTAACAACAATTTACCATAACAGCAATATATTATAACTAAAAATCATTACATACAAATATATAATAGTATATAACTAACTTTTAGTTTAATGCTATTTACAAAATATGATATTTAAAAGCTTTGAAATTTAATATATTAAAGAGAATAAAGAGAAATAAATTTAACTATAAATTTATTGATTATTTTTATTTTAACAAAATATGTTGAAAATAGAGAATAAATATTACCCAACACTTTTAAAATTTAAAAATAAATAATATATTAGTTTATTAACAAAAGAAATCAAAAGATAAATAATTTTCCATGCTCAAAATAGTTGTATAATTTTTCAAATTTCTGTTGACCAAATATATAATTTTTAAAATATTTGTTTTTCAAACTCAAATGATAGTATTAAATGTTCAAAAGATAAAATCATATTCCTTCCATTTCAATTTAGTTTTATGCACATATATTAAGAGAACATTTAATTTTGCATCAATTCAAAAAACATCATTACCTATACTATATTTCAACAAATAGAAAATAAACTGGAGAATATTGTTAATAAATTTTGCATTGAAATTCTAAAAGAAAACTTATTTTGAAACAAAAAAAATTACTCTATAAAGACAGTTGAACTACAACAGAGAGTAGATGCTAGACTATATTTTGTAAAAGCAACCGAGAAAAATATGCTGCAAAAATCAGAGTGGTATAATAGTTTGCAAATTTAAGTTAATAACAAAAAACAAAAAAAAAATAATATCATAACTTCCAGAATATCATATATCGATTAAATATTCTAAAATAGTATGATAGATTCTCTATCTTTAAAATCTACTAAACTAGTAGTATGGCTAAATTACTTAAGCTGAACAATGTATTTAATTATAAAATCCCTCAATATACTTAAATGATAGATGCTAAAGTATATTTTTAATACAACATGTATATATATATATATAAATTATCCTAAATAAATTATCTTAATTTTATAAATAAACAAAAATTAAAATGTATTGTATGTAAACTGTAAAAAAATAAAAATAAAATTATATATATATATATTCTCTATTTGATTATTTCATATTATGTTGTACCGAATTGAAAATATATCAGTATGTAAAAAAAATTAATAAAAAGGAAAATTTATAGAACTAACATTTATATATTAATAATGTTGAAATTAAATTTATAAAAACAAGCATTTATATATTAATAATGCTGAATAATAAATCTAACCAATAAAATTATAGAGTTACACAATATATATCACTTAAATGTGAATCATATATTTAAAAAAATTACGATAATATCAAAATTATACATCTATAAAATAAAAATTATCCGCATAGACGTGTAGATCAAAGTACAAACTGAAATGAATTAACTAAATATATACTTCATTTTAATTATAACTAATTTGATTAGACGTATCTTAAACGTTTCATAGATATGGATGTTATTTTAGGTTTCAATGTCTTATAATTAGTTTATTGTTAAGAATTAATTGAGGACATGATCGTTCACCTAACACGAAAGTTCGGCTAACGGATGCCCAAATATATTCCAAAAGAAAACTGAAAAAACCTCATATAGATATTACTCTTAATTATAAGTGAAATAAAAACATTCATAAACAGAAATAGAATCAAAGTAGTTGAGTTTGAGACACGAGAGCAAAACCCTAATCCCTCTCTTCTCTCTGGCGGCCGCCGTCTCGTGCGAGCGGTCGCCGGAAATCAATTTTTTCGCGTTTCTCCATTCTTTTCATATACTCGGCTTTTCTCTGTTATCTTTTTTTCTGCGTTTTGTGGTCGTGGGAGATGATTTTGGTCATTCTTGGGTCAGATCTTGTAGCTGACGAACATGATTTTCGACGAGAACGACGTTGGTGAGGCACTGTGTTTGTCTACTTGGGTTTCTATATGAATTCCAACCAGAGTTTGTAAGAGTTTCTAGCTCCTGGTGGAGCGATGAGTTTCTAGCTCCTGGTGGAGCAATGGTTTTCTCGTCAAATTCCGGATCCTTGTGGAGCGACGGTTTTGGTGTTTTGTTGATTTGCTTAACCTCCTCGACGTTTTGGTGGCAGGTTTTTTTTTCTCATTTATAAATAAGTTAATAGCCATTGTTAGGCTATTATAGAAACAGATCCCAAAATATTAGTTCTTCTCAAGCTGCTATTGTGGATTAAAGAAGAGCTAGTTTCAACGATCTGAGCTTGTGCTTTAACAAATTGGCTTAGGTCCTCGCATAACTTTCACTTGGAAAATATAGTGAAAGTGGTAAGAGATGAAGATCATAATCCTCTGGCTCGTCATGTTCCCCTTGGCAGAAACAACAACTCATTGAGGAGGATGGTCAGTAAGACTTACACCTTGAGAATTAGTACAAAAACCAGTATGTTGGTTGGTACTATCTCAATCTTTGGTGGGTTATATCTCTATGCTCTTTTGAGCTCTTTATGTCACCTATTGGTGATTTCTTTTAATTTATTAGCTTTTTTAAAGCTGGTTGTTTGAACTTTGTCTTTTAATGGCTTGAAACTAAACAGTGTTAAAAAAAGATATTACTCTTAACCAGTATATATATTTTTTAAAAAAAATCAAAAAGTTCTATCCGAACGCATAATATATTTGGCGAAACTCAAACCTAGCATCTCTACCCCTAGAAAAGAACCAGTAAAGTTAAGGGAAAATTGGCTCTCCTAGCCTCACGCGCTACTGATATTAGAAGTTTACCATTCATTTGCTAAACTCAATTTGATTCTTTTTTTGCCCTTATCGTAACCTGTCAAACCTATTCTTTAAATCTGCGTTTTGCATGCATCAGACTAGACAGACACTTGTTTTCTCTTTTTTCTTATTATTTTCTGTTTTTCAATTTTTTTTGCTTTCGTTTTTTTTATTTACTTTCTTCTTCTTTCCTACTATCTCTCTCATCTCTTATCCTACACTTCATCTCTCTTTTTTCTTCCGTAAACTAATTCTTCTCCAAACTCTCCTCTTTTCTTCCACTCATTCTTTTATTTTACAATCAATTTTTTTTGTAAATCATAAAGATTGGTCTTTTTTCTTATGAATGTTCTAAATCTTCTTTATCAATTTTTTTTTTGTTTGATCCTTTAGATTTGTGTTTACAAATTAGAAATTGAATGTATAAGTCGCTAAGTTCACGACTATGCTTCTCATAATTTTTTTACTATGATTTTTAAAATTTGAAATAAGTTTATGCATTTTATAGTTATTATTATTTTAATGTTAACAAATTTTGTATCACGTTACAATATTTGTTAACTCACTAACATATGTCGTAACATGTTTACAAATTTTGTAACATGTTAACAAATTTTTTATCTTGTTACAATTTTTGTTAACTCGCTAACATATTTTGTAAAATTTTGGTGGTCGATGGGTTATAATGTAGTCCTATCATAAACCTAGTAAAAGTTGATGTTATTTTTAATGTTAACAAATAGTGTATCATGTTAACGAAACTATAGTTGAAGTTATTTTACAGTTAACAAATTTTATATCATGTTTACAAAATTTGTTAACTTGCTAACATATTTTGTAACATGTTAACAAATTTTGTATTTTGTTACAAAAATTGCTAACTCCCTAATATATTCTGTAATATGTTCAGTGGTCAAATTATTTATTAGTTATAATGTAGATTCTAGGTGAAAATAAATTTTAAGAAGAAAGATTGTGTAAAAATAAAGAAATGAAGTGTGAGAAAGATGTGGGATTAAGCGAGAGAGAATGTCAGAGAAATGAAGAAAGAATCACAAGAGAGAGATGATCAAATAGATTCATGAGAAAGAGTGTACGAATAATAATAAAATTGAAATAAAAAGTAAGAAAATATGAGAAAGGGAACAAGACTGCAGAGAATGTCAGTAGTGTGTCAGTTACTTCACATGTTCTGGTCAGACGTCCAAGCGCACTTAATTTACTCATTTCAAGGGTTTTTTTCGTCATATTATCAGCTTCATTGTATACGTTTGATCACTTACGTCCATCAGTAGATACATCGTAAATATGTGCCTCCACTATGGGTAGCTGACCAATTGTCCCTAAAGTTAACAGCTCCAGGTGACCTATATGTATAAGTTGAAACATTTTTATTGAAAAAGAAAAGTCTATCACTTTTCCAACGATATATATATATATATATATATATGACCTACGAGAACGAGATTTGCTTACATAATATATATGGATAATGTAATTTGATCGGGTTCAGTTACTCTGTAGCATGTATATTAGCCTATTACGTTTGGAGCTCGGACGGCTAACAGTTCATATAATATTGTTTTGAAAAGTTCATATAGCTCAGTGGCAAAAAGCCCATAAGTACCACAAGTGCATGAGTTCGAATTCAGCCAATAACAATTTTGAACGGGCCTTGTGGTCAAGTGGCAGTAGACGGGCCTGGGACGCCAACACGTTTCAGGTTCGATCCACCTGCTATGCGAAACTAAGTCACATTGTTCTGTTCACCTAACGCGGATATGGGTCCATGCTTTAGGATCCATTTGAATGCCCAGGAGAAGGAGTCCATCCGCGGGCTTGCGACTCCCCCGAGGGTTAGGTCTGGTTCCAATAATGACCCGGGTTTAACCCTTTTGTTTACAAAAAAAAAAAATATATATTGTTTGTCAAACATTTAGTCAGTTTTTTTTATTGATATGTAAAACCATAAATATAATTTTCAATATGTAGAATTCATCATTTAGTCATTACTACATACCTATCATTTAATAAATTAGTGAAATTGATGAATTCTATTTATTTTATTTCTTTTGATGAATTCTATACTGTCCCCGAACATTCATTTTTTTTAAAATGAAATTGTACTAACTCGTGTGAAGATATTCATTTCAGTCATATAATCTTATCATATCTACATTAAACGAATTTTATCCATATAATCTGCCATAAGGTATACGCATAGTCTACATATATAACTCAAAACTTGTTTTAAAGATAGATAATCGTTTGTCTATTTTCGCAAATTAAGCTTTCTTTTATAAGCATTATGAGATGGTAGCTCTTAGAAATGTTTACAAACATATACGTTGTAGAATTTACAGAAATTCCCACCGATATGCACTTATATATTAATATATGTGTATATTTTATCACATAAACACCAGATGTACACACATCAAGAAAATATAATCAAGATGGGTACATATATAAACACCACCAAATTTACAAGGATGATTTTATTAGAGATGATTCTCATTCAGAAGCGACCCTGAAATTTAGCCAACATGGAAATAGGAACGACGCATAATCCTTTACTCCTTAAGTCCATAGTGCTGTTGGTTTCTTCTCTGAGGTTCCTCATCATCGTCATATTTTGTTCTTCTTGGATTTGGATCTGATTATCCCCCATGACTCTCGTAGTTCTCTACAATACCATATCGAAAATATATTTACGTGTTATATCCGTTAGACAATTATAAGTTAAAAGTATTGTGAAATACTAACGGACCAATTCTGTCTTACTAAAGTATTGTGCAATATGATTTTTTCTTTATATTTTCCGTATCTGTTATAAGGAATTAGACTTCATTTTAATGAATAGATAGAACATATATATATATATATATATATATATATATATATATATATATATATATATATATATATATGTGTGTGTGTGTATGTGCGCGCGAGCTCGCGCGTAAGAAGAGTGGAGAGACTACCATAACGAAAGTAGAACAGACATAGTCCTCATTTCTTCTAGGAGGCGTCTGAATATGTTCAACCTGACTGACCTGTTCAATACCATTCATATAAAATTTTAATTTGCTCTAACTACTATTAAGGGAGATATACCACAAAAGGAGATTGATAAAAATGCATAAGTGATTATTTTAGGTATATGTATCATGATAATCAGTCATGTTTTACAATCTTAACTAAAACTTATAAAGGGTCTATAGATTTGCACCGAAAGAACAGAAAATATAAAAGAAATTCATGGACTAAATTTTCAACCATGGATCCTGTTTAATTCGATTAGGTTACCTTAGGGCTATTAACCGGAGAGCTAGCAGTGTCCTCTAGAGAATCATCTTCACAAATCTTCTTGGTTCTTGCTTTCCGAAACTTCAACTTCCCCGGAAAATTAACTGGAAAACCGTGTCCAGAAAAGGCGTCAGTAGCAGCGTCCGAGACCAAAGAAGGAGAGACGCCAAGAAGCGAACAAGAACTCTTGTCTTGATAATCACTATCTTCCCGATGAGTTCTGTATTGATTTGAGAAATCGTCGAGATAAGTTGTCCATCCACTCTCTTCTTGATAATCACCTGCAGCATGATGATGATCATCAACATCAACAACATCATCGAGATGGTCGAAAGGAGCGTGATTTTGTTCATAAGTATTACAAGAGAATGTATCCATCATGTGGAGAAAGGAAGAATAACACAAAATAAAATGGAATAATTCTTTAAGTGGTTGCGTTGGGTACATATATAGAGGTCGTTAAATTCTCATGGTATTTTAAAAAAGAAAAACAAAATTAATTGGAGAGATAACAATCAGAATCTTGATGTAGTCATCACATGGGTCCCAAAGCGTTGATCAAAATTATTTCTGAGAACCAAAAGCCAATGACGGACTTCTGAAAAAGTGTGACATTGAGCTATATATCTTTCGGAGATTTGTCAACATAACTCATAAGTCATAACTCTCTTCACCAAAAAGGAAACACAACTCATAATTTTGTAAAAAAAATGATATATAAGTCGATTTTTATCGTTTGAAGAACAAAATATTTGCATATATGTATAAAAATATATGTGGAGTTAGATTCTTTGACTGATCGATAAAAGTTGATAATAGTGTACTCATATACTTTTACATTCTTTGTTGCAAAACAAGAAAATTATTAAACTAAGATTCTTTTGATTTTATTCTTCTCAATGATGTTTTTATCAACCGTTTTGACCATTTAATAAGCTTAGATGAGATTTGGCCCAACTTACGTTGATTTGTATAGCCATTTATATATTATTAGCTGAGACATTGCTTTCCACCAAATTCATTACCAAGTGAAAAATGTTGAGTTGTAAAATGATTGTATGATGATCAAAGAAAACGTAGACAAAACCAACACCAAACCACCACGAGGATTACAAAAACTAATTCTCTAAATAAAAATAAACTCTTAAAAGGGGTTGGTCAGTGTGAAAAGTAATACATATACTCAAACCTTCCTGATGTGGCCATCTGATTTGTAGTTCTTTTTGCTACTTCAAAGAATAATTAAGTAATTAAATCCAACTTGTTGAAGGGAAACTTTATTAAATTTGTAACCGAATACAAACCAAAATAAAAGAGGGGAGGAGGAACGTTAAGTTCGTTGAACTTGACTACTTTGATGTTGCGTGAGAATGGCAACGCCAAAGAAAGTAGACTTTTGTTTTTGGTTTTATCGTGTGGCCGTTACAGAATGATGACACTTGAAACAATTTGGATTTGGATGTGATGTGCACAAACATGTGAAAATGGAATTCGATGACGGAATCTTTGTTTCCTTGTAATCATGGATCACTTTTATGAGGGAAACTTGTGTAATAACCGTTTTTAGTGTATGTGTTTAAAAAAAAAACCGTTTCTAGTGTATTATTGAAAAAAGAGCAAAACATTTGTAGTGGTGAAATTAGTGAAGTAGCTTGTAACTTATTGTGATTAGTAAACTGACATAATAGTTTGAGATACAACTAAAAAAAACAAAATAAGAAATGAAAACATAAGTTTACGTTATCAACATATTTCTTTTAAGAATATAAAACAATATTCGATTAATTGTTTATAGACAATGCTATGGTGAAAAATGTGTACAATATAAAAGCAGAGTGCTCTTCTTTTGTGGTTTCATCCGGTGATTTGTGGAGCAGACCATCTGCCTTTCGGGTCTTTAGGCCCTGCTCTTCGAATGGAAGCGATGCGGTTCTTTACATTTTGTCTCCAGGTTTTAGGGCAGATGTTGTTAGAGACGTTCGCTATGTCTCCTTTTGTTCTTTTCCAGAGGTGGTAAATTGATTCGCGTGATCGAAACGTTTGCCCACATTTGTATTGATTTTAAATTGGAAATCTATACTAAATCCAAACGTAACAAATTCATAACTAGCGGTATTAGTTTCTTTTAAAAAACTCATCGGAATATTTTCATTTATATATTGAAAATTGGAGAGTTCTGATTTTTTCCCCGTTTTGAAATCCTCTCATCCTTAAAGTCAAAGAAACACGCATCCTTGAGAGCTTGAACTCTATAGTTTATAGATGTGGGTAAGTATTCGGTCTCAGGTCATAAAAGTTAAAATCAAAAAGCGAAATGGTATTTACTATAACTGGAACCAAAATTCTCCAGTGGTAATGGAAAGCGGAAACATTACAAAAAAATAATAAGAAAAACTTCATGATCTCCTCTCTTTTTATCCCTGCTAGTTTTCTCTCAATACCATTTTTCTCTTTTTTTTCCTTTCCTTTTTCTTGATATTATTATTTATAAGAAAAATATTGAAGAAAGCGGGCGAAATCTCCACCGCATCATCTCTCCATTTCGCGTTAAAACGGCTAGAAACAGTGCTCCGACCATTTGCTTCTTTTTATATTTATATATATCTACAAATACGTTGTGGAAGATGCTAGAAGTCGATGAGTGGTTCTCCGATGGTGAGATTCCGCTCCACTGTCCATGGTAAGTCGAAGAGCTTCGCTGTCACAAACTTGAAAATCTTATTTACGTTTATGTTGTATGAAGCACTTGAGAAGAAGAGCGTCGCGTTTAACGCCTTCGCGTAGGTTCTCGCCTGGCTAGCGATTGCCCATTGAAGATCAATAGGAAGCTGAATAAACTCATCAAACTTGGTTCCTACCATAACCGGAATCGCCGTCTGCATAAAGATAGTGTAACAAAATAAGTGTTCTATAATTCCCATTCGGATTTAAAACTCTGAATTTCTTAACCTATTTTCGAACAATTCAAAATTCCTTATAACAAGGGTAATTACAAGGAGACCAAATTGGTAATGATATGTATGAAATCTCTCACCTGATTAAACTTTCTAGCTTGTTGATACCAGCTAATCACACTGCATTAATGATAAAGATAAAGTTTAGCTTCGAATTAACTTTTATCAAAACTTTTGCATGTTCTGAAGCCTAAATAGTAGCCTAGTACTATTATTAACCTGTTAAGAGTGCAACGACTGGTGAGATCGAACATGAAGAGAATTGCTACAGAGTCCTTGCAAGCCATGGGGATCTGATCCTGTGATCTCTCAGCTCCTGCAAAATGATAAGGAACTTTCTAAATAAGCTAACTGATCCTTCAAGACTATTAATAACGGTACTATTAACATTAGAGTGGCGTTATTTAATCTATTGTTACCTTCCAAGTCCCATATGTTGTAGGAAATACGAGCACCCCCCATGGATAACATCTTGTCCGTACAAGTGATCCCTTCCTCCAACTCTCTCATTTCAACTTCCTTCTCTTCCCCAACGTATTTAGCCTTCATAATCCAAACCACTCATTAATAATATTATTGTTGATATTATATAAGATAGTGAAACTCATCTTTAAAAATTCCGATTTTTTTTTAAATAATTCGGTCTGAAACGGACACAGCAACTAAACTAAACTCCTTTACCACTTTGGTTTCTGATTTATGACTTTTTATGATCATTATGAATTAAAATCCGATATTGAAAGAGACGTTAATGAATTATTATTTTTTAATCTTTGTTTATGCGTAAACTAACCAGGAAGCAAGTTTTTCCGATCTTGGGATCTCCTAAGAGGCTGATCTTGAGAGAGACCAGATCAGAATCCGATCTCCTGTGGCTGTTATCGTGTTCGTTCACCGATCTGCGGCGTACGACGGGGATGGGAGGAGGCTGAGGACGAGAGACAGACGGAGACGGAGTGGCGGCGCGTGACAGCAACGAATATCTCCCTGATTTTTTGGGAGAGAAAGCGACGATTCTGCTCCAGAGCAGCCGCGTGAATCGACGGAGGATCAAAATACGACGGTTCACTCTGTTCCTGAGATTGCTGAGTCGAACGATCTTGAGGCAGGACTGAGCCATTC
The DNA here is from genome assembly GCA_026261945.1 of Hirschfeldia incana. Lineage (NCBI taxonomy): Eukaryota > Viridiplantae > Streptophyta > Magnoliopsida > Brassicales > Brassicaceae > Hirschfeldia > Hirschfeldia incana. The sequence continues at coordinate 29,469 of JABCMI010000115.1, forward strand.
TTTGAGACTGATTAATTATAAGAATCTAAGGGAGAAGTAAGGAAAGAAAATAGAAACGAGAAGAAGAAGAATAAGAAAGCTTCAAGAAGATGTGATGATGGCCAGAGAGAAGCTGTTTGGTTAAACTTTGGCCATAAGAAAGAGAGGGGGAGAGAGAAGGAATATACGTGAAAAGGTTCTGTGTTTCCTCATTTTTTCCCGGAAGGGACGACAACATACTTTAAAAGCTTTTTTAATTAATTATTAATTAACATTTTAATTGAAAATTACTCTAATTAAATTAATCATTGGGGGTGATTTGAAAAATTTCGTGGGCAACGAACTTTTCTGGTGTGATGAGAGAGGGAGGTGGTGGATTTTTCGGATGTGACGACCACATACATTACATTATTTTGGGCCTATGTTGACCTTTTAAATTTGTGTTCACGAAAAAGACGTAAACTCGGCCAATACCTTACGTGCTTTGCATACTCTATGCTGATTTTTCTACATCTATTTAATTAGCCTCACTTTTTTGACAAATTGAAAAACTACAACATTATTTGTTACTCAAATTAATATAGCCTTTCTAGAATTTTATTAATAAATTTAAAGTCTTCTTGCGAGCAAAATATAATATTGCATAGGTTATGGTGTTACTAGTAATTGAGCTAATGATTTAGAAAATAACATTCTATATTTCTTTTTTATTATGAACATTATTCCTTATTGAAAATAATTTTAAACATTGATTGTTAATAATTTTTATGAAGCGTTTAATGATTTAGAGACCAGTTTTAGAGTTAAGAAAATACCAAAACCCAATTTTGTAAGATGAAATGTTTTTCTTTTCATTCATCTAAAAATCAAAAATTATCCAATGATCTTAAAAAAAAACATTTGAAATATGAAATTAGTGTAAACGTTCATTTCAGAGTTAGCAACAAAGCATGCAATGATGATGTGTGTCTTCATGTACCCACCACATGTGAGCCATGTTTTTGTATGATTACACAAAAATGGGTTTCTTCCTATAGTTCCGATATAATGAATCACAAGTTGAAGTTATTAAGAGAACAAGTTTAAAGATTCTCTCGACATTATCAAATATTACAAGAATAAACAAACCATATGATATTGGCGAATCAAATGCTGTTGATTTAATTCGGTTTAAAAGATGTTAATTCAAATAATGAACTTTGGGATAATAATTGAGATCCACGTGAATTAAAGAGACACGTAATGAACAAAAGAGCCAACTCAAAAACATGTCTCCGACCACTGTGGCACTGTCTTGGTTTATTAAATCCAAAATGCACTATCGTCTAGTGCTGCTAACTTTTTCGTTTGTGAATGATTAACTAAAGTTGGAGGATTACATTACAAAGAAGGAGGATTCGAAATCAAGAATTGCACCCTTCCACCATAATTGCCCCTCGAACAGTACTATAAGAATCGGTACTGAACATCCCCATGAATCACTGGTTTCTGCTGTTTTGGTTATTGCTGCTGCATTCCAATATATTTTTACTGACCAATTAAAATTGCCACTTGGAAACTGTGATTGTTTCAAAGTAGGCGGAACAACCTACTTTTTTTTTGCACAAAAACAACCTACATATTTTCGACTGACAATCACAAAGGCTTTTAGAATATTATTTTTCCTTTTTCCTGCCTTAGGACACACTCACTTCCATCGATGTGAAGGGAAAGGGCGCAGCTCCGACGTTCGACGCTTGCTACTTGCTAGAATAAGAAGGTCCATTTATTTGTTGTTCTCCTTTAAACATAGAATAGGGAGAAAAAAATATTATCAGAATAGCAATTTCTTATATCGCGGGTTGTTCTTGGATGCAAATAAGAATATCCGATGTATGCCATTGTTTTAATACATAATTATGTAATAGTTATATTTAAATTTGTTGTCCAAAAAAAATATATTTAAATTTATCTCACAAACGCTTGCCTGACTGTGTCTGAGTCTTTAAAAAAATTGTATTGAGTCAGCAAAACAAATAATAAGTCGTAATTGGTTGAGAAAAAAGGGCGCCAGTGTAACGTGGCGGCCGTTATTGCTTTTCCAGCTATTTTCTGTATTTATAGGTTTTTGGTGACTTAAATTCTTTTTCTATTTGTATTATTCAACGAAAAAAGAATTTTCCATATTTAACTTTTTTTGGTCATTCTGATCCTTAATGTGTGTAATTTCTATCCTTTTTCATGGAACAAAAAAAAGATATTTAGTCGAGTAATTAACAAGCATTTTCCTTTCATAATATGTTTCAAAATTCTTATAATAGTTAAGGGATTTTAATATTTGCCATTAACCATAGCAAGAGAATAACTCCTTACTGATTGTTGACAAAAAAAGAAACAAATTACTATGTGAAGAGAAGAAAACTTCTAAACTAGCATGTCTACTGAGTACTGAAGCATAACAGCTCCAGATTTTTGACCAAAAAACAACTCCAGATTTTGTAATGCCTCAAGTCTCAACGCAAATAGACTGGGCTCATTTTATATATGGGTACATTTCAATAAATTTCAGTTTCTTAGGCCCATGATATATGGCCCAGTTTTGAAACTAGAAGACGTCTCCTTGCCATTAGTTATTTAAGTATTTTGTATGGTTTTATCTTTTTGTTTTCTCTTCGTTTAATTGTAAAAGTCGACAAAAAAAGCCACATAAGATTTGTTATGGGACAATTTGCTGAATATTCATATGGAAGATGTATATTTGATGTTTGCCTATGATAAGACATAAATGTAGAATACTGTTGTTTTTTTCCATCAAGTTTTCAAAAATAGCCCTATTCCTCTCATCTTCATTCTTCTTTCTTTTGTCTCATTCGTTTCTGTTTCTTTTTTTCTCCTTGAAAATTTCCAGAAGATAAAATTAAATTTTATTAACATACTAAGAAGATAACATAATTCTAATATATTAATTATCATGTTATATGAATATGAAATTAATATCATCCCTAAAATTAATTATTCCCCGCAAACAACAATAGCACTATCAATTAAACAAATCATTTATGTCCATTTTATACAGTCAACAAAATATTTATTCAGATTTAAATGAACTACATTTCTGAAGAAAAAAAAACAAATCAAAACACATTAACAAACCATGTAACCACTAATAAATTATGTAGTGACTAATAATTCATGTAGCATCTAGAGATAACTATTTCGTAACATCAAGGCAGCCATTAACAAACCCTGTAACTACTAACAAACTATGTAGCGACTAACAATCCATGTAACGATTAACAATTAAGTTATTAATATGATACATATTTTGTTAACAAGATATACTATTTTTTACGCGCTAAGAATTTTGTTACCAAGTTATATTTATTTATAAAGCTTTAAACAAATCATTAACTTAATAATAAATTATATAATTGAGTATTATATATCAATTTAGTACATTATTTAATGGAGAAAACATAAAGTTAACCACCTAATATTCAAATTAACGAGAAAAATAAAATAATTTACGATGTTATAAAACAAGTTATCATGTTAACAGTAATAGTATCGTATAAAATATATATATATATATATCTTTAACTTGCTAACATAAATGTTGTTTTAGAATGCAAACACTGATACATATCAAAACAAAATTTTTTGGAACCAGATCTGAATACACAAATAAAAATTATCTGAGAAAACAATTATGATTATTGTACCAAGTAACCGAAAGAACAGATCGGACAACAAAACCAATAAACAAACACCTCTAACTGAAGAAAATTACCGAGAGAAAAGCAACGCTGATGTAAGCTTTGAACTGAGTCATCTTTCCATAAATGAAGTTAGAGGAAGAAGAAGAGAATAATACAGAGAAGAAAGAAAACAGGAAAGAGAAAGGAAAGTAAGATTAGATGAAAAAAAAGAGATCGTAAATGAAGTTAGAAGAGGAAGAAGAGAAAATAAGAGATAAGAGAGAATACGAAGAAGAAAGAAAGCAGGAAAGAGAAAGCATGAAAGAGAAAGCAAAGTAGGGGTATTATCGGAATGAAATCAATGCTGTCATTTCAGAGGTAAAACTCAAATTGAGGTTCAATTTATGGGTATAAATGCCAATTTTCCCATTTGTTATTATGTTGTACTTTCTAATCCTGGGTTACGAAGACAATATGTGAAATCTTCAAGATACCTCCTCCAGCAGGTTGGGTTAAATGTAATTTCGACTATAGCACTAGCTCGGACGGAAATATGGATGGTGTTGGTTGGATTATAAGAGATGATAAAGGAAGTTTTTTAATAGATGCAATCATCATTAGAAGGGGAAGAAGCTCTGGGATTTTTAATAGTTCTACAGCAAACTTGGATTCGAGGATGACGAAAGGTATGGTTTGAAGGAGATAGTCAGGAACTCTGTAAAATTATCAATCAAGTTAAGGAGTATGTGGTGTTGGGGAATTTTCTGTGTGACATATGACATTGGATGCAACTTCTTCCGGAAAGCTCACTGGATTATGTGAACATGGAAAGGAATCAAGCAGCCGATGTTATTGCAAAAAAAAAGCCATTTCTCAAAGTAGTTCTTCATTGTTTTATCAATTTCCTCCTGTTTTAGTTAATTAATTTCTTGTATCAACCTTTTACAATTTAATTGAATAAAGCATTTGGGATAAAAAAAAGTTTTGCTATTATGTTTTGTGAATACTTTCTCTTCTGGTTAAGAGTAAGAAATATTTAAAACTTACGGACAAGAATATTTAAAATTTATGTTTGTCCGCAAAAAAAAAAAAATATCTTCTTTCTTTTTTACATTCAGCTACAAAATACATTACCTACCCTTTATTTACTTCGAACTATCAAACCACATAGATTAATTAAATAGTAGATTTGGGATTAAAGTCCTTGTGTACCCATGAAGGAAACCATCTTATGAAATATGGTGGTACTTTGACAAAAAAAAAGTATGGTGGCACATACACTCATTAATATTTTAAATACTCAAAATTTTATAGGTACAAACACTAATATTTTGGTGGACCAGATAGTAAAAATCACCTTGTACAGCCATAATAACCTAAGTTCAATTTGTATTTTATATTACCAATAATGCACCTAGTAAAGAAATGGTTTAGATTCACCCCCTGAATGTACCCAGTAAATAAAATTTTACATTTGCCCCTAAATGTACCCATCTCAACCGTGGTCACGAAGAAAAAGGTACCAGCTCACGGGTTATCTTGAGCATTTGCATCAGTTTCCATTCACTGGATACTCAACTTATATCGACTTGCACTATTCGAGGGACCACAAATGATCCATGTGCCATGATCAACCTTTAAATGGTTAACTATATGAACTGAGAAAAGTAAATGGAAAGTATCTTGCATTGGCATCAAAGTTGAAGTGAAGTCCAAAGAGAGCCCAGTAGAAATTTTGAGAATGTAGCACCATCCGACATTAACTTTCACAACAAACATCACATCTCGAAAAATTAATGGTTTGTATGTAATCGAGAACCATAGGCGGGTTGATTATCGGTTATAATGTTAAGAGGGGCATGGGGAACACTGATAAAAATATACTTGTTTCACAAAATCAATTCGGCTCAATTCTACATGTAACTCATATATGATTTCATATATTTTCTTACGCTGAGATAATAATGCAAATATATTTTTTTCCTAACACAATGTCGAATGATGAGATGGATTGATCCGTTTGCTCTTCACTATTATTCGATTTTATTTGCGTTCGCCTGTTATTGTTTTAAAAACCTTCTACCTCTATCAAAACAGCCTATAATCTTCTTTTTTTTAAGAAAAAAACCTATAATCTTAACTGACTTGATTAAAAATAAAATACTGCATAAAATATAATGTAATAAAAAAATATTGGTTAGACCCGTTACAGAACACATTAGTATTTTTGCTACACAAATAAATATCAGGTCAATCATGTGAATATGAGAGATAAGACAAGAACTTTACTGAATAATACTTTTCTTGACCTTAACAAAGTGATTACACAAAAGTTTTATAGACACTTCAGAACAATCTCGAAGGTCTTGATAATACAGCTGTTAAAGTTATAAGACAGATTAGAGGCCAGCTCAAATGGAGAGTAAACGAGCAAAACGGTTTTGGATAAGATCCAGCTTAGCTCCCGTACGAAGCTCTGTTCTGCAAGACGCCAAACTCTTCTTTACAGAAGACCGTTGAGGAGAAGATGCTTTGGACTGCTCTTAGGCCGACGGTATGACTTCTGAATGGGCTTGTGGTAATAGCTTTACACCTTCATCTCCCCTCAAACTTGTAGTGGGAGTTACTTCCACACCAAGTTTGCTGCGAAGGAACTCAAATGACTTTCTTGATTAGAGGCCAGCTCAAATGAAGAGTAAAGGAGCAAAACGGTTTTGGATAAGATCCAGCTTAGCTCCCGTACGAAGCTCTGTTATGCAGGAGAAGTACCATAGTCTTGTCACTGTGATGATACATAACAGAGAAGGATCTGACTTGCTGCATTGGAACCCATAGTCAATAAGGAAGCTGCTGAACGTGTCAAACCAGGCTCTAGAAGCCTGTCTGAGGCCATAAAGCGCCTTGGTGAGCTTGCAAACGTGATCAGGTTTGTTCTCATCCACAAATCCTTCAGGTTGATACATATAGACAGGTTCATGTAGGTCACCATGGAGAAAGGCACTGGAGACATCAAGTTGTCTGATAGACCAGTCCTTAGCTATAGCTACATTCAACACAAGACGGATTGTACTCGTTCGGACGACAGGGCTGAAGGTCTCAAGATAGTCCACCCCTTCTTCCTGTTGAAACCCTTTTCCAACCAGTCTCGCACGTCTTTTCTTGACAGTACCATCAGGATTCAGCTTCTCAGTGTAGACCCATCTACTAGTGATGATGTTCATATCAGCAATCGGAGGTACCAAGGACCAAGTGTGAAGAGTATGAATGTTCTCCATTTCAGTCATTACTGTTTTGTTCCAGCCTGGATGTTGCATCGCCTCTTTAATGTTTTTAGGTAAGGGCGTTGATGACCATGGAGCAAGCAGAGCATATATGGTGTTGGGCTTATGAATACCAGCTTTGGCTCTGGTCTTCATAGGGTGATTATTTGTTGCAGGAGCCGCAGCTGCAGGAGGCTGATGTACTTTGCCTTCTACATTGATGTTATTATCCACAACAAGGGGATTGTCTGCTACTGCTGGTTCAACTGTAGGAGCTGGGGAGGATAGAGTGGTAAAGAAGCGAGATATCTGAGCAGGCTGTTCTTGAGGAATAGATGTCGTTGTTGCAGCCTGCCATGCTTTGAGAAGAGTGGTATCGTACCGAGGCACAAGGTGCTTGAACTAACCCTTGTAAGGAAAACATTCTTCATCAAATATGACATGACGAGAGATGTAGACCTTGTTTATTGGAGGATACAAGCACTTGTACCCTTTGTATTGACTGCTGTAGCCCAAGAACACACATTGTAAAGACTTTGGTTCCAGCTTGTGGTCTTGGAGAGATCTCAAACATGGGTAGCACATAGAGCCAAAGACTCTGAGACTTGTGTAATCTGGTTTCATTTGTAGCAGAAGCTCATGAGGACTCTTGTTATCCAAAGTCACCGAGGGAAGAAGATTGATGAGATGACTTGCAGTTGCAAATGCTTCAACCCAAAACTGAAGTGGTAGGTGACACTGAAACATCATGGAAGTACCAAGGTCGACAAGGTGCATGTGTTTGCGCTCAGCCAAACCATTTTGTTCAGGGGTGTAGGGATAAGAGATTCTATGATTAATACCATTCTCCGCCAAGTACTGCTTCATCTGATGATTGATAAACTCACCTCCACCATCAGATGAAATTCCTTTATCTTAGCATTGTACTGATTCTCGACTAGGTTCTTGTAAGCAGTAAAGGTTTGAAAGAACTCAGCTTTATTGTGAAGAGGATAAAACCAAGAGAACCTAGTACAATCATCCACAAACACAACATAGAAGCGAAAAGCTTGATTGGAAATAATAGGAGAAGGACCCCAAAGATCACAGTGAATCCTCTCCAAGGGTTTTAATACATGAGATTTAGACTGAGAAAACTGTAGACGACTACTTTTCCCCATCTGGCAAGGCTGACAAATGAGGTTGCTTATGCTCTTATTCACTGTTATGTCCTTGCTGGATTTGAGTTGTTGAAGAACCGACGAGTTTGCATGACCAAGTCTGAGGTGCCACACATCTTCAGAAGCTGCAACTTGACGACTCGAGAAGTAGGCTGCAATCTCATTAGTCTTCAACACATAGAGACCTTTACTTCGAGACCCTTTTGACACCACTTTCTCCTTGAGGAGATCAATAACATATACATGATTAGAGTAAAAAAACACACCATAAGGAAAGTCATCACACAGTTTTGAGACAGACAGAAGAGATTTCTAGATATCAGGGCAAACCAACACCTCATTAAGGGATAAGGTACCTGAGTTGGAGGAAATGGTGGTGGAGCCAACGTGCGTTATCGGAAGGTACGCACCATCTCCGATCATAATGGCGTCATTACCCTCATAAGGATGAGCTTGTTGAAGGTGAGACGTGGATGCTGTGACATGAGCAGTAGCGCCTGAATCAGGAACCCACTCTTTGTCACCAGAGACTTGGAGAGATGCATACGCTTCAGGGACTTGGTAGTTATTGTCAAATCTGTTGTAGCATTTGAGAGCAGTGTGCCCAACTCTACCACATATTTGACATGTAGGTCTGCCTCCTTGAGGGTTGGTGTTGGACTGATGCTGAGGCCACGTCCTCTGCTTGAGTAACCTCCTCTGCCTCGATAAGAACTTCCACGTCCTTTGCCTCGATAGTTAGGGTTATAGGCAGGGCTTTGTTGTTGAGGGTTCTTTTCTGAGGAGAACGCCATGTGTTGATTGACTGAAGCAGACTCTTCGTAGGACTTGAGTTTGTGATCAAAGCTCTGAACTTCCGACATGACATCATTGAAAGTTGGTGCAGGGACCTTGGACAGAGAGCTCTGAATAACCGTAGTGATTGAGTCATATTTCCTTCCAAGGCCATTGAGAAACCCAAAAATCTTCATGGATTCTTCAACCGGTTTCCCAATCGCGCTGAGAGCATCACAGACTCCTTTGAACTCCCGACAATACACTGAGAGAGTCTTGTTTTTCTTCGCCATCAGTTGGAGAATTCTTCTTAGGGAAAACTCTCTCGCCAGAGAGCTTTTGTTGAAGTTGTCAGCTAAAGAAACCCAGACATCTCGAGAGGTGGTGAGCGAGTGAACTGATCCAAGAACCTCTCCAGAGAGGGTACCAAACAACCAGGAGCGAACGAGTTGATCTGTGCAGAACCAAGATTCAAACAGAGGATTCGGCTCCTCGACGACAACCGCATCACGAGTGACAACACGAGTTGTTGGTGGCGCCGTGACAGCACTGTTGACGAACCCCAACAACTTCGGACTAGACAAAAGAGACTCGAACTGTGTTTTCCAGAGCAAGTAGTTACTGTTAGTGAGTTTAAGTGTGACCGAGCTCACGACATGAACTTTGCTCGGAAACGGATAGAGAACCACCGGATCCGCCATAAAAGCACCTGTTAAGGTTAAATGGCTCTTGATACCATGTGAATATGAGAGATAAGACAAGAAATTTACTGAATAATACTTTTCTTGACCTTAACGAAGTGATTACACAAGAGTTTTATAAACACTTCAGAACAAACTCAAAGGTCTTGATAATACAGCTGTTAAAGTAATAAGATAGATTAGAGGCAGCTCAAATGGAGAGTAAAAGAGCAAAACGGTTTTGGATAAGATCCAGCTTAGCTCCCATACGAAGCTCTATTCTGCAAGACGCCAAACTCTTCTTTACAGAAGCCGTTGAGGAGAAAATGCTTTGGGCTGCTCTTGGGCCGACGGTATGACTTCTGAATGAGCTTGAAGTAATAGCTTTACACTTTCAAATCACCTTATATCTCAATATTTTCTGTTTACCAAGTTTTATTGACTAAACATATTAACTAAAATATATATTATGGTATATTCTAATCATCGGTTCAACAAGTCACAATAAAGTGTAACCAGTTTATTAAATTTTTATTTTTTTCATTATATATATCTTATTATTATGAATATCATGCTAACCATAGGTTGAATCACTAATAGTAAAGCAATAAACAACTGTAATTTAACATACAAGATGTATCACCTAATTGTTATTTATTTTAAGCAAGCACATCAATTAATGAAAGCTTAGATCGGGCTGAGGTCTGAGGGATAATATCCATGTCCTATTGTACCAGCTCACCGGTTAACTTGAGCATTTGGACCGGTTATCCAATGGGTTCATTCGGGAACCACTTCTAGTTTCTTGTTGCTCCATTTGTCCAACCTTTTAGAAGCCTCTTCCACCTAAAGCAAACATTAATCCGATTATTCTTGAAGTGTATCAAATCAATGAAGATGCAGATATGTAGGAAAACACAAACTTACTTCTTTTGTCCAGTCTGTTCGAAACGTGACCCATGCTAAAATAACCGTTTGTATAAGAGTGCCACATATCATTCCCGTCCATATACCCTAAAACATTAACAAATTAAACTTTATAATTAGTCTTACTAATAATATTATTGAACATATATGAAAGGTAAGATGACTGTCTTGCCTTGGCATCGAACTTAAAGTAAAACCCAAAGAGAGCCCCGAGAGGAATTCCGATAATGTAGTAACATCCAACGTTAACTTTTGCCACAAACGTTTGCCAACCGCATCCAACCGCCACACCTTAAAGAGAAATTTCCCACTTGTTTTTTAAGAAAACAAAATTTTCTCTGGTTCGGTTTGTGAAATTAGGGTGTTATAAAACAAAAGGATTTTACCGGAAATGACGGGTTGGATTCCATTGAGGACAAGAGTTAAGGCAAGAAGCGGACAGAGATCAGAAACTGCGGCCGAAACTTCTTCACCCTCGGTGAAAGCATAGCTCAAGACGTCACGGAACGCCAAAATCACAATGGCTAAGATCACACATGTGATTAGCGAATAAATGTTGACGATGATAACAGAAAACGATGCTGATTTAGGGTTTCCAGCTCCAAGTTCATTGCTCACTCTTACACTGGATCAACATCCATAACATTGATTTTGACAGACAAATTTAATTGGAAACAGCAGAGATCGAGCTTAGTATTATTTAACCTATTTTATTTTGTGTAAAATGTGAGATTTATATCCTTTTAGGGGAATAAATAGGATAAGAGGCATTCTCGGTATATATAAAAATTTGAAAGATCCACGTACCTTATCGCTGCATTGAATCCAACTGATATCATGAACACCCATCCTGAAATCGTCATGCTGAAACACAGAAAAACAAAAATAAATGTTACAATATCGTAGGGAAATGAACAAGAATATAGTAATCCAAAAAAATTGTAGCTTGTGTCGTCATGCAAACATTAAAATATTTCAAGGTTTCACTTATATTGTCATACATCCAAACTCGAAACATTCTATTAGTGCAAACTATAAAGGAAGAGAAATCTATCTTGATTTGGTGCAAGTACCTAAGTTTGGTGGCTTCATCTGTTTGGTGAGAAAACAAACTTTAGGATATTATACAATCAAGTACAAGTTCCGCTATGTACTAGTTTTATTATTTGAATAACCTATCTAATTAGTGAAAGGATATTGTATACTATGTTCAACAAAATAAAGTAGATTGTGCAGAGTATGGATCTTTTATTAATTGGACGAAAAATGATGTTTTGTTCGATAACTTTAAACTGAATTCTAAGAAATGAAAGAGTTATATATTTAAATGCTCACATAGGAATTTTAAAAATACTACTAATATACACAGGTAGAAAACAAAAGGAGAACCATTATGATGTGACTATAGATTATAATTGACAAAAGTTGTTCGCCACTTACGTAGCTTTCATAGGCACAACCAAACTTCGTTTTGAACTCTTTTACACGTTTTTTTTGTTCTGTTTCATATCGAATGACGATACTAAAAATGTTATAATCGAATTTTTTTTAGAAATCAATCTTCAGAAAGTCTATAACCATACGTTTTTGGAAACTAAAGATAAATTAAAAACTATGTATTTCTTAAAATTATTTTGCTTTTTATGAGACTAAATAAAGCGTGAAATAAATTTGCCTATATCAGTATGTCTCCTTGGACAAGAAAAAAGGAATATTATTGCCAATTTGTTTAAGAGAAAATGTTTTTTTTTTGTTTTCTTCTTTTATATCTATGTTATTCTCTACGAACAACGAAATCAGTGAGTCAAATTCTTTTTAAGGAAACATATATTTTTAGGATATGTAAACTAATTACGTCAACGAAATAAGCGAGTCAAATTTTGTTAAGGAAACATATATTTTTAGGAAATACTTACCAAATGGAGAGAGAATCAAGAGCGAGTTCCGGATTCTCGAGAAGTCCGGCGAGGAGAACGAGAATCTGAAAATACCAAGTCTCAAGGCAGAGCATCACGGCGGAGGCGGCGGAGAGTTTAAAGAAACTCGGTAACCCCGAGAACGCCTGAACACTAAACCCTCTCCACGTCTCACGACACCGTTCACTCGTCACGATGTAAACAAACTGAGCCACCACTATAATCCACCACGAAAGGCTGAGCACAAGCGACGCTCCAAGAAGCCCCATGCCAAGCTTGTATACAGCGAGCCAGCTCAAGAGAAGGTGAACGAAGAGCGTGGCCGTTGAGATGTAAGCACTCGGAGCAACGATGCTTTGCGACTGTAGGAACTTTTGGATCGGGAAGTTCACGGCGTAGGCAAATATTTGAGGGATAAGGCCGTAGACGAAGATAGACGCAGCGGAAGCTATCTCCGGCGACTCTCCGAGGAAAAGCAAAATGGGTTTGGAGAAGACGTAGATTAACGTTAGGAGAACGCCCGTGAGAGTGAGCAACACGGTGGATCTCTGGAGATATATGCCAAGCATCTCATATTTTCTACCTCCAAATGCTTGTCCACACAACGTTTCTACCGCACTACCCATTCCTAGCTACGAATATCCAAAAATAAAAATAATCAGCTCAAAAAGACAACACATGCAAAACTGCAAAACAGAACATAAAGACATATATAGATGAGGACATCTATGTTATGGAGTTTTGTTTTACCATGAGACCGTATGCGAAGATTTGTATCCCGGTGTTACCAAGAGATGCTGCAGCGAGTTCTAGGTTTCCGAGATGTCCGGAGAAGATTTGAGTGGACATGGACATCAGGTAGTTTATCATGTACACGATGACCGCAGGCGCAGCGAGTTTGAAGAGCAGTTTGGATTCAATCATCGTGGCCTTACGGAGACGGTGAAACAACGGAGTTTCCACGTCGGAAAGCACTCTCTCTAGCTCGCCGTTGCTAGACTCCGTCGACGGAGAAAGCGGCACCCTTCCATCAGCCGGAGGGTGGAGAAGCGGTTGGTATACGCCACCGTTTTGAGACGAGTCCATGACGAAGCAATCTTTCTCTCTCTTTTTTTGGGGGGTTCTGTTATTAGATTATCGCCTAAGGATGTGTGTGGCTTTGTGTACTCTTGTGTAGGTCTTTTGGAGGCTGGCGAGTGGCGGCTGAAGACAATCTACAAATAGGTTTATGTAATCCACGTCATTTGCCTTCTACTTCATTATTATTTTGTGGATTCCACTGTTTATTTCAAACTGAATAAAAACAGTATTTTAATTTCCTTTCCATCGTATAGTTTGCTGAAGAAAGTCAACAACTAGTGTATCTTATTCTTATAATGTATCATTATTTATAAAAACGTTTAATGTGTGCTGAGTTTTAATAATGCTTACATGTAATATGTTTCAGACAAATACCAAGCATAATTACATCATTCAGAAATTATCTCCGGCTTCTTGTTGCTCCATTTATCTAATCTTTTGGAAGCTTCTTCAACCTGAAACAAGCATTACATTTTTCTATCTCCAAGTGTAATAAATCAATGAAACTTATCCAATGGTAGGCAAACGTAAACGTGGTACGTAGCTTGGATGGTTAGAATGCTTACTTCTTTTCTCCAGTCTGTTCTAAATATGATCCAGACCAAAATAACCGTTTGTATAAGCGTACCACCAATCATTCCCGTCCATATACCCTGAAACAATTACAAATGCTATATTTAGTCTTTGGTTACTACGTTCAGAGCTAATACAAGAATTGTTAGATATTAAAACAAACAACTGTTAGCTATTTGAAAGAAAATAAAAGCAAGAGAAGTATCTTGCCTTGGCATCGTACTTGAAGTAAAACCCAAAGAGAACCCCAATAGGAATTCCGATAATGTAGTAACATCCAACGTTAACTTTCGCCACAAACGTTTGCCAACCGCATCCAACCGCCACACCTTAGAAATATCCAATTGTAGGAACTAAGAAAAGAGTCAGGTATATATTTTGGATTAGGAGTAAGAAACTATAATATGTATTTACCAGACAGAACAGGTTGGATTCCATTGAGAACAAGCGTTACAGCCAAAAACGGGCAAAGATCAGAAACCGCAGCTGAGACTTTTTCACCTTCTGTGAACGCGTAGCTCAGAACGTCACGGCACAGCCAAACTATAATGGCTAAGATCACACTTGTGATTAACGAATATATGTTGACGATGATTACAGAAAACGCTGCTGATTTAGGATTCCCAGCTCCCAGTTCATTACTCACTCTTACACTAGATAAACATTATAACATCAGAATTTATTTTCAAACTTCAAAATTTTATTTAAAAGTCGTAATTCATAAATAATATTTAAGTGTGCGCAAAACGTCCATATATTTATTGGAGGATATACCGTTTTTTTTTGGGTCAAAATGGAGGATATACTGTAAATTGTTGTTTTTGTCAAAGAGGAGATAAGTTAGTTAAAGGGAGTTGGGACAAAACAGACCTAATCGCTGCGTTGAATCCAACAGATATCATGAACGCCCAACTTGCAATCGTCAAGCTGAAACACAAAATAGATATAAATGTTGCTCTTTCCGTATAAGAATGATTATACAAATGACTGTTGTTAGATCATCTCTAATGGTATTTTATTATTTTTTTCAGTTTTCCACTTTAAAGTAGCATAACTCTATTATAGAATTGAATTTGCTCTAATGGTTTATTTTATAATGGTGTGAGATATAGAAAAATGTTGCTGTTTCACTCTAAATATAGAGTTAAAAAGCAATATTATATTCATTTATATCACTCTATGATAGTATAACTCTATTATAAAGTAAACTATTTGAACAAATCTAACTCTATATTAGAATTGCACTATTTTAGAGTGAAAATTATAGAATACTATTGAAAATGTCCTTATAGTTTTATTTTTGGATACAAAAGATTGATGTTTTAGTTTTAGTTAATTTATTTGAGTTTTAAATTAAATCATAATTTAAAATGTAAATGGTTGAGTTTTATTGGATTTTACATAAAATTTTAACTAATTAAAAAGTTAAATAAAAAATTCTTAATATTCGTAAAAGACCTTGAACATCAATGTTTTGTGTATAGGAGGCAGAATATGTATATAATATTGGGAAAAGTTGAGCTTTAATCTTCATATACCATGGTTTTACAACATTATAAAATTTTATTTTCAGTATTAAGAAATCTATTATATTAAAATAGAAGTCATAACTTTTTTCATGTGTGATTTTTTTTTATTTGCATCATCCCTTAGAAAATTATTTAAATATTTTTTTGTATACATTTTTGAAATAGTTTAGTTATTGTAAGCAAATCAAATAGATATTCCTATATTTTCTCTGACTTACATCTGAAAAAAATATTTTCATATCTTTGTATATATAATATACTTATATATTTCATCTTTCATTAAAAAAAACATTTTAAAATATGTAATTACTTTATTATTTATTTAAAATATAAATGTATATTTCATTTTTCACTTAAAAAAACTTGTAAAATATTTAATTAATTTCGTAATTGTTTAAAATATAAATGTATATTTAATTTTTACTGAAAAACCTTTTAAGTATCTAATTAATTATTTAATTATTTTAAAGTCATGTACTACTTTGTATTAATTTTTTATTAATTATATAATATTTTCAGTTAAATCTTTAATCTCTAAAATTTAAGATTCATTAATTCAAAAATTTGTACCACATTGTTGAAAATATGCTATCAATATAAATGATCCGTCTGTAGACGCTATTTTAAAAGTGCATTTAGTTCATGTTATTAAATATAGTAGCTGGTTTAATTTTATATTTCAATAATAGAAGTATATGACTACTTTGTTTACAAATATATAGTCAATCTCATTTTATATAGACCATATTCATATATTATTTATTAGTGTAATTTTTTTTGTTTCTTTTATCTTACGAAATTTTGAACATTCAATAGGTAGTGTACCAATTAATATCATTAAAAAAATGACAGATGAATGATTGAAAAATATATTTCATGTGAACAATTTTATTTTCAGTGTTTTTGTAATCAAATATAGTTTATAGTTGTAAGTTTAAGTGTTAATTATATAACATGATATATGTTAGATGAAGAATTGCAAATAAAAAATTTAACATTGAAATATTTATTGTAAATAATCCAAGATTTTCAAGGTAGAAAACTCTAATTCACCAATAGACAAATATAAGAAACATCAAAACATTAAAAAAGGAGAAAAAATAGGTTTAACAGGACAAAAACAAACACAATGCATTACAATTTCCAGTTTAATAATTTAATTAAAACACAGTGTTTTATAATTTATACTTAATATAGGTTATTCAGTCAAAAAAATTTTTTATACAAATAATTTGATTAACATATTGTATGAACAAAACCTAAATACAAGTAAAATCTTAAGGAAATTAATATCTAAAGTAATATTAAATCGAACATAATTTATCTTAAATATCACATAAAGTAAGATTTCCGTTAGTGTTCATTATTTAATAAGAAATATATCACTAATAATTTGAAACAATAAATTAAATTACCATATTGTTTATGAATTGTTGTATTTGAAAATATTTTATTAAACTATTAGCAATATGATAAATACTTAAACTTTGTACTACTAATCATATAAATCAAATATTTATATGTATAAAATGAAACTAATCACCCGCACCGTTGTGCGGATTGAAATTTAGTGAAATATTATATTGTAAAGATGCGAATGCCATCTTTTTTTTTTTGAAAAAAAAAAGATAGTTGCTTTGTACCACATGAGCTGCACCACTGATTAGAAAAAAGCGAATGATATCTTCTGTCGAAATAAAAGATGCGAATGCTATGATGATTTGGTACAAGTTCCAAAATTGAATGGCTCCATTTGTTTGGCAGGAGTATAAAGAAAAGTAATTCAGGGAATAAATCAGAAACTGAAAACTAACACTAGAACCAGACCAAAATATTCTGGTTCAGTTTGATTTCGTACATAGTTCAAATGTTCAAATATTCAATGATTTTTCCTTTTCAAATACTCAATGATTTCAGTTAACTGTTGTACATGAATATTGGTTTTGTTTCCGGATAAAATATTATTTTGATATCTAAATAAGTTAACATAGTAAACTTACTTATCTTTTAATATTTGTGTATATGTTTGTTATATTATGTGTATTGTTAGTATTGTATGTAATTTTTAATTTGCTGAACATTAAATTATATTGTGAATTTTAAATATAGTTATGAGTTTTAAGTGTATTTGAATATTTTAAATGGTAAATATCTAAATCAAACTATTCATAAAGTATTTATCACTTTTAAAATAAATTGACACAACTAATGAATGGAACTGAACGAAACATTGTGAATATCTATGTGATTTTTACTCAAAGATCTGAACCCGATGGCTTTTTAACTAAATCTGATCTTAATACCTCACTGTGCAGAACTTTTATAATAATAAAAGAAAAAAACAGAAAGTTGGAGGAATTATAAGCTAGTACGACTGCAGCAAAACCCAATAAGATTAAGAAATGTTTTTTGTTCGATTCCAAGTAAATAACTTCATAATCAAAATTCCAAGAATTAAAATATCCACATTTTTAGATGCTGAAACTACAGGGTAAAATACTAGTATTAGTAGTAGTATATTGAAGATGAAGACAAAACCGAGGGAATAGGATGTGCCGATGTGGAAAGAATGTTTGTACTCGTACAAAGAGATTTGTTCCGTGCTTTCATATCGGATTGACAATAGTAAAAGTGTTGACGAGTCATTTATAAAATCATTTTTCCAAAAAGTCTATAACCATATGTACTAACGTCTAATTTCAAAACTGAACAATATTGTCTGGTTTCGCTGAAGAGGCGCAATTTACTAGAAAATAAAACAAATAAATAAATGTATATATAATTGACCTTTGAACGGAAAAAAAATATATAATTAACCAATAAACAAACAGTATTCACAATAGAGTTTTTCAATTTGAGTTTCAGAAATATGAAATAAATTCTTAATATTCTATTAGCTAAAATTCTAAATACTTATAATTTCAATTTTTGTTTCAAATAGTGAATTAAAATAGAAATATCTAATTGAATAAAAACATAAAATACTTAAGAAAAATATACCACCATTAATTAAATGAAAAAATTGGTATACATTTTCAAAAATAGTTCAGATATTATTCTATTAAAAATTAATATGTTGTTGTCAAATTAAGATAGACTCAAGTTGAGAATTCACACTAACAATGCTCTAATAAAAATAGCCCCATCAAGAGCACATTTTCACCCATGTATCATATTTTAATGCAACTGATTTATATATTTAAACTTTTATATTAAAAATTAATAAGTTTTTGGTCAAAGACTTACCAAACGGAGAGAGAATCAAGAGCAAGTTCAGGGTTCTCTAGGAGTCCGGCAAGAAGAACCAAGATCTGAAAATACCAAGTTTCAAGGCAAAGCATCACGGCGGAGGCGACAGACAGTTTGAAGAAACTCGGTATCCCTGAGAACGCCTGAACACTAAACCCTACCCATGTCTCACGGCACCGTTCACTCGTCACTATATAAACAAACTGAGCCGCCACTATAATCCACCACGAGAGGCTGAGCACGAGCGACGCTCCAAGAAGCCCTATCCCAAGCTTGTATATAGCGAGCCTGCTTAAGAGAAGGTGAACAAAGAGAGTGGCCGCTGAGATGTAAGCACTCGGTGCAACAATGCTTTGCGACTGTAGGAACTTCTGGATAGGGAAGTTTACTGCGTAGGCAAAGATTTGAGGGATGAGACCGTAGACGAAGAGAGACGCAGAGGAAGCTATTTCCGGTGACTGTCCGAGGAAAAGCAAAATGTTTTCAGAGAAGACATAGATTAACGTTAGGAGGAAGCCGGTGAGAGTGAGCAACACGATGGATCTCTGGAGATAAACACCGAGCATCTCAAACTTTCTACCTCCAAACGCTTGTCCACATAGCGTCTCAACTGCACTCCCCATTCCTAGCTACAGATTTTCAAACATCAAAGTTATTACAGAAACATCCCAAAACCCATAACAGTAAAACACATGTGCCTGTTTTGGGACAATCCGATGAAACATTTGTTTTAGTACTCGAATTTCAAATGCTTAATATATATGGATCATTATGCCTTAATATTATCAGAATTCCGAAACATATATATGTATTGTAATCCGTTTTTAAAACCTTAACTGTTTCAAACCAATAAATTTCAGGGCCGGCTCTCAAAACATAAAATCCAGTATCACTTTGTTACCATGAGACCGTAGGCAAAGACTTGTATTCCACGATTTCCGAGAGAAGCGGCAGCGAGTTCTAGGTTTCCGAGATGGCCAGAGAAGATTTGAGTGGACATGGACATGAGGTAGTTTATCATGTAGACGATGACCGCTGGCGCAGCAAGCTTGAAAAGAAGCTTGGTTTCGATCATTGTGGCTTTACGCAGGCGAAGAAACAGGGGAGTTTCAACGTCGGATAGCACTCTCTCTAACTCGCGGTTGTTCGACTCTGTAGATGGAGAAAACTGATCAGGCTGGACAAGGGGTTGGTATACGCCATCATCCTGAGACGAGTCCATGAGATTTTTGCTCGGCTTAAGGATGTATATATACAAAAAAGGATGTACAAGTCTAGTGTATAACTTTTATTGGGTTTCGGTTGGCGGCTTATATGTAGACTCGTGATTATCAGTTTGAGTGTGTGTGTGTGTTTGTGTGTGTGTGTGTGTGTGTGTGTGTGTGTGAGTTTTAGATAAGATTCTTGTGTAAGCCCACGTCAATTCTTTTCATTAAATATCATTCTGTTTTTTTTTACAGGACATACAATTAAGGTCTACATGTTCAAATGCTTTTTTTTTTCTCTAGATATTTTCTTTCAGTTGATGAAAACAATACGTTATCTATAATCAAACATGATTAAATTTGAAAAATATGGGTTCTAACTTGTTCAATATTGAAAACGGAACAGCCTAATAGCACTTTTAAAGAAAGAAAACAGGTTATACAAAATGATGAGAAAATTTTAACTGAAGAAAATTTTGGTCCAGCAAAAGAAAGATACTTGTTATCATCAACATGCAAGCACATACTTTTATTTTTGTAACCAATTGATATGGGCGAGGGATTTCGTATTGTTGAAGATTTGTTTTGTTATGCTATACAAGGAAACAAATCACCTCATACATCAACCATACCACCGTTTCACTTGGTCACCCATAAACGTTTTAAAAGGTTAAAAATATTTGGATGATATCCCGTTGTAACTAAAACTTACTCGGTTCATTTTGACATAACCGAGTTTGATTTCTTTGTTAGGTCTGTAAAATATTTCATTTATTGACATAACTAAGTTGGATTTGTATATTGTTAATAATATTACGTAATTTCAATGAATATATGCTTGTAAGCTGGCCAAAGAATTGATAGCCATCAAAACGGTATGCTTTTACACTGCCGGTAAATAATATTACCAAACGAACCTAACATTTTGGGGGTGATTGTGTAAGTGTTCTTAATGCTCTCCACAGCCCTTTTCCATATTTTCATGGAAATATGTTCAAAACAGGGTATGAGATATATAGTATAACAAATGGGTGAATCTTCAAGGAGTTCTTATAAGAAAGACAACTGCTTAAAAGTAGAAGAAAATATTTTTCTCTTCCAAACTTAATCTTGATCTGAGAAACTGAAAGTTGTAATTGTAATGTTTTGGGTTATATCAGCATGGCTGTAGTTAATCCGTTGGATACGCAAAATATTTCATAATACAGTATACACGCAAAGAATTGGGCTACATCATCATAATGTTAGTTTCTGTGAGAAAAGGATCCCCCTTCAAGTCTTGTTAATTTATACAACTACCACTTACATAAATATACAGGGTTTCCATTAATCAACCACACAAATTAATAGAATTGTGGACAGCCTTGATTTGATGGAGAATTTTAAATGAAACTATTAAATCCCAACCAACATAGTGGTGGGTGCAATTTATGATTTCAGAATAACCATTATATTCTTCTTTCTTGGAAAGTTTATACGAAATACATAGATATAACTATTAATGATAACTAGATTCCGATCCGCGCAACCGCGCGGATTTCACTTTCATTTATTTTATATAAAAATTTGTTTTAGATTCTAAACTGATATATATTATAATATATATGAGGTGTGTGTATCAATTTTTAAAACATAATAATTTTACGGTATATTTTTTCATTGAATAGATTTTTTCAAATCTTCACATGTATTTGTGTCTTCTTTTATATATATATATATATTTGATTATTATTTCATTATTGAAATTGTAATTATATATAAATATTTGTAAAATATTGTTTTATTATCATCTTCAAAGATATTGTAACATGAGATAAATTTAGAAAGTTATTAAAAATTAAACTTTAAATTTCATAGTTCCATATTATCGAGTAAATAATTAAACACTTAATTTTTGTTTAATTGTTTTTTTAAATATAGTTTTAAATTTGTTTTCATTGGTTTAAGGTAGTATAGACTAATCATTGTTAAATAATGATGATTTTGTTTATTTATAAAAAATATTTTAAATTTTAATAGTTAACATCGGTTGTTATAGTTATCTATATTGTAGATGTTGATATATTCATTGTCTCTGGTATCAAATATATTAAATAGATCATTCACATTTAAGTTGTTATGAACAATAATAGTATTTAAAGTGTTAATGTTGTAAAAATATAGGAAACCATTTGAGAAGATCACGACAATAATATCCTATATTTTATCACAGTCACGATAATTATCTATTCTAAAACCAATTTATATATTATTTTTGTCGGCATAAACTTTTTAAAATTTATTTACAAATATATTTAAAAGTTATTTTATGATACAATAGAGTGGATTTTTGTTTAGAATAGATAACACCCTTCAAAATATTTAATTTTAATTTATGCAGTTTGAATTTTTAAACCAATTTATTTTTTGTTTATTATTTTCATTAGCAAAACCTTTTTGAAATATATTTAAAAAGATGTTTAAAATTGATTTAGTTATACAATAGAACTAGGTAGAGACCTGCGCCTTGCGCAGGGTGAAAATAATACGTAAAAATATAATGTATTTTATGTTTTGTGACAAATTTTGTGTTATAAAAAGAAGTTTTTTATGTTTATTTTAACGGTGAATAATTATGCTATTACTAAAAAAAAATTCTGTTTTGTGCATATTTTTATAAATTTATTGGATGTACTGTGATAGACAACGTATAATTATGGGTATTTTGTTCGTAATAGTGAAAAAAATAAATTGATTAAAAATGATATTGTAAGCAACAACGTTTTGGAAGTCTTTCAAATTGGAAAAAATATTATCATATGACAAAAAGGTAAATGCTTATTTATCTATTGAAAAGAGGCAAAATAAAGTGACGAATTTTAATCGATCAAATTTAATTGTCCGTTAAAAAAATTATTCTTATCTCTTTGTCTATCCGGAAAGAGGATTAGGGTTAACACGACTCAATTCAACATGTTCGCTGATCATGAATCTTGTAAGAGATTCTTACAAAGACGATCTTTCTTAAAAAAAATTATTCTTCTATGCCTTCCTGAATTAGAGTTCTGTGCATCCACACATATTCAATCCGTCTTCTTTTTCATAAACAGAAAGGGTAGCGACTTTTTGTTTTTCAGATAAGAGTAACCTTACTCGAACAACTTTCTCTTCTTTTTAATATTTACACACAAAATGCCTTCCAAATCCGTTCATCTAGGTTATGGACAGATAATTTACAATACTGATTATTTGATCTACAATAGAATGCTAAGGAATTGCTTTCCTCCTGAGAAAAAAACATGATTAACCAGGCGTTCACGCACTATATATGTTACCCTAAAGTAGTATTCCCTTTCATGCAAGGTGAAAATCGATATCTAATTTTGTTTATTTTGCAGCCAAACTTAATAACTTACTGAAACTCTTTATGGATGAAGACTATACCAAATATATATAGTCTCTCTTATAAAGGATAAAAATGATACGACCAAGATATTTACTCAAGCCATTTCAACCGTGTATGCATTCTACTGGGACATGACATTAGAACAGAGAGTTATCTTCCATGTAATCACCCATACCTGAAGATGAAAAGGTTAGCACCACACTTACTAAGTAGTTGTATAAATATTTGGTTACTGATAATACGGATTGATTTTAGTTTGCCTTGCTATTACTAATGAAAATAAAAATTCGAGATACGAAAACATATAAAATATTGTATCAAATGTTATTAAATTTAGATATGAAAACATAAAAAAAAAATATTTAAAATACACAGTGGCTGTTGACAAAACAAAAACACGGTGGCTGGCTGACAAAATATTTCTTCAAAGTGGTATGGATCTTGTCTCCCTATATAATCATAGTAGAAAAAAAAAGAGATTATGAGAATATGTGTAATATAAGACATGTATAAATCGATATTTACAACAAACTGCAAGTTACATACTTTGGAATACATCAACATCATCTCGATTGTCTCACCAACATCACCAGAGTATTGTTTCCACAAACTGATTATTTTTCTCCACGTAGACCTGAAAGGCTTCAAGTAACCAACAAAATCAATACCATTTTGTTTTTGAAAATTCATAACATCCATTTTAACCTGAAGAAAATTTAAATCGTATAATCAGGTAAGAGTTTATGCTTGTGATGGATTGTATGACGATATTGCTAGGTGGAAATTTATATAGAAGAACCAATGTTAAACCAATTAATGCATTTGATCTTAGTATAGAAATATGTATATACGACTTTAAATGAATAAATAATTGTAGCGCAAATTTTTCTAATTTTCATACGAATACCGGTTTGAGTCAAAACATTCATTCTTTAATTATTTGATATGTGAAAATATAACGGAAATCATTGCCATTTATATCGTTATACATTTAATGCCTTGAAATATTAGGTAAATATTTGATCTGTGAATCAATGCATTTATATTGTTACAGAAATGAATGCCTTTTTTTTACCTTGGATATCAATGATATACAGAAAAATTGGTTTGCAGGAATAGATAAATTTCATTGAAAGTCATTTTACTTAGCTGATCCAAAAAGTGTGAAAGAATAGATAAAATTTAAAAGAATATCAACGAAAATCAGAAATGTATAACATTAATTCTTAGGTGATGTTAATTCTTTTAAACTTGGTTTGCTTATTTGTTTTTATTATCTTAAATTTCAAAACTGTTTTGTTGTTTTAGTGACGTTTAGCAGATATATGAAGATATTTAAATTTGATTTTACTTTGTCCATCAGATATATGAAGATATTTAAATTTGATTTTACTTTGTCCACTTGTGTAAAAAAAATATTTTCATTAAAAAGAAACATGCAACAACCAATATTTGTGACTACACCAGGATTTCTGGATGAGTGATCATTTATGTTGCTTGTGATGAGTGAAGGGCTCCCCTAAGGCAATTTATATATTAGTAACATTTGGTGTTTTACCCGTCAAAAGAATCTGTGAGAGTAATTAACAAATAGTTAGTTTGTCAATCTATGTTAAATGCGCTGATTCTACACGCCAAATACTACCCAAGATTTAGCATATGATTTTTACCTAATTGCAAAATATCCATTGGTTTAAAAACAATATAGATTCATTTTTCATAAATGGCAATATTGAAGGACATTGTATTCGATAGTTTCCTTATTATTAATGTAATTATCTAAAATCACGTGATTCAGTCACGTAAAATGCGTATGGACTCGATCTGATTCAAATCTATATTATTGATCGTATATACAGTCAAAAAAATAAATTTATGTCTTCTCATTATTTACACGTGATTGACGTCAACAAATGAACTTACCGGATTTGAAACCATCATATTCATAACAATCACTTTAATAATAAATCAATTTACTAATAAATCTGACTAATTTACTATTCCATTCAGTCATAAGATATTGTTAATATATGCGAACATTATATTATATGCTATAAAATAATGATTTAAAGCAATATATAATAACGCTAAAAATGGTGATTTATATAATTATTGAGTTAGAATAATAAAAGAAAAAGAGATAGTTCTAAAAATAAAAGTGAAACCATCTTTTTTTTCTCACTTATACATATATACTGAATTATAGAATATTGTTACGAATATACTTACAGTAATGCTTATTATATTTACTTACATTTATATTATATTCGAACATGTATTATAAATAAGTAATAAAATTATTTTATAATTTTCAGTGATCACATATAACATTATGTTCACAGTAAGTTTGGAAGATTATAATATGTACAACGGATCTCGTCATAAAGAATGATATGCGAGATGCATTCAAAGTCAACGATTTAATGAATGACATATTGATATATAATTGATATATAAGATGGTACTACAATGACATTTACATATTATTTATCTAGTAATATAAGGGTGGTTTCATAAGTGGGCTGATAATGATTGTGGTGTTACCACGTATGCATGGCATCTATGTAAATAAGTATCAAATTAAAGGTTACTCTCCCAAAATGTTCATTGATTAATAAGAAAGGGATATAGTAAAATAAGTATTCAAACTTTCCCATTTTAATTTTCCAAAACGTATATAATAATAGCAATGTGTAATGTATGGTAAGTAATTAAAAACGAAATTGGAAATTGATCTAATCAGTTCTGATCCTATTAATATTAATTTAGTTTCTTAAAAAAGTTGAATGCAATTGATTCATATCAATTAATACAATATCTAATACAATCATCATGGTTATCATAATTAAATTTTCGTTGACTGATACTTAATGCAAGATGAGATTTTTCGAAAAAAATAAAAAATTTATATTATAGAAATGATTTCATTCCAAATATGACTTTCCTTGATTTGCATTAAGGATTATAATAATTATTATGATTTCATTCCATTATGACTTACAATGATTTGCATCAAGGATATAATCATTTAAAACATTAGAAAACATTATAATTTCATTAATAGATGAAACATTTTTTTCACATATTATGATTTCATTAACAATTTTTTTATAAAACAATCAGAACAAAACATTATAAAACATGAAAGATATACTCTGCTCTACTATCGTCATGAGTAGAGCATGAAAGATATAAAACATTTGTTCATGAACCAAAGATATACTCTGCTCTTTGTTTTATAATTGGTTCATGACGATAGTTATTGGTTCATGACAAAACATTTTTTTATAAAAGATATTATAATATTTTGCGAACACTATAAAACAATTAGAACAAAACACTCACAAAGATATTATACGAACAAAATATCCTTATGGTACGGGTGCATTATAATACTTTCCTAAACCGAGTGAACGGAAAAAAAATGATATTAGATGGTGCAACACAATGACATTTGTATGTAATTTTTCTAGTAAGCTAAGGGTGAATATAAAAGTGGGCTGAGAGTGAATGTGGAGCTGCCACGTTAGGATGGTACCCCTGTAAATAACTTACAAATTTAAGGTTATTCTCCAAAAATGTTCCTCGATTAATAAGAAAGGGATATATATTTGTTTAGGATCATTTATATTTTCTTGTTGTGTTTATAAAATATAAGTTAGCATCTATAAATTTAATATATATATATATATATATAGGAAAATTTAATAAATTAAATATACTGTTATGTTCAAATAATTTAGACTTGTTATTTTAGTAAATTTCATACATGGTTTATGTTAGACCTCTTTTAATTTGATGGTGTATCAAATTTAAATTGAAAGATTAAAAAAATAAGTTCATTTATTAGATTAATATTTTTTATTATTTAACTCATATAATACTTTATTTTAGTGTATACTATAGTTTTAAAGTTTATGAAAATAATATAAAAGTTTTAGTTTAGTTTCTTATAATAAGTTTTTAATTTACATTGATTTGAATGAAATTATTACTAATTACGAAACTAATTAATGTATTGTTATATTAAAAATATTTAAATGTTCTGCAAGATTTTGTTTGATTTTATTCAACAGGATTTTTATAGTTAAAATAAAAATAAAGTAGATATTTGTTTGATTAGTTATAACTGAATATGACTTAATCTTTATTTAATTTAAATTATAATAAAATATACATTGTGACCAATTCTAGTTGATAGTCTATTTTATAAAAAATCACACGTGAATGTGAATCTGCACCATGCGCGGAGTGAGTTCTTTAAAATATGTTATATTTAAATATTAAAATTATAACATATTTTGTTATCAAGAACTTTTTTTACATTTAATTTGGAGTGGACATTTGGATACCATTTGGTTCGGTTCAGTTATGTTTCAATTTTTTGTGAATTCGATCCAGTTCGGATCTGCGGGTTCGGTTTGGGTTTGGAGTCAGATAACTCATTTAATTTTTAAAAAATAAAATTAAATTCATAAATAATTTAAAATTTTCAAATATAAAAATAAAAAATATTTATAACATATAAATGTGTATAATGTAAGATAAAATACTTAAACTTAACATAAAATTTGGTATATCTTTAATATTCAGATAAGAAATCAATAGATATTTGAAATATTAGTATTTTGAGTATCATTTAATTATTTTAAATATGTATTTTAAACTATTTGTATACATTTTCAAGTATTCTGGACAACATAATAACATCTTATATACTTTGTATATCTTTTTAGATATTAAATTTTTAAAATAATTAATATATTTAAGTATATAAATCTGGTTTGGATATATTCGACATCTGAAATATTTTGTTTCGGATCGGGTTTCGTTCTAAAAAATAACATCTTAATAACATTTTACAATTTTTCGTAATTTATAGAAGTTTAAAAAAAAATCAAAATATAACATATATGAAAAAAATATTTTTCTAATATATGCTTAATGTGATTTTTAATTTTTTTAGTAATATAAAATTAAACAAAAAATGTAGAAGATATATTTTTTTCATCAAATATGTATGATTTATAATAATTGATTGTCATATATACGTTAATCATATTAGATAATTTCGAAGTTTTTATTTAAGGAAAAAAACTTACGTAACTTTTATTTAAAGAAATAATTTAAAACTACTAATCAATGTACTAATTAGTTTAGTAAAAAGTATAATATATATTTATATGGACCAACTTATTTTCCTAATGATTTCTAAAAACCATCCTAGTGATGACAAGTGACTACAAAACATGTTGTAATGTTTCATGATTAATATATAGGGGATATCCAAATGCTTATGAACTTGTGTTGTTGAGATTTTTTTTTTTTTCGTTTGGTTAATTGAGCGACAGAAATCTGTTTCAAAACTCAAAAACGGGGAGGATTTAAACTTACTCTTCTTGTAATAATAAAAGACAACTAAACCGGCAGACAAAGAGCATCTTCAAATGCAACTTTATTTTTCAAAGAAAGTACAAATCTATAAAACTTAACACACCTCTAATATGTGTGTTTTTAACATGATAGTTACTAAAAAAGCTCTTTAGATCAATGAAAAAATTGGGTTACATATTTTATGAACGGGTATAGAATGTGATATAAATTAGAACCAAACTATGAAATTCTTGACCTGAACTCCGACGGGTATACAAATGTGTATATGCTTAGTAAATACTCTAGATTTATGTTGTGAGTTTCCTGCAAAATATGAGTTACTATATTTTTAAAATTATTGGCTGGAAATATTTTTGATGTAAAGTTGCATATATATTATTTTAAAAATGATATATACAATAATATTATTTTATTATAAAATTAATAACATAGATTAAACACGAAAAATATGTTATATTGAATAAATAAATTAAAATTAAGAAAATTAAGTAATTCAAAAGGAAATAATATTTTATAACATCATCTTTGACTGATAAGTAAATAGGTATATTTTAAAAATTATTTTATGAATTGAAAAAGCTAAACGTGATAGCTATGTGCATGATAAAAAAATTAAAGTTGTCAAAAACTAAAACTAACTTAGGATAACTAACACACAACAAAAAAACTCAACTTCTAATACATCGAATTTTCCTTGACGTTGAGTTAGCAGTTTAGTTATCAATTTTTTTCAGAAGAATAATTCAAAATTATGATTCAAGATTAATAGAGTATAACTCAAATATTAACTTAAAGATTAAAATTAATTTATAATTGATAACATTTTCGAGTTATATTTCTAACTCAAACTTAATCAACTCTAACATATTATCATCGCTCAGACCCAAAGTTTGCCCTTTTAAAAATAGCAAACGGCCAATAAATTATCAAACATTCAGTGTGTTACTTTTAAATATTTCTCTTTATTCGAAGTGTTCTTTTTCAAAAGAAAATTGCAAACAAAAAAAACTGTTTAAAGTTTTGGAAGCTTAAAATTTCAAGCAACAACAAAAAGCGATAAAAAACAAATTTAAAAGTTTAAAAGCCATTTTCAGGTGAAATAAAAAAAAGCTGAAATTAGTTATTAGCCCTGTTTCATTTAATAGTATCATTTACTTTTATACCCTCTTCTCTTTTTTAATTATAATAAAAAAAAATTGAAAATCCCTATCTCATGTCATCTCTCATCTCCGACTCTACGTTGTCTCTCATCTCCACTGCCATCAACTCTGTTACTATTAGCTCTGTTGCAACCATATCTGCCGTCATCAGCTCCGCCGGCACTTGGTTCGCAGTCCTTCAGCAATGCGGAACTCTGCCATCTTCTTTGTTAACCGGACGAGATAGTTAAAGCTATTTCGTCTGTTTTGCTCTGATTATCATTTACTAGATCAGCAAGTTAGATGATGAGAGTGATCTGGGCAGATTCTAGATCTTCTGATTTTGAGATTAATTTTTCATCATATAACTTGGATTTACATCATATCTCTTTGACTTCAATAGCTCTATTGCACATAATTGAGTTCTGAGGTATCAAACTAGCATCATTATGTTGTTATGTGAACAAATCGGATCTGTTTCCGTTTATTGATTATGGCTCTGTTTCATTTTTCAGGTTCTCAATCAGATTGTGTATGAACTTCCAGCAGAGCATCTCCTTGCTGAAAGCATACCATTGCATGAACTTCTCGGTCATACTCCTCCACGGGTCAGATCAGACTTTTTAAAAAATGGCTTTCATGAATTTTGGTCAGTAGTACCTGAAGCATATCTTTTTGTTGTCATTCATCAGGTCGTTCTGGGTGGAGTTCTTGGGACTGTGACAGCAGTTTTTGGATCACCTTGACGGTCAAGTAAATGCTCACACTTTCTGTCCCATTTTCGTGTGTGGATGCCATGGTGCGTAGCTGAAACAGCCATGTCAAGCAAATGGAGTTTCGAAACTGGATTATTTTTGTGTGTGTTTTGCTGGTCGGCTCTTTGTCATTGACAACATAGTATATGTTTGCTCTTATAAGGAAAAATATGAAAATGTCAAGACCTATCTATGAAGTGGTAAAAGAAAAATGAGTTTGTTCCTTGAACTACAACGAAGATGATCTGTTTATTCAGCAGGGTCAATACTTTAAAAATCAACCTTTGCATCTCTGTCGTAAATTGCAAGGTTGCATCTACTGAAAAGCAACGCCAAGCAATGTAATCCCACCTCGAAGTTTCATCTCATTTACATTTTAACGTCCATGAGATCGACATAGTTTCGCCTGTAGAGCTAATGCTGATTCTCTCTAATTTTATTTGGCTCGCTAAACAAAAATCTTAGCATTAACTTGTTTCTCCTCTGCCACTTGGTGGCACGAGCTAGCTGCTATTGATCCCTCTAATGTTTATTTAACCTCCTGAGAAGAAACTGATTGATTTTTATAAAAAAAACACATCAAGAAAGCTAGGTCATGGGTCTACAAAGTGAAATGTTAAATTTGTTAACATTAAATCGGAAAGATTCCTTGAAACCACACAAATCTTTGATGATTTATTTTTTTTTAAAAATCTACATAGTTTCACAAGTACAAGCAAGAGACTAACAATTT
Source organism: Hirschfeldia incana (assembly GCA_026261945.1). NCBI lineage: Eukaryota > Viridiplantae > Streptophyta > Magnoliopsida > Brassicales > Brassicaceae > Hirschfeldia > Hirschfeldia incana. The sequence goes on from JABCMI010000115.1 coordinate 60,884, forward strand.
CAAAAGAAAATTCACGAGCCTACCAAAGATATTAACATGCGTAAGCCAAACAATAAGACACCAAGCAAAAAATTTAAATTTGCTTATTTATTTGATACCACATTTAACACTTTTTGATTGAATTATTGAAAATGCTTCAGACTATCATATTTTAATGTTCTTTGTTTGATATATGTTCACTATTTTGTAAACAATGAATTATATTTGGTGATTTCTATAGCAAATAAATTTTCTTATAGATTTTGATTATGTTTTTTTTTTCTTTTTGGAAGATTAAGTTTCAATTTAAGATAGTCATTCTGGACAAGAATTGTTTAACATTCTTTACACACTTTAGATTCTCTTCGAAAACAGACTTATGCAAGAAAATACACTCATTTTAGTTTTCTGGAAACCCATCCTGAAAGTATAAAAAACTATCTTATATAACATATGTGTTTTATAATGATACAATATTTAACATTTTCTTGATTGAATTATTGAAAATGCTTCACATTCCTTTAAAAAAAATCATCAGCGTGTATGTGAGTGAGAGAAAGATACAAAGAAGCTGGGATTAGATCTTCGTCTTGGATCAGTGCAGGGTATAGTGGGAGGAAATGAGTGTTGGATACTGATTTGAAATCCTCAGATGTCTGTTGCTCGATGTATGTGCCCTCGGTTAAGAGAATTGGCATTGAATCGAACCAGATCTTCAAACATAGGAACCTAGTAGGATATGGAGATAAACTTTTTTTTTTTAATTTTAATTTCCAATAGATCAAATGATTAATAGATATGGAGATAAACTTAAAAATAAAAAGACATTAATTTGATTATTGTTTTAAAATTTTAAATACAATTTTTGTTAATGGACAAAACAGAAAGCTTAACATGTCTTTCAATTGAGTAGCAATTCATAATTATACGTATATTATCTAATCTTAAACTATGTATAATGTTAATAAAAATATTTTCAATAAAATGAGAGTAGTAAACTAGAAATATAAGGTTAAATATACATATATTCGGTTATCTTCGGATATACATTCGGGTTCGGATATTACCCGTTCGGGTTCAGATATCCAATATCTCCTAAATCAATATCCGTTCGGGTATTTTGCTACTTCGGTTCGGATTTTGGTTAGGGTTTTTCGGGTTCGGGTGCCACTTTGGATATCGGGTAAAATTCCCACTCCTAGAACCTAGCATCACTATATTTGTTCCTGATGAAAATTGCAGTAAGAGATGGGAGAATCTCACGGGAGACGGTGGTGGTTCCGAGTGATTTGTTCTCTGCCGTCGCAGGAGATTTCGTCGTCGCCGGAGATTACGTCATCGCCGGAAATTTCATTCATCGTGAGAGAGAAGGAAGTCTAATTTTTCTTCTGCCAGCTTTATTATTAAGTGAGGGTAATAAGGCATTTTTTCCATTAATAAATGTCATTTCTGTGATTTTCTCTTTCTTATACTATTTTGGAGACAAAAAAACTTCAAAGGTGTTATAATGGAGAATTGCCCTACTTTTTACATTTTTGATCGGATGTGAATCATATTTTTTTATTGGTTCGGTTTGAGTCTGGGTTACAAATGTTTTTGACGAGACCTATGCATAATGCATAATTCTGGATTATGAAGCCCATCTTGGCTCTACACACACGGTCTCTAAAATGACAAAATCATCTGTAAGGTCCAGTAGTCTCAAGTCTCCTCTCATCTATAGATCTTCTTTTTGTAAAAATATTAAGTTTATTATCCTACAAGAGAATATTTACAAATACTCAAGAAGACAAAAAGTTAAAATGATATTTAGTCGATGTACCTTGGGTTTGAAATAAGTTGGGATTGCAAAATTTCATGCCCAACTCTATATTATCCGATTAGTATGATATTGTCTACTTTGGGCCTCATAGGCAAGCCTGCATATATTTACTTTTGGTTTTCATCCCAAAAGACTTTGTACTATTAGAGTTTGACATCTCTTTATATATTAAACACTATTTGTCCAATTCTCCAATGTAAAACTTAGTTTGTTATTTAACATTCTCCACCTCAAACTAAGGATCACATTCATCTCGTGTCCCACAATTGTTTCCAGAATCTTCTCACTTGATCTCTTCCACATTTACACTTTCCATTCATCACTCGAAAGATATTTCAGTCTTCTTGTAGATTTTTCGTCACCAGGCTCTGATACCATTTGTTGGGTTTGCGAAATTAATTTCCAACTCTATATTGTCCGATTAGTACGATATTGTCTACTTTGGGCCTCATAGGCAAGCCCGCATAGATTTATTTTTAGTTTTCATCCCAAAATGACTCGTATTATTAGAGTTGGACATCTCTTTATATATTAAACATTATTTGTCTAATTCTCCGATGTGAGATTTAGTTTGTTATTTCACATTACACAAGTTGTCATCATCCACATATATCCCCTATATATTAATCTTGGAGCATTACAACATATTTTTGTATACACGTGTCATCATTTGGATGATTCTTAGAGTCTTTAAAAAAATAAATTGGTTCATATAAATAGATATTGTAGTTTTAATTAAACCAACTATTAAATATTGTGATTGCTACGGAATTGCCTTAAAAAAATTATTTCGTTAAATAAAAGATATGGAATTACCTAATATGATTAACATATATATGACAATTAATGATTGTATATTTAATATATATATATATATATATATATATATATATATATATATATATATGTTTCATAACATTTTTTTAGTTTTATATTATTAAATCAAATTAAACAATCACATTAAGCATGTAATAAAAAATTAGATTTTTTTTATATGTTGTATTTTGAATTTTTTAAAACCACTATAAATTACTAAATAGTAAAAATCTAATTGCAACATCGGAAGATCCATGCATCTTTAGAGACGGTTTTCAACCGGTTTCGAAACCCTTTGGTTGGGTCTTTAATCGTCGATCAATTTGACTTCTGTGTGTACTATCGACTGCAGGCTCTAGGATTACGAGTGAAGATTTTATTTTTAGATATATACCTAGAGTAGAACTAATTCTTATAGATGTTTATTTTTTAAATTAGCATTTATGTAATTCACTGAAATTCATATAATAAGTTGAAAAACTCATATCAGTGAAACCAAAACGAGAATGAAAGCACAATTTTATAGATGTAGAAAATTAAATCACTTATAGAGTGTCAAGAATAAAAAATTCGAGAGAAGAAAACCTAACTCCCTTTTGTCATTTTACAACCGATATCGACTATATGATTTTGGTGATTTGCATCAGCCACAAAACTTAATTCATTTTGTGCATATAAAATCTTTAAAATAATTAAAATGAGCTATAATACGTTAACTATTCAACAAAGGGAGACCAATATTTGTATTTGTCATTTTACGATCGATAAAAATTATAGTGTTACAAAATGTTAAAACCATTTAATAAATAAACATTAATATAAAAAATTTACTACGCGCATGCATGCGGATTATCATCTAGTATTTGTTTTGTTAAACTTAATAGTATCCAAATATAAAAGTTACTTTAGCGTTACTGATTACGTGATATATTATATCATTGATCCGGTTGGTTCTGAGAAAAATGTATTTAGTGCTACAGATAGATCGAATACTATATCACATAATCTGAGATTAGAATGCTTTCTGATTGTCTGTTACTAGACTACTATAAAACTAGGTGATGACTCGCGCCATGCGCGGGGTGATGGATTTAGAGAGAGTATAAGGTAAATATTTTTAGAACATTTGAGTTGTAGTAAAAATTATATGATGTAAGAAAATATTGAGGAAAATAGAGCATATTTATAATAAATTGATTCTCACTACATGAAAACATCGATATTCTGAGGGACATTCCGAGGGAAAATGATTTCCTCGGAATTTTCTGAAGAAATTCCGAAGAAACAACACTTCCTCGGAAAAATCCGACGGAATACCGAGGAAAGAGTGTCCGTCGGAAAAAACGACGGATATTTCTAAAATTCCGATGACATTTTGTAGCCGTTAAAGAGCCGTTGGGAGAGCCTTTGGGCGATTTTAAAAATTCCGAGGAAATACCGAGGAAGGGTGGTTTTCCTCAGAATTTCCTCGGAATTTCCTCAGTATGTCGGCAGGATTTCATCAATAAATACAGCCACCCCTTTTTCTCTTCATTCACTCCATTTCTTCTTCTTCTCTCCTAGTATCACGAAATTGATATAAAAAAACATGTCTTCTTCAAATTATTTTCGTTCTTAGATCGATCGACCTCATTTGGATCCGGAGACGAGATTGCTTACGGAAGAATACCAACGAGGTTTAACCGAATTCATGGCGTTAGTTCGCAGACAACCGGAAGCAGAAACATGTAAGTTAAGATGTCCTTACTCTAATTGTAAAAATAGAAAAGTTATTAAAGAGTGGGATGTTTGGACTCATCTATTTTTGAGTGAGTTTACACGAACTTACAAAATTTGGTATCATCATGGGGAAACTGGTTATGAACTTGGTAGTACTAGCGAACCTCAACCGGCGGTTAGATTAGAAGAACCAATTAGAACGAATATAGATTATGGTGTAGGTACTGAGCATATGGTAAATGATCATTTTAGAGGGGAAGATTTACCCAATGCATAAGCTAGGAGATTTTATGATATGCTGGATGGTGGAAAGCAACCATTGTACAAAGGTTGCAGAGATGGTCATCCAGCTTTATCATCTGCTACAAGACTGATGGGCATTAAAACATATTATAACTTGGCTGAAGACTGTGTGGATGCGATAGCTGATTTTGTTAAAGGTATTCTACCTGAGGATAATGTAGCTCCAGGTTCATACTACGAGTTTCAGAAACTCGTAGCTGGTGTTGGTTTATCTTATCAGGTAATAGATGTATGCATCGATAACTGCATGATTTATTGGAGGGCGGATGACCAGCGGATTACATGCAAATTTTCTGGAAAGCCTCGTTATAAAGATACGAGTGGAAGAGTTCCAGTTCCATATAAAAGGATGTGGTATTTGCCTTTGACGGAAAGGTTGCAGAGGTTGTATCTTTCGGAACGCACAGCGCAACGAATGAGATGGCATGCGGAGCACTCAACAGATGGTGAGATTAGACATCCTTCAGATGCAAAAGCGTGGAAGAATTTCCAATCAAAGTATCCCGACTTTGCGTATGAGAGAAGAAATGTCTACATTTGATTATGTACTGATGGTTTCAGCCCGTATGGGAAGAGTGGAAGACAATATTCTCTATGGCCAGTCATTGTTACACGATACAACTTACCCCCAAACTTGTGCTTGCGACGAGAGTTTTTGTTTCTCTCCATTCTCGTTCCCGGACCAGAGCATCCTAAGAGATCACTTGATGTGTTTCTTCAACCACTAATATATGAGTTGCAACAACTATGGGCTGAAGGTGCTGAAACATACGATATTTCGTGTAAAGAAAACTTGCAAATGCGGGCAGTACTAATGTGGACAATAAGTGATTTTCCAGCATATGGTATGTTATCTGGATGGACAATGCATAGGAGGCTATCATGTCCATATTGTCAAGATGACACAGATGCTTTCCAACTAAAGAACGGAAGAAAAACGTGTTGGTTTGACTGTCACAGACGATTCCTACCACCTGATCATCCATACCGTCAGAGTAAGACTTTGTTTAGAAAGAACAAGTAGGTGTTTGATGGTCCACCTGAGGAAGTTAGTGGGAAAGGTTTGAAGACACAACTAAGAGATTATGGTGCAGCAAGGACGCCAGACGTCGGTGGACATGAGCGTTTTCCGGTAGATGCTGTTGGAGAACTACATAACTGGCACAAAAAAAAGTATTTTCTGGGATCTGCCATGCTGGGAGGATCATCTCCTAAGGCATAATTTATATGTCATGCATATTGAAAAAAAACTTTTTTGACAATCTCATGAACACGATCCTTAACGTTCAAGGTAAAACAAATGATAATTTGAAGTCAAGACTGGATTTAGTTGATATATGTGCTCGTTCAGAACTTCATGTTGATGGGAATGGTAGGGCTCAATTTCCCATATACCGACTTGATGCAGAGGGAAAAGATGCGTTCTTTGATTGGATTTCAAACGATGTGGAGTTTCCAGACGGTTACACATCTAATTTGCGTAACTGTATCGACATAAAGGAAGGAAAGTTTATTGGCTTGAAAAGTCACGATTGCCATGTGTTGATGCAGCGCCTCCTTCCCTTTGCCTTCAAGGAACTATTACCACGAAATGTTCATGAAGAAATTGCAGGGATAAGTGCTTTCTCCGCGATTTATGCACGAGATTAGTGACTCTTGAAGGGATTAAAAATTTGAAGACTAACATAGCCGTGATTCAGTGCAACCTTGAGAAGATATTTCCTCCCTCATTTTTTGATGTTATAGAGCATCTTGTTATTCACCTGGCAAGAGAATTGGAACTTGGTGGTACTATGCAGTATAGATGGATGTATCTGTATGAGCGGTATATGTTCCATTCGAAGAAGATGGTGAAAAATTTAAGTAGGGTGGAAGGTTCTATAGTCGCACAGATGATCAATGAAGAAATTTCAAACTTTGACGAGTACTACTTTCCAGCAGAAGTTCATACCAAAAACAGAAGACCTGCTCAGCATGATGATAGAGGCGAACAGACAACATATCATGTTAAGGTTCCAGACATTTTCACAGATGTTGGACGACTTAGCGGAAAACCAAAAGACCGTTGACTTACTGAGCATGAGCGTAGTCATTTGTAAACATATTTTCTCACCAACTGCGAAGATATTCTTCCATATGAGAGGTAAGTTTATTATCTTAAAAAAATTTATTTTAACAAATTGACATTTAAATTTTAACTAATTATATTATTGTTATCATATGTACATGATTTTCATGGTAGAAAAGCGGTTCGAACATAGATACGCCACAGAGGCGGAACTTGAAAAAATGAAGCAGAGAGAATTTGATGGATGAATGTTTACTTATGTGAGTGCCTTAAACAAATTAAAATATCATTTATCACATATTTAATTATACTAATTCATATTTATTGATATAACCTACATATGTGCTATTAATAGGTGTCTGCTGGTTTGGCCAGAGGTGAAATATTTGACGATTGGATACGCGAGATGGTGGTTGGCCCAAACTGTGTTGTGAAGTCATATCCGAGATTTTGTAGCAATTGCGGGGATAAGTGCTTTCTTCCGCGATTTATGCACGAGATTAGTGACTCTTGAAGGGATTAAAAATTTGAAGACTAACATAGCCGTGATTCAGTGCAACCTTGAGAAGATATTTCCTCCCTCATTTTTTGATGTTATGGAGCATCTTGTTATTCACCTGGCAAGAGAATTGGAACTTGGTGGTACTGTGCAGTATAGATGGATGTATCTGTATGAGTGGTATATGTTCTATTTGAAGAAGATGGTGAAAAATTTAAGTAGGATGGAAGGTTCTATAGTCGCACAGATGATCAATGAAGATATTTCAAACTTTGACGAGTACTACTTTCCAGCAGAAGTTCATACCAAAAACAGAAGACCTGCTCGGCATGATGATAGAGGCGAACAGACAACATATCATGTTAAGGTTCCAGACATCTTCACAGATGTTGGACGACTTAGCGGAAAACCAAAAGACCGTCGACTTACTAAGCAGGAGCGTAGTCATTTGCAAACATATTTTCTCACCAACTGCGAAGATGTTCTTCCATATGAGAGGTAAGTTTATTATCTTAAAAAATTTTATTTTAACAAATTGACATTTAAATTTTAACTAATTATATTATTGTTATCATATGTACATGATTTTCATGGCAGAAAAACAGTTCGAACATAGATACGCCACAGAAGCGGAACTTGATGAAATGAAGCAGAGAGAATTTGCTGGATGGATGTTTACATATGTGAGTGCCTTAAACAAATTAAAATATCATTTATCACATATTTAATTATACTAATTAATATTTATTGATATAACCTACATATGTGCTATTAATAGGTGTCTGCTGGTATGACCAGAGGTGAAATATTTGACGATTGGATACGCGAGATGGTGGTTGGCCCAAACTGTGTTGTGAAGTCATATCCGAGATTTTGTAGCAATTGCAGGGATAAATGCTTTCTTCCGCGATTTATGCACGAGATTAGTGACTCTTGAAGGGATTAAAAATTTGAAGACTAACATAGCCGTGATTCAGTGCAACCTTGAGAAGATATTTCCTCCCTCATTTTTTGATGTTATGGAGCATCTTGTTATTCACCTGGCAAGAGAATTGGAACTTGGTGGTACTGTGCAGTATAGATGGATGTATCTCTATGAGCGGTATATGTTCCATTTGAAGAAGATGGTGAAAAATTTAAGTAGGGTGGAAGGTTCTATAGTCGCACAGATGATCAATGAAGAAATTTCAAACTTTGACGAGTACTACTTTCCAGCAGAAGTTCATACCAAAAACAGAAGACCTGCTCGGCATGATGATATAGGCGAACATACAACATATCATGTTAAGGTTCCAGACATTTTCACAGATGTTGGACGACTTAGCGGAAAACCAAAAGATCGTCGACTTACTGAGCAGGAGCGTAGTCATTTGCAAACATATTTTCTCACCAACTGCGAAGATGTTCTTCCATATGAGAGGTAAGTTTATTATCTTAAAAAAATTATTTTAACAAATTGACATTTTAATTTTAACTAATTATATTACTGATATCATATGTACATGATTTTCATGGCAGAAAAGCGGTTCGAACATAGGTACGCCACATAGGCGGAACTTGAAGAAATGAAGCAGAGAGAATTTGCTGGATGGATGTTTACTTATGTGAGTGCCTTAAACAAATTAAAATATCATTTATCACATATTTAATTATACTAATTCATATTTATTGATATAACCTACATATGTGCTATTAATAGGTGTCTGCTGGTTTGGCCAGAGGTGAAATATTTGACGATTGGATACGCGAGATGGTGGTTGGCCCAAACTGTGTTGTGAAGTCATATCCGAGATTTTGTACTCGAGGATATGCATTCACAACTGAAAAGAGGAGACGTTCGCGCACGACCTATGATGCTGGTGTTTGTTCTACATCAGGAGATGATGTATACTACAGACACATACAAGAGATTATGGAAATCAAGTATTTGGGCATGCTTGGATTACGCTGTACTATTTTCTATTGTGATTGGCACGACAACACTCCAGATCGAGGTGTGAGAACAGATGCATTTGGTGTTACATCAGTACATTCGAGGCGAAAGCTGCAATATTATGATCTTTTCATTCTTGCTTCTCAGGCCGATCAGGTAAGTAAATGTTAATTATTCAGAATGATTGATCATAATTTATACTTTTACTAATATTTTTTTAAATGTTACAGGTTTGTTATATCAAGTACCCCCGGGTAAGGAACAGAGATGATCCATGGGTTACTGTTACAAGAGTTAACCCGAGAGGCCGAGTTCAGGGAAGTTCTGAGCTGGAAGACCCACTACTACCAATCACATCCGGCAACTTAAGTGCAGCAGAAGATGTAGCGGAAGGTGGTCTTGTAGTCGATTTGACCGACTTCGCAGAGGAAGCCGTCGTTCACGCAGAGGATGAACCAGTTATTGGAGAGTTTCACCAAGTTCCAGATTCCGATTCATCTGGTGATGATAACTCGGAATCAGAATAGGAATTTTTTTTTAAATTGAAATACCGAGGAAATTCCGAGGGACTTTAGGGTTTCCTCGGAATTCCCTCAGAATTTACCTTCTCGGTTTAGGGATATGATTATAAAGTATTGTTCATCGGAATCTCCTCGGAATTTTCTGAGGAAATTCCGAGGAACATGTGGTTTTCGGTTTAAAACCCCTAGTTCCTCGGAATTTCCTCAGAAAATTTCGAGGAAATTCCGAGGAAACTATTGATTTTCACTACTTTCCTCGGAATTTCCTCAGAATTTTCTGAGGAAATTCCGAGGAAATAGGGGTTTTAAATAGAAAACAACGTTTTGCGGATTGAATAACACGTATATAACCTTCATTAAGTGTCTTAACCATATTATGAAGTCAAACTTTAGTTTTTTACACAATAACAAACACTTTTACGGGTGCTTGAACGAAAACCACACAACATAAGATAAACACTTATACACTTTAACAAACGTTAAAGGGAATACTTACAATTATTTTTGAAATTTTGTTATTTCTTGGTTTATGATCATCTATACAAAGAATCTTCAATGGTATGCATTACATTTGTATAAGAAATGAAATACTGCAAAAAAAATCGGAATTTGAAACCCCAAACCCCAAACCCCAAAACTATTTTTGTATTTAATAAACTATTTTTATATAGTAAAACTATTTTTGTAATTAATAAACAATTTTTATATATTTAAACAATTTTTGTAATTATTAAACAATTTTTATATATTAAAACTATTTTTTGTAATTTTTAAACTTTTTTTTATATTTAAACTATTTTTTTAATTATTAAACTTTTTTTTATATTAAAACCATTTTTGTAATTATTAAACTATTTTTATATATTTAAACTATTTTTTATATTTAAAAATTTATTGGAATTATTAAACAATTTTAAAACATCTTTTGTGGTTAAAAACTATTAAAACATCTTTTGTGATTAAAAAATTTTATTTTGGGATTTTGTTTTTTAAAAAATATATATTTACATATATATGTACAAGTCTTATGATGATCAGAGCCGGTCTCGAGTGCGTCGTGGCTCGGGGAGCCGCTCCGTTCAGGGCTCGGGGAGCCGCTCCATTCAGGGCTCGGGGAGCCGCTCCGTTCAGGACTCCCCATCGTCCAACAGCTCCTACCATACATCTCCCTCTCCAATTCCCTCTCCTCATGCTCCTTCTGTCCATGCTCCTTCCGCCCCCATTGCTCCACCCGTTCCTCAGGGTCCGTAGGCATTGATGAGAGTTGCGGAGTTTGTTCGACAGCCCGGTCGTGACCATCTTCCCTATCTCACTCCGTATCCAAATGGACGGGGTCAAACATGGTAATGAACCCTATATTTTTTTCACTAAAATTTGATTCCTTTTTAATAATTTGTGATTTTTTATTAGGTTCGATCGATCCTCGAACGGGATCAGCGCATGGATCAACCGTATGATGTACTCGTCCCTCGACAGGGGACATCAGACTTTCACCGACTTCCCAACCGCGAAGCAGCATCTGTGGTTTCAACAGTTTGCGGTAATCTTATTTCTTACTTATATTTTTAATCTTTAATATAAATTTTCTACAAATTGTGTTTTATTTTCAGCAAGAATTCAACTGAGATCTCGATTATACGATGTATATCTACAACAACTTCGTCCATAAACTTATGGACAACTATGGAAAGCAGATCCTGAGTGGAAGAAGAAGTGGGAAATAAACCATGTGATTTTTTATTTATTAAACAATTTTTTAATTAACTAAAATATTTTTTTTTTATTTAACATTTTATTTAAAAGGTCCCAAAGAATATGAACCCCACGGTCTGGGAGGAGTTGTCTGTCCATTAGAGTAAGAATGAGACGAAACAAACTTCTTTCACCAACTCCACCAACCACAAGAGCACGCGTAGAGGGAAGGGCGTATTCAAGCACAACTTGGACGCTCAATCTATTGCCACTCTAGGGGATCGTATGGTAAGCTAATCCTTTTTAATTCTATTAATTAAGTTTTTAAATTTTATTTCTTCTAACTACTAATGTTTGTTTAATTTATGTGTTTTTCAAGGCGGAGGAAAATGATGGCGAGCCGGTTGATGATCTCGCCCTAATGAAGATGGCGTATACCAACAAGAAGACCGGCCAGATTGATGATGGTGTGGTGAAGGATGTGGTCGACCTAATCGGTACTCAGGTGGAAGAAGAAGCGTCTCAGCTTCAAACCGAGGATGAAGATTCCACGGGGTCGACCTACTTGCCTCGGGATCGGATCAACCAAATCGTTGAATCGGTAAGTCATTTTTTAATAATGTTCAATTTGTTTTTTCTATTATTTAATTTTGACATTTTTCTATTTCAGGCGGTTCCAAAGAAGAAGGGACGTTTGTGGGTCGTCGGTTCCGTCTTCTGCTACACCACCGCCATTTGTTGATCCAGAAGTATATTTGGGTCAGATGAAGGACATTGATGAGCGCATTTCTGCGTTGGAGTCCACGGTGGCGAGTCAACAGGCGGGCTGGGAGGCACAGAAGAAGCTCAAAGAGCAAATGTTGCAGATGATGAGGAGGTGGTGCCCAAACGAGGAGCTCCCGACCATGCCAGACCCGAACGTCCAAAACCCGTAGCTTTTATTTTAAAAAACTCGAAATGTTTTTTTTTATTTGTACGACTTTGAATTTTATATAATAATATGTTTCCAATTTAAATTTTAATTTTACATTTTCAAATTAAAATTTCAAAATTTAATTTTTTTTAAGAATTTTTTTTTTTTAAAAAAAAATAAGTTTTTTGAAAATTCCGAGGAATACTTTCCTCGGAAAATTCCGAGGGACGGTTTCCTCGGAAAATTCCGAGGGACGGTTTCCTCGGAAAATTCCGAGGGACAGGTTTCCTCGGAATTTTCCGAGGACGCTTTCCTCGGAATTTTCCGAGGGACATATTCCTCGGAATTTTCCGAGGGATCTTTTCCTCGGAATATTCCCTCAGTACAAATCGGCACTTCCGACGATATATTTCCTCGGAATAGTCGTCGGAATATAGCAACGGAGTTTTTCCTTGGTATATTCCGACGACTTTTCCGACGAACGGTGTTCCTCGGTATTTCCTTGGAATTTGTGTTCCTCGGAATTCCGTCAGAAATTTCCGAGGAAATTCCGAGGAAATATGAAATTCCGAGGAGTTTTTTCCGAGGACATATTTCCTCGGTATGTCGTCGGAATACCGTACTTCCGACGACATACCGACGATTTTTTTCCCTCGGTATATGCATGTTTTCTTGTAGTGTCTTGTTTCTTAGTTACAACAAAAGTACGTAAATCACTTTAAAGGAAGTGTATATATTATTGAAATAAATCTATAACAGTAAAAAAAAAGATTGAAATCTAATATGATGTTAATTAGATAAAATATAACATAGTAAGTAGAATTATTGCTTCCATATTATGAATTATTTGTGAATTCAAAACCAAACAGTGCTAATAGAATAATAAAATAGGAAGGAAACAAATTATAAAGAAACAAAAAAAAAGATAAAATGACAACTGCATTGGACAAAGTTTTCAGAACGTCTGGTTTGCAATCATACAAAGAGCCATATTAAAGAATCAGCTCACAAAACTAAACAAATATTAAAAAAAATTAGCTAAACGGAATGTTATATCATTTTCTAAAAGCATAAGAAAATTAACTAAACAAAATGTTATACATGTTTTCTTATAATTGTAATCGCCTGTTCAACATGAGTCAAAATTCGTTAGTAAACACAAAAAGATAATTACTAATTTAACAGTAAATTTTATCAATGTATAAATCTTATTTTCTCATCTCCTAGTAGCAGTTTCGATTTCAGGAATATTGGTCGAACTTCTCTCTTCCCCTTACATATAATCTTAACACGGACTGAAAGAAAATGTTTGAGAAGACTTAATTCTGCCAATAAAGTATGACTACCCATAGTAAAAATTGTTGAAAGAACTTGTTGTGAGATCGGGTTACCAAGGTGATGTGCATCTATTAAATATATACTATTTCTGATTATAATCATGTTTTTGACAATTAGTATAAACTTTGAAAACGTAATAAAAGCATGGAGGCAAATTGGCGGAACTAAATTTTTGCCTTCCTTATTTATTTATCGTAATTTATTTGAATGTGTATTAAGGTGATCGGAGGTTAATGCTAATAAACATTTTTCTTGTTTGCAAGGAAATAATAAATTTGAAATGTTTTATATAACACAGTCAATAGAAATTATTTGTTCGTACTAATCTAATGCATTAAATTATGATTTTCGTCATAAACAGAAATATTATGCAATCATACTGATCTATGATTCGTATTATTTCAGGATAGTTGCCGTAGTTGAATAAACTAATAAGCCTTTCGATTATATATTTTCTATGCTGTTAATTTTTAATATTTACTACTAATAAATATTTTGATTATATTCATATATAACTAATAGTCTATACAATTTTTTTAAAAATATTTACAACTAATAAATTTTTTGATTATATTCATATTTAACTAATAGTCTATACGAAATAACCATATAACTTACAAATAATCATATTTTACATATTAAATTTTAATTGATGTTAATTATTATCTAACGTAATTTAATTTTACACATAATTACATAATCCGTCTCAAAAAATCGTTATAACATCAGTTTATGTTTGTGATGGAATGAATAAGACTAAAAGTTGATGTTTCTAAAGAAATAAGAGAGTTTTATAGATTGACTGAATAAACTCCTATTACCATTAATGTTGATTTCAAAATTATCATAAATGGTGACCAGAAAACTGATGTTATATTTTATTTGACTAGAACTTGACCAGATTTGAGTTTTATATATTGACTAAATAAACTCCTATTATCAGTAATGCAATTATATTTTTTTAACATGTTCATAGTAATGCATTATATTTTTTTATATTTTCATAGTTTAAAGATCATAGAATTATCAATCTAAACTTGATTTTGAGACAATATTATAATCACAGATCAAAAAAGATGTATTCATACAAAGGAATGCATTATAATTTTTGTTCTTATTAAGAAAGCTTTCATAATATGATATATATATGTAAATGTAAATATATGAGGAATATATTACATTAGTGGTGGTCACATGTTGTTATATAAATCTATATATGTATGCATGCATTATATAAATATTAACGGCATCACTTTAATCTCGAGAATCATATAGCATTAATTGTGGACGACTTTTTTTGTTTGGTTAGGAAATATCAAAGAATCATATAGTATGTTAATAGAGTTATAATGTAATGGGGGATGGCAAATGTTGTAATTAGTCTAGTTAATGAATAGTTTTTAAATTTAAGTGGTTAGAGTGGTTGTGGAGTTGCCACGTGTAAATGGCACTCATGTAAATCACACATCAAGCAAAGATTATTTCTTATCAATGCTCCTCAAATAATAAGGAGATTGGTTCGACCAAAACTCAAACCCCAAATACATACTGGTAAGTAGCAGTAATTTTGTTTTCAGCAAAATTCGAACTAAAGATAGATTTGTGTACACCGTATCTAAATTTATATCACTGGACCACCAGTATTTCATTATTTACTGATTATGTTATGCACAATGACTTTATTATAATAATATTTAGTTAGTCATTTTTAAGTAAAGGGAAAATTTTAGGATTGGGCAACTTTAAGTTTCAAATTTGCTAGTTGGACAAGTCTAAGTTTAAATTAGGCAATTGGGCAACCTAGTAGGAGAGAGAAAATATTGATGACCTTTTTAGCCTTTTTGCCCAATAAAGTTGGGAGTGTTTTCGCGGGCCCACAATGTTTTTTGCCCAACGAAATCGGTGCCCCCGCTTCCGACATACGCGCTGTGTCGATGGTGTGCACATCGCTCGCCGAATTTGGGCCTTTTTTAGGGGCCAATTTATCCAAAAAGGCATATATGCCCATATATTTTACCCGCGAAACAACGGTTCCATACCTAGAGGGAAGTCGAAATCAAGCATTAACTGCGGTTGAATATTTAAATAAAATCAGGGTAATTGTCCAGATAAAATGGTGTAACCCTATCTCTTAAGAGAAATAGCAGCGAGTGGCCGTCGGTTGCAGACATTGTTCGACTAGGTTTGTAAATTGGAAATCTTGGTATGGTGAACCTCAAAAGAGATGACGAAAAAGGCAAGGGGAAGGACAATACATCACATCATGAAGGTATTTTGTGGTGGATTTCTTATGTTGACCGTACACCACATCATTTATTACAGTGTATTAATGGCGAAGACCATTTATTGCTTATTTTTTTTGTGGTCGGTTTTTTGTGTCTGTTTTGGAATCTGAATTTATTAATTGTTTGAGGAATGTGTGTTTAGTAAGTGTTTTTGCATGTTTTTTGTAGGATTTCGCCAGCCTTCTTATGTTGTGGTTATGGCTGATTGCTGGATTCAGTACTGCAATGGTGACTGGGATTTCCAGATTGACAAGGACCGAATTGGGAGGGCAATTGATGTTGAGTTTATAACCTCTGTTGATAAACTTAAAGAAAGAATCTTAGAGGAGTATGGGCTGTTACGAGCTCCTGTTACCGTGGATCTCTCATATTG
This sequence comes from Hirschfeldia incana, assembly GCA_026261945.1. Lineage (NCBI taxonomy): Eukaryota > Viridiplantae > Streptophyta > Magnoliopsida > Brassicales > Brassicaceae > Hirschfeldia > Hirschfeldia incana. Next base: position 77,145 of record JABCMI010000115.1, read on the forward strand.
GATTCATGTCGGTGTCTCTGGTGTGACGGGTGAAAGAGAGTATCCACTTCAAATATCCACCATTGATGACTTCAAAATATTCAACTCCTTCCGAATTGTGAGCAAGCTGGCGAGTATTTTTGTCACATTTACGAACAAAAATGAAGAAAGAACATCCGCCGTTGTGGATGACGTTTCTGGTAAGGAGAAGAGAGGGGGTGGAGAGGATGTGCTTGATGATGCAACGCTTTTGATGTATGTTGAAGAAACATAAGCTGTTTATTCAGCGAAGGCTTTGGAATTGGCGGCGGTGGATGGAACCGCAACCGAATATCATAAAACGGTGGATAACAATGATGGGGAGGTTGCTGAGGACGATGAGGAGGAAGAGGAAGAATATGATTACAATCGATGGCATGATTTTGTTGGACGGAACTGTGAATGGGACGATGGAAAAGATGAGGAAGGAGGGGCTGCTGGGGGTCAATCCGGAGGTCGCTCCTCGAGTGGTGTACGTTGTGAGGTGAAGCCTGGAGAGGCCGTGGGAGGAAAGACAGCCGATCAATCTCGTTGCAAAGGCGGTGGATCATCCGGGAAGAAGCATGGTATAGAAGAACTGAAAGCGAAATCATCATTTGAAGCATATGTAGACGATGGTAGAGACTACATAGTCACGTCGAGAAGTTGTGTAGGCGTTATTGATGAGGATGATTTTGTAGAACCAAGTGAAGCAGAAGTTATTCTCGTTACACCCCCAAAAGAAACCAACCAGCACAGGCGGGAAGTTGATGATGACGATGATGTTCATGATGATGTGCGTGATGAGGATGATGGTGATGTTGATGATGATGATGATGTTGATGATGATGATGATGATGATGAGGATGAGGATGATGATGATGATGTGCCTGAGGATGATGTTGTAGAAGATGAGTGTGGGACTTATTCTGGTTCGTCTGACCGTTGTAAAAATTCACACGCTATACCGCATCTGGTGGATGTTGATGATGATGATGATGACGATTTCGTAGAAGATGGGCCGCACGTGGATGTTGATGAAGGTGTACCGCATGATGATGACGATTTTGTAGAAGATGTGCCTCAGTTTGGTTGTGGAGCTGAAGGAAAGAGGAAGGAGAAGAAGACATGGAACGACCCATTGTTCATGAAGTCTGTTAAACAGGTTGAGCTATATGGTTTTGAGGATGTTGAACCTCTACTTCATGATGTTCCAGTCAACGACTACTCGGTGGATGATATAGACTTCAGTCTTGCGGATTGTGATATATACGCAGGACGGCTGTTCAGCAGCAAACAGGAATTCAAGATTAATTTGGCTATATTTGCCATTAAACATGTGTTCAGGTTTAGGTTTCACAAGCATGCCCGAAACTACGTGACAGCTAAATGCTTTGATAAAACATGCAAATTTTATGTGATGGCCAAGCAAATGGGTGAAGCGTCAACATATCAGGTTAGGAAGGCGTCGCTGGCTCACACATGCAGATCCGATGTGAAAGCTCAGTTTAAGAAACATGCAACGTCGAAGGTAATTGCGTACTTAATGAGACACAAATATGAAAGCTCCAGGCTGGACCGCGTGCAGCAGAACTACCAGAGGCACTTCGGACAGAGTTTTTATTTACAGCAACATATTGGAAATGTTGGAAAGCAAAAGAATTGGCAACAGCAGCTGCTCAAGGAACCGAAGAGAACTCCTACAAGCTTCTGCCCAAATATTTTCATGTCGTGGAGCATGCAAATCCCGGGTCAATAACTGATATAAAAACGGAAAAAGATGATAAGGGAAAAACAAGGTTTAAGTACGCATTCATGGCATTAAAAGCTTGCATTGACGGTTGGAAGCATCTACGTCAGGTACTAGTGGTGGATGGGACGCACATGTTTGGCAAGTACAAAGGTTGCCTTCTAACTGCTAGTGGGCAAGATGCGAATTACCAGGTGTTTCCAATTGCGTTTGCTGTTGTAGACAACGAAACCAACGAGTCATGGAATTGATTTTTTGAGAAGCTACAACAAATCGTGGAGGATGATCCTCATTTATCGATTGTGTCCGACAGAGCTAGCCAAATATATGTTGCTAAAAATGCATGGTATCCGCGTGCACACCATGGATGTTGCCTCGTACACTTACAGAGGAATGTCGACGGGAAATTTAAGAAAAGAAATCAGAAGCAATTGGTAGGAAGGGCAGCCGAGGCATTCAAGCAATCACACTTTCGAAAATTGTATAAGGAAATCAAGCTGACGGATATTTGCTGCTGGAATTATTTGGAGTTAATTGATCTGAAACATTGGACACGGTCACATTTTGAGGGGGAGAGATACAATTTGATGTCTTCAAACATAGCGGAGTCACTAAACAAAGCACTGGTTCCTGCGCGGGACTCCCCGATAATGGCCCTTTTTGAATTCATCAAGCGGATGATTAGTCGTTGGTTTGTGAGTAGACAACGAAAGATTTCAAGAATGAACGGTGAAATTCCTCCAGCCGTTGACGTCCGCTTGTCAGAGAATCTACTAGCATCAAGAGCTTATGATGTGCTGCCTCTATCTACTTGGGAATTTGAGGTAACGGTGAAAACGACAGGTTATGGGAGCACTGTTAATTTGGAAAAAAGAACATGCTCATGTCTTGAATTCCAAAAAATTGGAATACCATGCCGTCATGCAATTGCGGCAACACAGTATCGGGATTTGCAGAACTCATAATTTGTTTCAGACATCTACTTGAAATCCACCTGGGATAAGGCAACAAAGGGGGTTACACTCCCGGTTCCTGATCCTAAAGATGTATTCATACCGCCAGAAGTAAGTGAGCTTGTGATGTTACCCCCAAAGACGAAGAGACCGCCTGGACGACCACCAACGAAACATAAACGTGGAGCAGGAGAGATTCCGGTAAGACTTTTATTTTTTTAAAGAGAAGAACACTGTTTTAGAACACTGTTTTTGTTGTGACCATATTTTAAGTCAAAGGTATAAAATATTGTAGGAGGGGCCGAAGAAGAAGAAAGCCAACAAGTGTAGTCGGTGTTTAACAACATGACACAACAAAAAGACATGCAAAGAACCGCTACCTTGATGGGGGTTGGAGTGAACAACAGGAGACACCACTTATTTTCGTTGTAAACCACTTATTATCATTTTAAACAACTTATTATCTTCGTACACCAGTTATTATCCTCGAACACCAATTACTATCTTTCAAGAGAACTTATTTTGCTCGTACACCCATTGATATTTGTAGTACACCACTTATTATCCTCGTACACCACTTATTGTATTCGCACACGACTAATCACAGTTTGCCAAATTACTAAATTTGTAGATGTCATTAAGGTTTGCAATCATTTTATTTGTTCAAACTAAATTATGAAGAATTGTCAGAAATTAAGAAATAATTATCAATTTAGATAATTAAATAAATAAAATAAATACAAAAGGAATCGATTAGAGCCGTTAGTAGAGAGCTTACAAAATGAATAGATTATAGCCGTTGGGAGAGCTTTGAAAATGAATCTAGCCGTTGGGAGACCATTAAAAATGAAGCTAGCCGTTACGTTTTTTTGCCTATATAAGATGCAATGGCTCAGTCGTAGTCTATCCGCAACACTTCCGAATCTTACTTCAAAATAATCACAAAACTCTTTCACAGCCGGTCACAGTTGAAAAAATGACGGATCCTTATTATGCGGATATGAAGCAACACAAAAGAGACAATGACTGGCTCCATGCAGTTGCAGCTGCCCACTACTGCATACCCAAAAGTTTTCCTTGTGGTGAACGTATCACGGTGAAAGCTGGCGACAAAGGAACAGACTACTACGTCTGTCCGGTTTATGAGGTTAGATTTGAGTCTCTCCGAATATATTTCAGGAATTTGGTAAATTAAATATAATGTTTTACCGGAATCTTTCGTAGGACGATGGTTTGCACATCCGTCATAGATGCGTTTTTGCAATCGAGGAAGAGTTGAAGAAGTTAAAAAAACAATACGACGAAGAGGTGTCGGTACGATGCAAGCTGCAATATGAGCTTGCGGTGATGTCTGAGGAGATCAAACAGCTGAAGAAACTAATTATGGGGGGTCGCTGATCTGATTTATCTTATGTTGTTGTTTTTCTAATTTCAATAATGTATGGGATAATGTTAAGGATTTCGAATTTCAAATATGTAGCCGTTGTTGTACTGAATCCATTTATGAAGCAATATATGTTCAAGTTATTATGGGCCAGTATCTTTAATGGGCCTTAAACAAATGGTGTACATAAATTATTGAAACTTATTGCTTTAATGAAAGGTGTACGCAAAGTCACCTTTATATTTATTTTTACAGCTTTATATTCGTAAGTGTTGGACAGTTATTGATTTCATTGAATCGAACTATTCTCTTAACTTAAATGTTTTCAATTCTCTCTCTTTCGTAGTTGAGTTCAAACTGACAATGAAAAGACTTGATCTTTATTATCTTATATGTCTAAACGTGTCAACTTAAGTTAATTCAAGCCCTCTCTCTCTCTTATTAGGTGTACGCAGAGAAGTGAATTTATTGACCCTCTTCCCTTTCCAACTTAATGACGTCATTTATATATCACTTATCTTGACAGTAAAAAATCAAACAATCAATTTACCCTTTCCCCTTCCCATCAATTTTTCTTCAGAAGATCCCTTTCCATCAATTTAGCTTCTGAAAATGGTCGCAAATATTAACCAGGGAACAATGACCGTGGCTGAGTACGAAGACTTCTTCTACTCCCATGAATTCGTTCGGCAACAAAACGACGAGCAGTACTTGATCAGTATAGCCAAGGCCGGATTGAAAGAAGAGATCAGAGATGGTTTGGAAACCCAAGACTTTCCAACTCTTGAAGCCCTTTTTGAAGAGGCACAGGAAGTCGAAGAGATTCTGGAGATGGACAAAACACCTCCCCCAAGCCCCATCAAACGCCCTCGGAACAGCCGTGACTACCGCCCTCTCAAACGCCCTCGATACAGCCCTGACACCGAAGATGAGGAAGAGGAGGACGACGGAGACCTGAGTGATGATACGCTTTCATCAGGGGAGTTCAGGATTTACGAGTACCCGGATGCGGTGTCTTCCTCCGACGATGATTCGGACTCCGACGATGATTCGGACTCCGACTAGTATCTTTAATTTCTAGTTTATTAAGAACTTTAGTATCTTTAATTTCTACTTTATTATGTTTAATTTCTAGTTTATTATGTTTAATTATGTTTAATTTCTACTTTATTATGTTTAATTATGTTTAATATGCTTAATATGTTTACTATGTTTAATATCTATACTTTAGACTGCTTACTACGATACTGGAAAAAAGGTGTACATGATATTATCCACCTTGGTGTACATACAACTCTGTACACCGGAATTATAATCATTTTTAGTAATCCCCATAAACTGAACAGAATAAATATATATGGCAAGATATAACTTCCATTTACAAATTCGTATCCAAATAAAAATATATAAATTAAGGTGTACATAATATTATCCACTTTGGTGTACGGATCACTATGTACACCGTGATTTTGTTTCATTTTTAATAATTGGAAATTGTAAACTTAGCAAAAAGAAGATGAAATAATTGAAAATTTTACATTACTGAAAGCTAAAAAAACATTAGACACTAAAGAGTAAACAATAATATGAAATCTATGACATCATAAAATTAAAGCACGTGAGAAATGTTGCAGCAGACCCAAAATAGTCTACATTTTTTGCACTCACCTTCAAAATCTACTGTGTAATCATGGCCATAAAGGCATGGTGGTGAAGATATGACCCCATCGTCAGGAAACTTGAAGGATTCACCATATCTGTTGAGGTATGGCGATCCAAACGATACCAATCACCACTCAATGTCAGTTCCCATTTCAAATGTCGCGTCTGACCCAAGGTCATGGTGATACGCAGCAAACTGCTGAAACACTTTGCTGGCTTCCTTCACGTTGCCAATACAAACGTTGAATATGCCCACAGCTAAGGTTGATAGTCCATGGATAGGCACATTTGGTTCCATTATTTCAATACTCTCTGCAAGTCCAATTCTGGAGGCTGCGTGAATACCTTCATAGTAGATTGCGGTTTTGTTCCCAGCATCCACGCACTTGAGCAAGAAATGGCGAAACTTACCACCTTGGCTGATTTGACAGGTATCATACGTTACCATATCAGTAACATCGCACATCTTTAAGACCAACGGCTAATGGACAAGGGCGTAACCGCGTTTGCCAGCACGCAAGATAGCAGCGAGGTAATAAAATGATTCCTTGCCAAGTAACTCAATAATTTTCAGGATCATTTCGTCGGGAATATTTTGGGAGTGTTTGAGCTGACATAATTTGTTAGAGAGTTGATAATTTGTTAGAGAGTTGCTTCTTGGTGACTTGATAGCGCAATTATAATGGCACCTAATATAGAAGATGTTACTAAAGATGGTGTTTATTGCAGAAGTTATTGTTCCACCAAACAATTTGAACCTAACAACCTCATTGTAGGAGTTAATGCAAGCCAAAATTTATGTAATAGAACAAGTAAATGGCATAAGATAAGATAACAATTTAAAGAAATAAATTTAAAATAAATAAGTAAATAAATTTAAAATACATAAATTTAAAATAAATAAATTTAAAATAAATAAACAATTTATGGCATAAGATAAGATAGAACAAGTAAATGCCAAAATTTAAAATAAATCGACGCTAGTAAATGGCATAATTTAAAGAAATCCCTAATTTTTAAATAAATCGAGCAATGTGTGATATTCTGTTTTCCCATCACCAGAGCCTTGTATCGGTCATAGGATGCAGCGGCTGAAACTCACGGAAGAATAAACCAATCTCTTTTATCCAAAAGCAACGTTTGCACATGTTTTCCCCTTTGCTGCTTTCAATGTGCCACAAATCCCAGGCTCTCTCTAAGGTTTGCGTGCATGGACAACTGTAAAACGATTGTACCACATTGTCCATGAACTGGTTCATCTTCGTAACATACAAATCAGTATGACTCATGCCCCATCCCCATTGTTGTCGGCGAACTAGTTAACCAACCCTTTCACCAAATGGCCTACTTAAACACGCCAAAGCATCTTCCTCCTCCCTAAAAATATGCCTTATCATAGCGTAAGTATAGACGGCTCGCTCATACCCTCCATCCGCTGATCGCTTCATGTATGCAAGTCCTTCATCTTGACGGTCAAAGGTGAAGAAATACTGAACGCCTTTCATGTAAAAGGTGCTTGGGTTTTCCTCTGTATAACAATTAGTTAAGAGATCTGGAGGCATCGTTATGCCCCATGGAAACTCCAACACGTCAAAAAAATGGAATACCCTACGCCTCTCTGATATCTCCTTGATCGACTTACAAGAAACCCTCAATCTATATAGATCTTTGAAAGAGTTTCCTGCAACACGCTCAACCACTAAACCTTGAGTTTCTTCAGGAAGTGCTAAAAGATTAAAACTTGTCATGGTCACTCTAAAGCCTGACTGAATGGAAAAGGTGTGTTGAAGATGCATAAATGGATCTTCAGTTATTGGGTATAAATAATGAACCGGAAGGGTGCGTGGAGACGCCATTAGTGTCCGCCTCTTAATGAAAAAAAGGATGCGTACAGACGTCATCAATGTTTCCATCTTCATTGATACTTTTTCATAATACCACATCAGTGATGTTGATTAGGGGTGCGTACAGACGCCATCAATGTTTCCATCTTTATTGATACTTTTTCATTTTATGACATCAATGTTATTCTCCTATATTCTTTCAATTGTAACCCTAAACCCTTACAAAAGTGACACATTGTTAGTCGGATCCTTCAATAGTTCAGAAACCGTAAACCCTAAACCCTAAACACCAAACCTAAACCCTAAACCCTAAACCCTAAACACCAAACGTTGTTATAAACCCTAAACCCTAAACACCAAACGTTGTTCTAAACCCTAAACCCTAAACCCTGAATTGTAACGAATTGTAGGACATTGAAATTATGTGTAACAAGAAGAGAATATAAGAAAATTGTAGTCAAATTGTATAACATTGTAGACAAATTAAATAAGAAGTTATCCAATTGTTTAACATTGAGGAAAATAAATGCGGAGAGTAGTACAAGCTTTTCAGACAACTTTAGTCGGAATCTTCACTAGATTCAAAAGACGATAACTGCTTATTCAGGAGATATTCCTGAAAGTCTCTAAGATCCACAACACTGTCTGACTCCGACTCAGACTCAGTAAGCGTATTAGGAGTAGAGCAATCACCATCGTCAGTCTCATCTTTATCATCATATGGCTGTTCGTCCATTTGCTCATCTTCCGGGTCCATCTTTGTGCGACGCTTCTTCTTTGGGCGTTCTTCTGACTCATCGGTTTCACTCGAAGAATCTGAATCAGACGTCCTAGAACCTTCTTCTATGTCTAATGCTGCCTGCATTATGTCCTCAATGGTGTCGAACTCTTTTGAACCGAGCGCCAACCGTATGTCCTCCTTCAATCCATCTCAACAGATTTTCACCAACATTCCCTGATCATGCTTGTCAAGAAGCCCCGCTGCCAGAAACGATGTATTGTATTCTCTAACAGAAGAATCACCTTGCTTCATTTTGGATGAATTTGAATGATTACTCCACATTTTGTTTTTTGTGGTATAATGATACTTTTATAGTGCCATTTAGTAACTGTTTTAAACTGCCGACGTAATCTGGTAGCTGTTGGAAAATGACGGTTGGAATTTAGCCGTGGTGTACAGCTCAACTTATCCACCTAAGTCTCTGTACACTACAAATTTTCTGTACACCGCTAATCTTGTTTTGACTTAAGGAAAACACGCCATAAACTGTATACTATAAAAAGTTTTAAAATTTAAGAAAATACCATTAACCGTCAAGGAAACATCATTCAACTAGTTCAAGTTCACAAACATTTTATACTAAAACAACAAAAAAACTATAAAGTTCAGTCACGGTTGAAAACTTCTGCAGAGCCAATGAATTCTTCATATGTGTCCATTGCGTACTTCTCACGGAATTTATTCACCATTTCGTCAGTGATCTGCGCCATGTCATGGTAAGTACAACCCGCTGCATGCATTTCCAGGAATTTAACCGCACAAGGGCCACAGTCACCGGATCTTTCATTAAAATAGATATTTCCAGGGCGAGCCCAAGTAAATGAACTACCCTCTTCAGTTGGAGGACATAAGGAAGGAGGAAGATAAGCAGCTAAAACATACGGCATTGATCGAAGTAGAGGAGTCATGTGCTCCACAACAGCTTCGTCACTCGAGTTATGCGGTATGTTGCAGTCAAGGATCTCGACACGTCTGGAATGCAGCTCGATTACAAGCCCCACCCAGTGATCGTTTCCCCAGAGCATTGGGACGTATACCCTGTCTATATGACGCAGTAACTCCGTCTTCAAATTCCTACGCCGGGTTCTCCTGGTAACAAAACATCTCGTCGGACCTCCCCAATCGAATTTCAGCTTGTCTGTCGCTTCCTCAAACTTTTTGTACCTACCAATTATGCACGACAGAGGGTAGTAGTCCATAAGTACGCACCGCTTACCCAGGTAGGTGTCTCCGTGTCGTCGCCACAGCATATTCGTAAGAACATGAATGTGCTACATAAGATGTCCAAAGTAATCTAACATTAGATCACCACTAAAAACTGTATTAACGAGATAGTTTACTCATGTATAGGAATACCTCGGTGTTGACCCAATTGGTAGGTTTTGCCAATGACAGGAAGAACTGATTTGAAACTACACTCCCAGTGACAATTGAAAATTCCCTACAATAAAACAGTTGGGAGTGGAAGTTAATTAAGACCAAACAAGCGGACCACGAACCTTCTTTTAATTATACTTACTGTTTAGGGTTCTCTAGAAGAATCTTCTTGAACTGTTTAAACGTCTTCACATCCACGTCACACAATGGTGTATATTCCGGTTTAGTGCAGCTTTTGAATAGCTCTTTCAATCTCGTGTCTGGGGTGTACACTCCTCCAATTTTGGTTGACCTTTTCCGAATACGCTTCCCTCTGCCCTGATCTACTATGTTTGAGCTTGTCATCAGACTTTTTCCTTCACCTTCTCGGATTGTTGACCTTGTGAGATAACGCCGTTTATCGACCTTCACAGCATCTGGTGTTCGATAATCCGACACTAGATCATGCTCTGGTGGGGTCTTGTAGTCTTCCGAATTTGTAGGTGAAGGTGCTTCTTTTTTCTCATCGCTGGGTGGATGCGGCACCTGACTATCACAAACCTGTTGATAACAAACACAGACGATATTCGGTACGCATTCACACAGGTTTTAAATTTTTAATCAAACAACTAACCTCGCCTGGCAGGACGTAAGCTTTAGGTTTCACATACAAGACCAAGGCCATACTGTTTTCTTTTGATTGCCCAAAGTCCTCTGCCTCCTTATCCAAACCTCCCTCAAACGTTCCCACATCTCCAACCTCGTCTTCATAATAACCACCCATGCTTGCTAGTAAATCTAACCCACCAATCGGAGCCTCGTCAAAATTATCCCGTTCCTGACACATTACAAATACAGTCGTTACTTAATAACATAAAAATATGACTTAAACAAACGAGTCTACAGGGTAAATAATTCCGCAACAAAAAACAATACGACTCTTCAAACATACAGTGTCAGTCCACCGATCATTAACGTCTGAACACCTATCATAAAAAGTATAATGTCTGTACACCTATCATTAACGTCTGCACACTTAACATTTTGGTAATGCAATGCAAATTTTCCCTACATAACCACTATTTACGTTCCTGAATACTAACATTAACCTTCATGACAATTACAAATTACTCCTCTATAAAGTCTGTACACCTAACATTAAAATCTGTACACCTAACCAAAAAAGTCTGTACACCTAACATTAACGTCTGAACACCAAACATTTTTATGTCTACAGAAGTATATCTGGTCTTACCTCTTCGACATCAAATGTCATTGGCACCTGGCGGTGGCTGTCATTATTAGTCATTCCTTCCTCATCCCCACCAGAATCGTTCCTCTGTTTCTTCCTCTCACTTGCTTCAGCCGCGTCATCCCCACCAGACCCAACGCGTTTTCGCTTTTGGTTCTCATACCCCGCAGCATCGTTTCCACAACCTTCGGGTTCTCCAGCAGGCTGTGTTCCTCTTCGACCACTTGCATCGGAACAACTTTCATTGGGGTGTGTCCAAGCATAGATTTCTTGGCGCAATATACCTAGTTGTCTAGTCAGCTCCACACGGAACCAAGTTTTGACCTCTTCACTGATTCCCCCAGTATGGGACAATTCAGGCTCTTTGCCAACATCTCGACGGGGACGAGATGGGCGAGCATGAGGTTTACTTGAACACCCAGCTTCTGCACTTTGTTTCCCAAATCGCCGTTTAGGCTCTGGACGCATTTCGGGATCACCAAGACCTGTCACTTTTGGACTACCCGTGAGAGGTGGGAGGGAAGCATCACCGCCTTTAAAATCAGTCCCTTTAATTTTGCTGCCTCTCCGCATAAGGTCAACTAACTTCTCAACTTTGGGGTCTTCCCTCTCATCCTCCCACTTCAAATCCTCATCGGGTAATGAAAACGACACAGCAACCTAATCAAAACATTAAATAAAAGGGACTGATTACGTCTTGAGTTTCCGAAAATATTACATACAAGATATATATATTAGACGTTTAATGTACCTCCGGAGCGGCTTCAACTTCAATGATATCTTCGAATGCTAGCAGTGTATTTCGTGAGTTGCATCCGTCAGGTTCTTCAAGGAAATTTACCATCTTATCAGGCTCAGTGATTCTTTCAATAAGCGCCGGAATTGCTTTGAATGCCATGAATTGCAGAGCCAAAGGGAATCCATAACATGCTGCAGTTTTCTGTTGCAGCCGAAAACGCATGATCTTAAGGGACTCTTTTGGAGTTGGAGCAGTAGGCGGTAGCAATCTAGACATTGTAGCAAGAAATGCTTCTCTCCCCCAACTATATTGAAGAAACGCTCCGGTGTCTTCAAGCATTTCTACATATGACGCCGTTAAACGTAGATGTTTGTGGCCACAAACTACAAGTCCATCTACAAGAGCAATCAGAGCCAGGGGCAAACGCTTCCAAACAGGTAATGTTTCATCTGCGAGCATTCCAAAAACTTCAGGTACCCTCACGTCAGGATCTTCTTTTCCAAAAAGTTTTCTCCACATTCGCCCAACCACTCCTTCTCCTTCATCCTCAGAACCGGTTAGGGTTAAATGGTCGCTCCTCGCCGTTTGGGGACCAAAAGGGTCGCACTTTAGCCATGTTATGTCGCGAAATTCGGTAAGGGAAAATCGGAGGGGGTTATCTGCAAACAAGAACCAAAGTTCATATTTCTTCAAAGTGACTAGTTGACGGCTGAGGAGAGAATGCACGAGTTTCGCAGAGTTTAAACACCGGGCCACTGGTAACCGGAATAAGCCCCCAAACTGACTATCAAGCAAACACTGGAGCTCAGGGGTTCCGGCGAGGGACTTCGCTATAGTCCCAATTATCTTTGCTTTTGAAAAGATGTTCAAGCGGGGTTTATTTGGGTAGCGGTTAGGTGCGAACAGTCTTTCTGGCAGCAAAGACGGAGGTGCATGCGTCGTTTCAACAAACTCTGCATCTGAATTGGAGTTTCCTTCACCGGAGTTTTGAAGACTGCTGCTCGATTCTGTTTTCAAATAATTAAAATCAGTTGAAACAAATGTACGCTACTTTTAAAAACAGGGATTCTAAATCGGAACCTCTGCTATACATGCATATCTCGGAGGCGGTTTGTTTGTATTTCTCCTGCTTTCTGGCGGTTTCGCCGATTTAGATTTACTCCTAATCACCCTTCCTCCCTCGGCATAATCCGACTGAGAATCCGTGTTTTTCAAGTTTAATGCCTAGAACCCAGAAACCCAGAAATCGCCGACGAGTTGGAGTTGGGTTTCCGATTCCTAAAGAGTTAATAATTGTGGGAACCAAAATTCGCACTGTCGATTTTGATAAGTAAAAAACGGAGGAAAGCCAAGTTAACCCGACCTTCCCTGAAGGCCCGGATTCTCTGCGACAGCCAACGACAAGTGACCGAACAAGTGCGGAAGATATGGAAAGATAACGAAGATCGTAAATCGTACAAAAAGGGTTTTGTTAAGAGTTGGGACTGGACCTTAAGGAAGGCTGCCTACGTACCCCTTTCGAGGATCAAGTCGGACGTAGTTCAGTTGGAAGGGTTTGAACAAGAGATCGAACTGCCTGGCGGAGTTCGTCTAGTATGAGCGTTTGTCATAGAAACGGACATGTCGAGAATAATGCCTAGGGTTTCTATGTGCGGAACTCTAAGTAAAAGGATTGGTAGATCCTTCCGCGAGAAATAAGGGTCTGCGGACAAGATGAAAATAGAACGAGAGGCGGCCGGACGTTCTAGGTCATGCCTTGCTAGTCTACAGCCTCAATTCTAAGTTCTTAAGCTAACAGGAGCTCTCTAGGTCTCCAATCTCGGATTTGCTTTCTCTCTAGGATTTTTTCTCTCTTTTCCTTCTCTCCCAAAGCTCCTTTATATACTCCCTCTTATGACGGTCTATTCTCCTTTTGGGCCGTGAAGCGGGCTTTTTCCATTTTCGTCGGCCTTCATGTTTATCGGGAAACTTGACATTAATCTTCGGGAAACTTGATGTTTATCCTTCCGGCAATTTAGCATTTATCTTGTTACGTAAAGATAAACGTAAATCGTCGTATCTATCTTAGATAATCGTAAATGGATTGTCCGATCGCATTTGGTCCCATTTGGGCCGTTTCTAGGACTTCCGTTGTTTTCTACGATTTCTTCGGAAGATCTTCAATCCTTCGTAGAACTGAGATGTGTGGTGTCTTAGATAACCATCGTCGTTTCGTATGAATAATTTAAGATCTTCCTTTCCGTTGATATCTTACGGGTTTCCGAAGTGTTTCCGCCGACCTTAGTTTGGAGTAAGAACGGGAGTTTTGTACGCGAAATCTCAATGATTCATTCCGTGAGGACTCGGGAAAGATTCAAAGTACAGACTTCTGACGGCCGGGGCCTGGGACTTGTGCACGGAAGATTGTCGCTCGAAGACCCGAGCCAGCATGGGCGCTAGGCACCCGGCGCCTACGGGCAGCACGGGCGCTAGGCGCCCGGCGCCCGGCGCCTAGAGGCAGCACGAGCGCTAGGCGCCCGGCGCCTAGAGGCAGCACGGGCGCTAGGCGCCCGGCGCCTAGAGGCAGCACGGGCGCTAGGCGCCCGGCGCCTAGAGGCAGCACGGACGCTAGGCGCCCGGCGTCTAGAGGCAGCACGGGCGCTAGGCGCCCGGCGCCTAGAGGCAGCACGGGCGCTAGGCGTCCGGCGCCTAGAGGCAGCACGGGCGCTAGGCGCCCGGCGCCTAGAGGCATCACGTGCGTCTCGGCGAGGGCTTCGATTTGATATCTTACTCGTTTTCTGGGTCCTCACGGTTTGAGAGAACGGGCTCTTTGAAGTTTCAAGGCGGATTCTTTGTCGTTCGGCCTGTCCAAACTTAGATTACTTCTCGTTTCTTCCGTATACTTTCGTATGGTCTTGTCATCTTAGCTACGGACCTAATGTCTCTCGGTTCTTCTTGATTGTATCATCGAAGTTTTACGACTAAATCTTATTTGGTTTTCTCGTAAAGTTTATCGTGTAAATCAAGAACGATCGAGTTTAACATAGGTTCTTTAAGCTATACGACTTATCTTGCTTTCGACGCTTGTTTTATGGAAAGTCCGCGCATGATAAATAGTTTTAGCCGTTGATTTCGAGAGAACCGTTTTTGACCCCAACAATAATTTTACGGTTCTAATTTTCTTTTTCTTTTCTTCTAACTGTTTCAATTTTGAAATTGAAACAGTTTTAATTTCGATTTGTTTTTCGGATATTTTTTGCAATTTTTTCCCAACTTGCAAATTTTCCTTATTTTTTTAAATCGAAATGGCAGAGGTGTAAATAAAAAAGTTTTCAATGACCATAAGAGACATTTGAACTCAAGTTTGAAAGGGCAAATCGCAAAAGTTGCACAATCCTCCAATTTAAACTTAGAGTTACCCAAGTAGCAAATTACAAACTTAAAAGTTGCCCAATTTGCCAATTTTTTCTTAAGTAAATTAAGACGACAAAACGAAATTAGTTTGTTTTGTCTTCATAAATTTAACATTGTTTAATTATATTTATAATACAGTAGTTCAATTAGTAGGCTTTACTAAATTAAGACGACATAACAAAATTAGTTAGTTTTTTTTAAACACAATTAGTTTGTTTACTCTTCATAAGTTTAACATTGTTTAATTATAGGTTTCTATACAGTATCTCTATCTAATTCGTCAGAAAATATGTATTAATGTATATATACGAATACGATACATTTTTTCACATGCAATGAGCTGAGTGCCTTGAAAATTATTGTGAAATTGACCTACTCCTCCCATGTGGAAGACAACCCTTATCAAATTGTCAGCTCTTTTCCGCGTCTAGACCTCTATTTTTTCCGCGCCCGGCCCATTTTCAAAAATCACAACATACGTCGACAATCAATGTCTTAACAAGAAAAAAATAACAAATGCACATATTTAGTAGTTTTCTATATGTTTATTCGCTTTAATATTTTTATTTAAGTGCATGACATTTGATTTCATTCATTAATAAAAAGGGGTCTAATATGGAATGGAGTGGTTAAATTAGATTTGATTTGGTCTTTCTTGAAAACGATTTGATTCAGTCTTACAATCATAAATTTATACAAAATCCTATTTTATTTGATGAACGTACGTAAGACCATACACCACAAACCAAAATATAGTTAACTCTACTCGTTACACTTACAGAGAAGACTACTTGAGTTATGCCGGACCTAGATTTGCTGTGCTTTAATTTTATTTTATTTGTTGTTGTGTTATATATGTCGAGAGAGAAATGATTAAAGCTTTCATATTATCTATGGAAAAAAAAATCTACGGCTAATCTGATATTTATATAGATATATTATACATCCAAGGTTCGTAACCTTTCAAATAGTGGCAGCTTCCGTCAAGATTTTAAATTCTCAAAATATGGATAGTGGATTTTGACAACTGGATTATTAAAAGCCAAAACGACTTATTCTAAATTGCATTAAAATTTACAAGTTCTCGTAATTTTCATTTATTTCGTTTGGTCCCATAATTCATGAATTGGAATTTAATTATTCATAAAAGAATAGTGAGCTTGCAAGAAGCTACCTAAACCGTACTACGTTCACATGTCTATAAGTTCATCAATACTTAAATATATCAATTCATTAACGACATAATTACTACTGTTGTTTACGCCTCGATAGTTAAATTTAAATTACGACAGCGAAAAAATGGAATTTGGACTAGCTAGAGATTACAAGATGGCCATTTAACTAGCTTCAATAATGTTGACTGGAATAAAAAAGAAACCTCGTGAGCTGGTTATTTATGCTGAGACAAGCATGACGCACCAATTAGTCATTAGGAAAACTTGTTAAAACTGTCGAAGTCGTTTTCTTAGTAGTACAAGAAATTAATTCCGAGATGAAACCCATAATTATTTTGGGATAGACATAAGAACGGTTATTGGTAGTTGCGAAATTCTCTCTTCGCAGCTGTTATCCGAACATGTGAACGTAACCAGCATGGCAGTACCTCCTAGGGAAGAAGTCGTTCTGCTATATGTTAAAAGTTAAAACTAGTACGTGAAATATTAACTTGAATTGGAGCTCCATATATAACAACTCAAAGCAATATACTTTATTCTTAATCTTATAAACGTATTTTAAAACGACCTATAACTTTATTATGAACTAAAAGTTATATGTTGATCGGTCTATAAAGTACAAAGACAGGCTTCTATCTCTCCGCTGGTTCCTTCCGGTCTCGGTTTGAATTGTATTTTTGGGTTGCTCTTTTTACTTAGCACCTTAATTTTCGGTTTTTTTCATCATCTTTGTAATATATTACATGTTTTACAATATTATAAAATTAAAAAAATTGGTATAAAGTTTAACGTTTAGACCAAAAAACAAACAAGTCTAATAATTTTGTTTTTAAAAAAGAGATAAGAAAAGAAAGAAGAAGGCGATTAACAGAGAACATAACCCCAACTTCAGGTCCCTTTGCATAGTCATATCGATTCCATTTAAATCATTCAAGCTATTTCAAAGTTAAACGATATTTATTTACAAATATTCTGTTTTCACACAAGGCAACCGTGAAAAGACAAAACATATGCAAAGAACCATCCACCTATGTGATTATGTAGTTTGCATACTTGTATAAGATATAAACCGTGTTGTGACAACATCTAAAATAATAATTACGACACCAATAAAATAAAAGTTCAGACCACACTTAGTCCTCGCTATTGCACCGGCGCATAAATCGCTTCTCTGCATGTGCTCTCTCTCTCTCTCTCTCTCTCTCTCTCTCCTTCACAATTGTTATATATACAGACAAACCCCACGTAGTTTCCTGTCTCCCTCTTTTTATATTTACTGTTAGCCATATCAATGGGAAACTGCCTGAGACACGACACTGGTTTTGCTGGAAAAGATCTGGAACCCGAGCTATTGGAAGAAGGTAACGTGAGTAGTGGTGAGGAAGGAGGAAGTGAAAGATCAACACAAAAAGAGTCTAAGGTGGTGAGGATCAAAGTAATGGTGACAAAAGGAGAACTTAGACGAATCTTGGATCACAAGAACGGTATCAATTCCATTCAACACTTAGCTCATGTTCTCAAAGATAGTGGCAGAAACATCTCCAGGGCTTATGAAGAAGAAGAACAAGATGAATACTGGAGGCCTACGTTAGAAAGTATTCCTGAGAATCATTATTGAAACTAATCATATCTATAAATTCAACTAAGATTTCCAGTTTCTTCTCTAGTCTTTCTTACCTTTTCCAACACAGCTGTTTATTTTGTCGCCTATGATTGCTCTTTTTTAACCAATGTTGTATCAGGAACATTGGTTATCTGTTCCTTTCCTTGTTTTTTCCCTTTCCCGGGATGTTTGGTGCTTTCTGTTTTTGTTAGAGCACTAATTAACTATTACATGTCAACATGTATTGTCTTATATAGTTAATGAAATGTGGCATTTTATATATGTGGTCGAAAGATCAATCAGTCTTTCATGTACAAAGAAGTTTTAAGGTTATTTTGTATTCAAATAAGAAGTTTTAAGGTTATTTATCAGTCGATTCAAATCCCACTATGATAAGATCATAGTAGCATCACAGGCTTTTCTCAAGGATACAAATACATAAGGCTCATATCCATTTAACCTTTAAAAAGAAAAAAAAAAAAGCGGATAAGAAAACAATAAGGCCCACTGTTGTACAAATACAAAATGGGCTTTTAAGTTGCACCGCTGTAATATAACCCCTTTGCGACTGAATATAGGAAAATGACTTAAGGATCTGACTGGTTCAACCGCAGCGGTTGTGGTTGCGGTTGCGGGAGTTTGCGAATGCGGGTGGTTGCGGTTTCTAGCAGTTTTAAGCGATTTGTACGACTGGTACTACGGTTAAAAATTTGTGCGTTTGCGGGATGCTTATAACCGGTTAACCAACGGTTGAATAATAAATTAATAATATTTATATTTTATATAATGATAAAAATACCAAAAATCATAAAAGTATAATAAATATCAAAGTTATATTTAGAAATTTTTAGTTTTAAAATTTTAAAAATTATAAAAAAACTTTTATTTTAAAATTTTATAGTATTAACTGAAATATAATAGATATATTTTAGGTTATAATTTTTATTGAATATTTTTATTTTTGTATTTATATTATTTTGAAAAAAAATATTTTTTTTACCCTCCCGCAACTGCCCGCAACCGCAAACGCTAGCTGAAACCAGCTATTGAATTTATGAGGTTTGAATCGATTTGAAGCGGTTTAGAACGACTTGAATGATTGTTGCAAAACGCCAACAACCGCTACCAACCGCAAAAGCTGCGTTTGCGGGCGGTTGCGGAAAAACCAGTCAACACCTTAAATATAAACTTTTTGTGGGTCTGTTCTTTCACCAACTTTGTAATAGTATATATTCTACGCAGAATTAACTATAAGATTTTAAAATACTACATGAATTTTATTCATTTTGTTTTTTCATTCTCGAACTTATAATAATGTGTATTTTATATTGAACTAGACAAACTTCAAAAATACTATATGAACTCTCAAAATCGTGCTTGTATATATATTGACCATCAAAGATGTTAGTCATTGCTAATTTATTAAAATGCCGTCATTTTGAATAAATTCTGTACAATTAAAAATTTAAAAATACAACATAAATTTACAAAATTGTGATTATATATATGTGTATGTGTGTGTGTGTGTGTGTTTTCCAATGTGTTCACCATCTTTTGATGTATCATAATGACGTTATTTTGGATAAATTCTATAAGATATTAATTGTTTTGTAATTTTTTTATTTTACAAAATATATCTTAAATGACGTCGTTTTGATAAATTAATGTATGACTAACATTTTTAATTTGGCGACAAAAAAAGACTAACACCTTTGACAGTCTATATATATATATATATATATATATATATATATATATATATATATTAAGAACGATTCATCCAATGCATTTGACCGAGCCATTGTTATAACCTGATAGGCTCCGGCTAAATCTTCACGCCCAACCATCTTACATGACTCAGATACAGTGCAGCACACCAAGTGACGATTCCTAAGATGTTCCATGCTAGCAGAAACAAATCAGAGAGCTTGTGGCCATTGGATTAAAAACCGTTTCTCGTTTGGATAAGGAACTCTCAAAACCATGCTATATATATATATATATATATATTTACTGTTGAAGGTGTTAATCTTTTTTGTCGGCAAGTTATTAGTCATATGTTAATTTATCAAAACGAAGTTATTTTAGATAGATTTTGTAAAATAAAAAGTTACAAAACGATAAGTATTTTATAGAATTTATTCAAAATAACGTCGTTTTGATAAATTAAAGGATGGTGAGCACTTTCGATAGTCAATATATATATATATATATATATATTTAAATTAAGATTTTGAGAATCTATGTTGTATTTTTAACTTTTAATTTTACAGAATGTATTCAAAATGACAGCATTTTAATAAATTAACTGATAATTAACATTTTTGATGGTCAGTGTATATACAAGCACGATTTTGAGAGTTCAAGTAGTATTTTTGAAATTTTGTATAGTTTAATATGAAATATGCATTACTATAAAGTTTGAGAACGAAAATGCACAATACTTAAAGTTCATGTAGTATTTTTAAATTTATGTTTAGTTCGGTGTGGAATACGCACTGCTACAAAGTTCGTGAATGAATAGATACGACACATAAAATTCATGTTGAAATAAATCTCTTTTCCCTGAATATATCAAAAATAAACTTTTGTCAATTAATAAAAATCATAAATTTTATTTTAAACAGCCATTTTGCTTCTTTTGTTTTTTTTTATTTTAAACGCATCTTTTAGTTTATATTTTTTATTTATAATTTTAATATAACCACATTTGAGCGGAAGTTCTGAAAATAGGTTTAAATATACCTAAAAATAAAACCATGCTAAGTATTTTGTACGGCACTGATACGTATGTATTCCTTTTGTATATAACGTTTGGATGCATATAGAAATTAGATAATGCTTTTTGGTCCACCAAATTGAGATATATACATGATCGGAATTCTGGAAAAGACATATCTGGGTGTTAAAGAAATAGATAAGATAAACAGAAAATGGAAAATATACGGAGATTTAACATAGTTCACCTCTAACTTTCACGGGTAAAAAAGTTTTATAGATGGAATTGACCATTTCCAATGGTTTATTCTATTTTAGAGTAGATTTTAAATTCAAATAGAGTAACTCAATAAAAAGAGTAGAGTTTCTCTCTAAAAGTAAAATTTTTAAATTTATTGTTTTTTATTTTATGATTAATATATTCTACTTACAAAATTTACAAATTGAACCCTTATATTTTATTTTCACAGAGTTTTTATAAATGATATATTTATATCAACATTTATTATCTTAAAAATTTTCATTACATTATATTACAACATAATACATCTAACTTAAGCATCACTATTGGTGTATCTTCCCACAAATGATCAATTAGCGAATTTCAAAGTGCAAAATGAGCTTCTTTATCTTTGATTTTTCTAAATCGACCAAGAAACTCTTCAAACCAATATTTTCATTTTCCGGTGTTTGAACCTCTGGCGGTGGAACTTCTCTTCCCACTTCAATTGGTGCTTCAAGACCTCGTTTACCAAAAAGACGTGGTCAACAATATGAACAAGAAGCTATCTCATTTGGAAAATATTTTAACAATATTGGTGGATCTGGATACAATTTACCAGAATATTAAATCACATTATCTATGATTTTAGTTTTATGTTATGTTGCTTATTTTTAATTTTAGTACTTGCTTTTTTTGTTCATTTTATAAAATTATTTTTATTTTAGTGGTTTTTTTCTTTGGCTAATAATAATAAGTTTCAAACATTTATATATTGTGCTGAAGATAATTATGTGATGTTTGCATAATTAAATTACATAAATAGTTACCAAATAAAAAGATTAACGAATAAAAGGACTAAAGTGTAAATAAAAAGTTTCACTACATAATAGAGTGAGAAATAGAATTACTTCAAATATAGAGTAAAAAATAGAGTTGCGCTATTTTAGAGTAGAATATAAAGTGGGATTGGAGAATATTTTACTCTATAATAGAGTTTAGTGTAGGAAATATATTGGGGTTACGGAAAGATTTGTCTACAAAAAAAATATATCTGATTTTCTCTCTACGGCTGCTAATATATATTATTAAAATCGAAGTACCATTTGGTACTGTTTAGAAACATAGATAGCTGAACAAATGAAAATTGTTTAAAAACATATATAACAGATTAAATAGTTTCTTTTATTTACACATTTAGTCATTGTAATTTTAATAAATCAAATACTTCTTTTTGTATTAATTTTTATTTACAGATCCTGCATTGCAGTTAAAATAAATTAAATTAATTAATTACAATTATTTTGTTTTTTTGTGGTGAAATTAAAAAGATAAACTGAAATATATAGTATATATTATATAAAAAACTTTAAATACATTATTACCTTATTTAGTTTAGTCAAATATAAAAAATTGAGAGTTCAATTTTCAAGAAAATAAAATATCATAAAATTAATAATAATTCATAGAAAACTAATGCAAAAAATTAAAATTGTAGTATGTTGTTTCATTTTAAAATAAATTAACAAAAAAACAACAAGTTAATATATAAATAGTACAATTACATCAAATTATCAAGTTATAATTTTTTTTAATATAATATTATGTACAAATAAAAAAAAATATTATTAAAATAATATATTCTATTCTATATGAAAATTATAAAACATAAAAAAATATATATGATTTTTTTCTTTATAAAACAAACTGTTTTTGGGTTTACATTGAAAACAAATTAAATCGAACACACGCACATGGATGCGGGTCAAGTTCTAGTTAGGTTTAAAAGAGACACAATAATATATACTAGATGACAATCCGCGCGCATGTGCGGGGTGAATTATTTATACTAATGTTTGTTTATTAAATGGTTTTAACATTTTGTAATACTATAACTTTTATCGATTGTAAATGACAAATACAAATGCTGGTCTCTTGTTGTTGAAGAGTTGAAGTATTATAGCTCATTTTAATTGTTTTAAAGACTTTGTATGCACAAAATGAATAGTTTTGCGGCTGATACAAATCACTGAAATCATGTAATCGATATCGGTTGTAAAATGACAAAAGTGAGTTACGTTTTCTGCTCTCGATTTTTTTACTCTACTCTCCATAAGTGATTTTATTTTCGACCTCTATAAAATTGTGCTTTCATTCTCGTTTCGATTTCACTGATATGAGTTTTTTTTTTTCCAACTTATTTTATAACTTTCAGTGAATTACATAAATGTTAATTTTAAATAATAAGCATTTGTAAGAATTAGTTCCACTATAGATACATATCTAAAAATCAAATCTTCACTTGTAATCCTATAGTCGGCAATCGATAGAACATAGGTAAGTCAAATTCATCAACGATGAAAACCTCAACCAAAAGGTTTCGAGACCGGTTGAAAAGCGTCTCTAAAGATGCATGGATCTCCCGATGTTGCAATGAGATTTTTATTATTTTTAGTAATTAAACTCTTTTTAAAAAATCAAAATATAACATATAAAAAATCTATTTTTTATTACATGCTTAATGTGATTGTTTAATTTAATTTAATAATATAGAACTAAACAAAAAAGAGGATACAAAAAATATATATGATTCATTATCATTAATTGTTATATATATGTTAATCATATATAATATATATTTACATGGACCAATTTATTTTTCTAAGAAATCTAAGAATCATCCTAGTGATGATACGTGTGTACAAAAATATGTTGTAATGTTCCTTAATTAATATACAGTAAACATCTATAAATTAATAATGTTGGGACTTTCAAATTTTATTAATTTATAGAGACATTAATTTACAAAAATTTTCTTTTTAAGATTGTATCCATTTTGTATATTTTTTTTATACAAAAAGAAAATATTTGAATTTTGTATTGTTTAATTATCTTATTTGGGTATATTTTATATTTTTATGTGGTTTTCGATATAATTTTGTTATCAAAATATAGTAAAATGTTAATAAAAATGTATTTTTATCGTGAATATAAAACCAATAATATATTTTTTAGTTTGTACTTATATATATATATAGATTATTAATTTATGATTTTATAGGACTATATATTTACATGGAAGTTTTAAAAATATTATTATCTTATTATTTTATCGATTTGTATCATATTTTACACCGGCCCAAATTGGGACCGACAAAATTTATTAATTTATAGAGATTATTAATTTATCGAGTATTAATTTATAGATATTCTACTGTATAGGGGATAGTTGTGTCTTAGAAAATCTAGCGTCAGTGAGCTTCAAATAGACTAAGACCCAACAAATTCAGTACCGTACCTCCAGTGTTACCAAAAAGGCTTTTGCCCCATATCTCAACATAAATATTGTTTTGGGATCTCTGATTTCTAAACATAAGTTGCATAGTAATTTAACATGATCTTCGTAAATTACTTGTAGATATTTTCCAAAAAGGAAATTTTAATTTATTGTCCCTTTTCCCAATTTCAACAAACAAATATTGATGTATATGTCAAATTTCTAATAAAAAAAGGAAAAATGTGTGACTAATTTATAGATTCCTAAATATTTTATATAGAATCTCATATCAATCTAGTTTTCAAGCCCAAACACGTCTTTTCAATATAGATAATGTTTTAGAGAGATTATTTTGTTTCAATTTACATGAAGTTTTGAGTTTTTAAGATTGCTTTAACTTTATTGAAAAATGTTTAACCAATTAGATTTTACAGTCTTTGTTATAATTGGTTAGCTGATTTTAAAATCATATTTCAAAAATGTCTATAATAAAAAAATGTAATTTTCTTAATTTTTGTGCAGTGAAAAAAAACAGCAAGTATTATGAAACGGGGGGAGTAATATATAGTACTAGATCTCGATTCGCACAACCGTGCGGGTGATTATTTTTATTTATATACACATAATTATTTATTCTAAATGGTTAACTATAATATTTAACAAATTACAAATTTTTAATATCACATTTAAACACACAACAATTGTATAGTTCGTATGCAGTAAGTTAATTTATTTGTTTTAAACTTTTAGTGATAGCATATATTAAATTATGTGATATAAAATTTTAAATTAAATCTTATTGATTAAGGATCAAAAAATTAATTGAAAATTATTATATTAAAATAATATTTCAAATTTCATAAAATGTTGTATATGAGATTAGTTAAAATGAAATATATATTTACTTTTCAAATAAACATGAAATTAACTAAAAATTAAAAGTTTTGTTTAAGCGAAAATGGAGTTTACATTTATTTTAAAGATATACAAATTAATTAAATATTTAAAAGGTTTATTTTAATGAAAAAATGAAATATATATATTATATTTTAAAAAATATGAAAAGATTTTTATTGATATACAATTTGAGAGAAAATATAAGAATATTTATTTGATTTGTTTGTTATAGAAGTGTAAGGATCATAATATATTTTTATTTTTTAAGTAGTAAATGAATGAAATATTATTTTAAATAAGAGACTATTTTTTTTAAAATCACACGTGAAGTCGTGACTTTTCTTTTTAATATAATATATATGACTATCACGTTGCCCACCCACAATACACATGGCAAGACAAGCTCAACGACAAAGAGTTGCGGTCGGCAAAAGCTTAAGAGATTGCGTGACATACTATCAACACGTAACAAGCACGGAATCGAATTTTAACTTAAGTCTCCTTATATTAACTTTATCCTGGAGCACATTTCGAAAGAAAATGATAATAGATAAGAATTAACTTGTATTATTTTTATGACATGAACATGTTTGACAGGTTCATTTTGCAATTGGTAACCAATGCAATCTACATGTATGGTTTTTATAGTGTTAGCCAAAAATTTAGACGGTCAAACCTGTAGCTAGAGATTTTCAATTGCTCTTCAAACTGGTGTAATTGTTAAATTTTCTCACATTTTAGTTTTGACAGAATACATGCGTGAGTTGTTGAGTCAGTTTTCTTTCATTCGTAAAACCTTTAACTTATGGGTTTCTTCTGGTAAGCTGGAAACCCATAAAGATGGCTCGTCGCATTTTTTTTTTTTTTTTTGTAACTTAAGCTCGTCGCATTTTTTCTAGAAAGCTTAAATGTTTATTTGGAAGGGACTGTTTTGTATAATGAATTTGGAGTCAGAATTGTTTTTATGTTTTAGAGAAATTTGGTAAAAGAAAAATGGATAATTTGAAATATATCCTATTTGTGTTTTTTAATTTGAAAAAAAACACCTTGTTTAATATTTTTTTGAAAACTACACTTTCTTATATAGACAAAGACATTTGTATTCCTTTTAAATTTAAACATCAAAACGATAAAACTAAATTTAAATTCAAAAAAAGTTATGCCCTTGTTTTGAATTTTGTGAAACCTAAATACAACCTAGTGTTTCAGTTACATAGATTAGATGTGTTTTTTTTTTTTTTTTTTTGTCAAGGATTTCATTTCACAAACTCAAACCAGAGTAATCACATAACATAGTTTTGATACAAACTCATCAACAACAAAACAAGTGGGTGTGCCTTGAATAAAACTACAAGATAGTGGAGTGAAAAGAGTGACAAGGTTTCTGAAAAGAAGACCTGTGATCTTAATCATGTCCAGCCATGAACACATGGCAGAAAAGAGGACAATAGAGTCCAAAATTAACTGAAGACTTGAGAGTCTACAAGTCTTTGCTGATTGAAGAGCTTCAAGCATCGTTGCAGCTTCGTTGGCAAGGGATGAGCCTGCGTTCAAACTAATAGAGGAACCTTGGGAGTCACGGGCTTCACCCTTTCCATGGATAGACCACCAAGAGTCTCCAGCTTTTAAAGCTTTAAACCACGTTCCATTCACCGAATCAGTCGGAAAGATTTTAACACGAACCGTTGGGGACCTTACAACAACAAATCCAGAGGCGACAAAGCCCTGCTTAATGAAGTTTGAAAGCTGTGAAGATGACCACCACTGCCAAATGAGTAAACCTGAAATAATTGAAACCAAAACCACACAGGAAAAGGTTCCAATAGCCTCATATTGAGATAAGAAACTGGTACACCACAGTGTAATATCCTCATACTGAGGTAAATAGAGTTTCATAATGAAACTTACAGAGCCTGCAATGAAACTCACAGAGCCTGCAATATCCTCATGCTGAGGTAAACATAACTTCAAAGAGAGCACAATATCCTCATTCCAGAGTAAAAAGAGACTCCTATTGAGATACTTAAAACCCAACAACAGACAAGGTTCAAAGATAAGTGATTTACTCCAATAGATTGAGGAACCCAAACCTTGTGAACACTTGATGCAAGAAGCGGCGGATCCAACAAAAGGTAAACACGGGTTCTTCCCGAGAATAGGACACGATTGAGAACTGCACAAAGCAGTAGATAGTGATAGGTCAGGAGGGTCTGGCGGTTCTGGAGGTGGAGTCACAACAAGTAGATCTGGGAGGAAGGTTAATGGCGGATCCGGATCTGGATCTGAAACCAGATTCATCGAGGATGAAACCCGAGCAAGCACCACCGTAGCCATGGCAGAAGAAAGAGGAAGAAGGAAGAAGAAGATTCTCGTCAGTGGACGTGAGGTCACACCGACGGCGGCGACAGTAACGACGAAACCCTAGTCGCCTTAGTTGTCGCCTCACTCTCTCTTAACGAGTTTTAATGATTGTTTTTCACATAGATTAGATGTGTAGTATACAATTTTGCTTCGGTTATGTTCCCTTTACAAAATGTATTGTACTTCATACATATGAATGTACATAAAAGAAGAAACTTATGTTACGCACTCGATCTCATGAATTACGTACTGAAATTGTCTTTCGTTGAAGTTGAAAATGGGAAGGTGAAGCTTTGATCATATATTTTAGAATAAGTAGCTCAAAAGATGTTCTGTTACAAGTTTCAACATGAATCTCTCTTAGTCCTTTTTTTCTCTGACTCTTATGCAT
Source organism: Hirschfeldia incana (assembly GCA_026261945.1). Lineage (NCBI taxonomy): Eukaryota > Viridiplantae > Streptophyta > Magnoliopsida > Brassicales > Brassicaceae > Hirschfeldia > Hirschfeldia incana. The sequence goes on from JABCMI010000115.1 coordinate 104,898, forward strand.
CATCACATCAATAGAGAGAGCTCCCCCTTTTTGTGAATAAAATAGAGCTCCTTCTTGTTCCATAAGCTACGAAGTTTAGGAAACACCAATTGTTCCTTTTTTGGACTACACGCTGAGTAAAATATTATAATGTAGACGGAATTACTGAACTAGTTATAGTGGCATCCAATTTGAAAGTAGTTTCTCATGAAAGCTACCTTATGTGACACAAAGTCCACAGACTCAGCATGATTATGCTGGTGACATAACTCATTTAGTTATTAAGAAGCCAAAAGCTGGTTGATGGTATATCGTTACTAGTTTTCCTGGACGGGATAATTGGCTTGTACAAGGTACTAGTTCTAAGGTCTGCTTTCGGACGAATGTTACAAGGCCAGGGTGTCCCATGGGACAAGAGGACCGAATTCTTGGCAGGAAATATACATGCTTCAGGTAATTTCTTCTAATATTGCATTTTGGTCATGTTAAATTCAGGACTGCTGTCTATACTTATGTAATTGTTGAACAGAAGATACGAAGATATTAGAAAATGAGAAAAATACAAAATGAACTACACCTAAGGACAAAGTGAAGAAAAAAAATACTGTGAATGACACAAAATGGAGACGAATGAGAAGATATGGAACATAAAAATGGAGAAATAGAATATTAGAAGAAGGAGAAGGTACAACATCAAACACAAACGCTTTGTTTTTTTTAAAAAAAAAATCAACAAAAACTATTTTATAAGATATTGTGTATTAATAGTATTGTTAAGAAAAACAAAATCAAATCTTGCTGAGTTTGTTAAATTTGAATATTTAAATAATTTTGTTGAAAAAATATATTACAATATTTTTAATATTTTCTTGGATAATTTTATCATTTCATGTATACAAAGGTGTAGTTTTCAAAAAGTTTAAATAGTAGTGTAGTTTTCAAAATAAAATCTCATATAAATGTAGTTTTTCAAAACAATTCAAAGAAAAATACAACCAAGTTAAGCAAGTAATAACCTTTTTTGTTCAAATCACATTCATATATATATATATATATACTAGGATCGGCCTGCCCTACGGGCGGTATATACTTTATATGTGATCTTAATTATTATGATATTTATAGTTTAGTAGTTTGTGTTTTAGGTTTCCATTTGCAAGAGATGTCTATAATATCTTTTAAAACATTCAGGTGAGAAGAGATTATATATGATAAAATATATTTTGTTGAAGACTTGTGGCACTGATATGATGTGAGGGTTTCAAATGATATTTATGTTATTTTCTTTTACAAAAAGTTGATTCCATATTTGGTGGTTTGTATGTGGTTCCTAATATTTGGTTTTGGAAGAATCAGATTGTGGGTAAATTCTTTTTTTTATGATATAAATAAGATCATTTATTTTTTTATCAAAGTCTTTCAACATGTTATTGGAATTGAAGTGGTAATTATTTGTATTTGCATTTCGTATTAAAAGTAGAATGTTATATTTAATGAAAAGAAGGTAATAATGCAAAGCTAATCAAAGTAAAATCCCAGAGTTTAAAAAAATCAATTTGTTAAGTGCCGTTTGCTGTATATATTGGCTCGGAAGAAAGGATTTGTGAGTCTTATGATTAATAGTTATATGAATAGCTTGGGCTGTAGAGGATTTGTGAGTCTTTATCATTTACTTCTAAGTAGTAACCTTTGCTAAACCTTTTTTTTAAGTTATGAAAAAACTTCATCTTTTATTTGAAACATTAGCATGTATATGCCGCTTATCAAAAGTGCACCAATGACATATATTTATTTCTCTCTTATACTTTCATAATTTGTCAAATAACAATAAAATTTGGTTATTATATTTTTATAATTTGTCAAATAACATTGAAGTTTTAAAAGAAGAAAAAAGCGTTGAAGTTTGGTTATTTTAACTCCATGTAATGATGTATGGATGCGATTGGAATTCTAGCAATTGTTATTTTGTTTTTTTTTGTTATTTTGTTTCTATCCAACATTAATTTTTAATTAAAAAATGAAAAAGTATTAAAACTCGAGAGAAACTGAAAATACAGACCATAAAAACATATTTTGATGCCGTAGGATGAAACTTTTAACGTACGAAGTAGATAACATTAGTTAAATAAATTTGGCTACAATGTATGAGTTATGCCATTTTCGGTGTTGTTATGAAAATACTTTGTGTTTCTCGAATGTTATGAACCTCCAAACTGCAGCTAGCAAGAAATCGTACGTGTAGATAATATACGTGTGTGAGTTGATCATTAGTGGGTGTAGGTTGATGTTATTGTAGACTTAGCTTTTGATATTTTAGTGTAACCATACTAAACCAATTTTACTCGACAAAATATATTATTTCATTTTATTGCTAGTGTAGTGTGACCATGCTGAACCGGATTTAATTAACAAAATATATTCTTTTGTTTTATTTTATATGCATATATTTAACAAATGGAATATATAAATACAACATTCACTATCATTTGTAAATACGTATAATTTGAATAATCACGTTATTTTCAAGCTAAATTTGCCCTGAAGGCAACTCCAATACCAAACCAAACAATACATAATTTTTTGTTGTTTATTCTGAAGTTATTAGTTTTTAGGATTAAATTACGTATTTTTCTTACATTATTATTTTAGATTAAATTTTTCAAATTCAAGTTATATTATTTATTTCATTAATTCATTTTTTTATTTGTGGTATCTTAATATTTCTATTTTTCAAACAGATTTTGTTAAAATATTTGTTTGAATATATTTTAATCATTGTTTATTGTTTGAACCAGGATTTTTGGTTAATTTTTTATAAGCTTGATCTTATAGACCTAAAAATGGAAAGCAGATTTACTGAGATTCACTTTTTCTTTTGGTTTAAGTTTAGATAAGCAAATAAAATTTTATAAAATTCTCTATTTATTTGATATACTTCACTCACATCTCCCATTTTTTATTTACAATCCATCCCAACAATTTTCTTTCGAACTACCTTGTTCTGTTATCAACACCAGGACTGCTTCCCCACCACCACCACGACAAAGATTCAACACTCGGCCCATTAAACCTCACGGAAACTCCATCTCCAGCCCTTCTGCCACAGAGTGAGGCGCATCGAGAGCACAAAACAGCTGACATTACACCTTTTCCGCATAGCATAACACCTCCGATCTTCTTTCAAAGGGTTGAAAGATTTAGTTTTGTTTAGATTTGAGTTTGTTGTTCCAGGCTTTGGACATTGTTTGTTTGTGATGGTTGATAAGGTAAGGAGTGACAAAACATTCAGAGAACACAGTAACTGAAAAAACAGATTTGCAGAACACTGATTTCAAAAATTTCTACTATAATCTACTCAAAAGACAAAAGTTGAGTTAGGTTCTGTTCTGTAAATATGGTCAAAGTACCAGAATAAATACTATAACTTACACCTCGATGTCATTTGAAGAAATCAGAAGTAAACACACCTCTGTCCCTGCAAATTGTTTCAAACTTTTCTTGGCCAAGCTTCAGGACCGACTCTTTCAATGGTCTCTCTAGCTGCAGATCTCCCACCACCTTTGGAAAAAAATGACAATTTGTTCCTGAAGAGATTATTAAGAAATATCAGAAGAGATCAGTAACTTTGATATAAACAATTGTTACCACTTGCCAAGTTCCTAATAAGCTTCTCCTCTGAGTCTGTTACAGAAACAACAGAGAGAAGATTGTTCTGCAATCGTCATTGAGCTGTTTTGTCAAGAGAGTGGGACATTGTATATTAATAAGAGTACTTGATTCAATTTCTTTGAAGTGGATGGTATAATAACTAAGAATACTACCTTCACAGTTCGTTTGCTGTACTTCTTAATGTCCCCTATTTGTTTCCTGCCTGTCAACATGAAATTTGCTACTAAAGCTATGCTCTTTCGGTAGTAAAACAATTAACTCGAAAGGCAAGTGAGAGTGACAAACCTTAATAGCACCACTGGAATATGCAGTTGCATCAGCTCTCTTGGAGTAACTGATAACAATCGTCAAAATAAAGAGAAATCCGAAAGCTTATAAGGCAGGACCCAAGACCCCAATTGCAAGCTTTGCGGTTCCTGGATCCAGATCTGCTAGAGAAAGCTATGAGTTTAAGAACACTATGAACTTTAGTTTAATAGTCCTATGAACATGAATTTAAAAACACTTTTTCGAGAACAGAAGAGATCAGTAAGAGATCAGTTTGAGTAAGCTATTCAACAAACAAATAAGTGTCGACTGTTTTTATGAATTGAGAGAATGATTTTCATGAGATGAGAACGAACCTTTTTATAAGTGGATAAACACCGACCGGAAGAGATCGAAGAAGCATTGAATGATTGATAGTGCAATGATGGTTCTTAATGGCGATGAAGTGGATGAACCCGTTTTAGAAGAGAAGAATATGTAACACAAACAGATCTTAAGCTAGATTCTTCTCACAAAACCTAAAGAAATTCCATCAATCGCGATAATAGAGATGGTTTCGGCTCACAAAGAACCATTGATGAGGTGGACAGAATGAAGAAGACGATTAAAACCTAGGTATCATCGTCACCAAAACTGTTAACTTTTGGGGTTTGGACTATAATATAGTAACAGAAACAAAATAACAAATAATGAAGTCCAAGTAAAATCAACGAAAGACCCATATTCAGTTGTCGAAAACATAACGAAACTCGCTAAGAGAAGTGACACGCGTTGTTCTCTCCTCTCCCAACTTAATGACGTGGCAGGCTGAGAGGAGAGAAAACACTTCTTTATAGTATAAGATATTGAATAAAGATAAATATTAACTAAGATTTCTTCGGATACTTAAAAAAAGCTCTTTCTCAAAAAAAAAAAGTAAAAAAAGAATGATTCATTATTAATTTATTATGTCACGTCAATATCTACTGTTTAAATGATTGGATACTAATATCTCTTATATATTAGATTATGGTTGATGATAAATTCCTAACATATATATATAGCAAACATATAATATGATCGTTTGGCAGATAAATATCAACTTTAGAATGTTCTTCTGAGTTAGTAAGTATAACATATCCCCTAACATACGACTACGTGTTGAATTGCTACGGTCTTGGCTATCCAAGTAGTGGGATTGACCCACGTAACCTTTAATAATTGCATATTAAAATACAAATAATTAAATATTGATTAGAATCATCACTAACCATTTTCCAAAAGGTTGGAGAAAGTGTCGAAACGTTTGGAAACACTATAAATCATCACCATTACTTAACCAACCCAAAAAAACTAGAATCAGATATCAAAATAACCAAAAAAAAAAAAAAATTGGGTAAAAAAACACAATCTGCTGCGTTTGAGAATCTATAATAAGACCATGGAACCAAAAGGTCACGCTTTGGAGACTAAGTATAGTTCATGTTCAAGAATTTGAATCTCATCGCCTAAAGAATTTAGCATCCTTTGGTTTCTAGAAAGTAATTCAGCTTGAAAAAGCTGACCTATCTTAGCATATTGTAATCATTAGTAATGATGTGGACGCATTCATAATGTAGTAGGACCAATGCTAAGGTTTATGAAGAAACAATCCTATAGTACGGTAAAAAAACATAATGATCTTTACAAAGAGAAGGCAGTTTCTAGGAGTATTGAACCTTAAACTTTACTTTACCTTAACCATTGGATCAACTTTATATTTTTTTTTTACTTTGTATTTTGAGTCTTTTGACTAATGTTGCTAACATCTTTGAGTATTTAAATCAAGGCTCTCTATCTAAGTAAATTAATATCTTCGTCCATAAGTTTTGTTTTTTTTTTTACTTTTCAATTCATATTTATAGAGTCAGTTTCGAATATAGCTTTTTTTGTTACTTATACGGGGGGGGGGGGGGGGATGTTTTTACAATAGAAACTCTATAAATTAATAATCTTTGAACTATGTCATTTTATTAATTTATAGAGTTATTAATTTACAAATTTTCTTTTTTAGATTTTTCTATTTTGAAATATACTCTTATCTAAAATAAATATATATATATATATATATATATATGATTTTTATTGTATATACGTTATTTTTTGTTTTTTGAAATTAGACATTTATATTGATTTTATAATATCATTTGGGTTGAGCTGCAGATTAACTTTTATATTGGCCGTAGCTTTTTTAGTCGAGTACAAACTGGTTCATGAGATTTTGGTCCATGACAACATCCCTAGTCTAATCACAGAAGAATACCCACTAATCATTGAACATGGGAAAGTTCCAACCATGTGATATTGAATTTGATAGTACAAACTATAATTGCTTAACAAGCCACAATGGTACAAATTATAAAGAACATGCCCTTGACACATTGTGTGCATTCAGCAAAAAAAAAAAAAGATCAGGTCGTCGATCAATAGACCACAATTACACACACGTAACATATTGATATGTTTCCAAGTGTAAAAAAAAACTATAAGCAATTTGAATGATAGGTACTTGTCTGAATATTTGGTTTTGTAAGAGATTTGATGAAGGAAAAGAAGACATATGGGAAAATAAGGTGAAACCTCTTGCAACCACAAGAAAAATTATAAAAGGACAAAACAGAGTAATTGAGGGGTCGACATGGGGAATTACAAAGAAAGTGAAAAGCTTGCAACCACTTGAAATACACAAATGTCATTGTCACATAGATAATGAGACCACACTGTTGTCTCTTACGTCTGTGTTTGTTTTGATCTGATCATCGATGAAAAACAACACACAAAGCAAATAAACATTTTAAATAGACCCAATCAGTCCCCATCTCTCTTCACATGCTCATTGAATCGAATCTCCTCTCATTTCTTCTTTTGTTTTGTTGGACTTAGATAGAATTAAAGAACACACAAAAGTGTCAAAACCCTTATCGCTATAACCTCCACTATCTTCATCATCTCTCCTTATAAACCACTCTACTACTCTTCTCAATCTCCAAGTTCTATATAAGCAATGGTGAGTTTTAGCTCTATGTTTCTGAGTTGACTCTGTTTTCTCTGTCTTAATGGTTTTGATTGTCTATAAAAGGTTCATGTCTCATCGCATGGAGCAAAAGATGGCTCAGAAGAAGCGTTCGACTACAGAGGAAATCCACCGGAGAAGTCAAAAACCGGTGGATGGTTAGGCGCCGGTTTAATCTTAGGTACAATAACCATCTACATATTACATAACAACTAATTAAGGTCCTCTGTTTTTAACTAAAATGTTTCCTCTGTTTCTAAGCTTCTGTCTTCTGTTTCTTTTACTTAAATATGAAGGGAGTGAGCTATCTGAGAGAATATGCGTGATGGGGATATCAATGAACCTAGTTACATACCTTGTCGGAGATTTACACATCTCATCAGCAAAATCAGCGACCATAGTCACAAATTTCATGGGAACTCTCAACCTCTTAGGACTCCTTGGTGGTTTCTTGGCCGATGCTAAACTCGGTCGGTACAAGACGGTCGCAATAGCTGCCTCTGTCACAGCTCTGGTAAAACCCTAAAACATGATTGGCTTGTATACTCTCTACCTCTGATTCTTTATTTATGTGAAAAAAAAACTGGGAGTATTGCTATTGACAGTGTCTACAACCATCCCAAGCATGAGACCACCACCATGTGACGATTTCAGGAGACTCCACCATCAGTGCGTAGAAGCAAAAGGTCACCAGTTAGCTCTCCTCTACGTCGCTCTATACACCATAGCTCTAGGTGGAGGAGGAATCAAATCCAACGTATCCGGTTTCGGGTCTGACCAGTTCGACACGAGTGATCCTAAGGAAGAGAAGCAGATGATTTTCTTCTTCAACAGATTCTACTTCTCCATCAGCCTCGGATCTCTCTTCGCAGTGATTGCTCTGGTTTACGTCCAGGACAACGTGGGAAGAGGCTGGGGCTACGGGATCTCGGCCGCGACTATGGTGGTCGCGGCCGTGGTCCTGCTCTGCGGAACGAAACTGTACCGTTTCAAGAAACCTAGAGGAAGCCCTTTTACTGTTATATGGAGGGTTGGTTACTTGGCGTGGAAGAAAAGAAACGAGAGTTTCCCTTCGCATCCGAGTCTTTTAAACGGTTATGACAACACAACGGTTCCTCACACCGAGAGGCTCAAGTGTTTAGACAAAGCCGCGGTTGTCACAAACAAGGATTCGCGGAGCGTGTCGACCGTTACTCAAGTCGAAGAAGTGAAACTAGTTGTGAAATTGATTCCTATTTGGGCAACAAACATTCTCTTCTGGACGATTTACTCACAGATGACGACATTCACTGTGGAACAAGCCACGTTTATGGACTGTAAACTCGGGTCTTTCACCGTTCCCGCAGGATCATACTCTGCGTTTCTCATCCTCACGATCCTCCTCTTCACTTCCCTTAACGAGAGAGTCTTTGTGCCTTTAACAAGAATGCTCACCAAGAAACCTCAAGGGCTCACCAGCCTCCAGAGAATCGGAGTTGGGCTTGTGTTCTCAATGGCTGCAATGGTCGTAGCAGCGGTTGTAGAGAACGCTAGACGCGAGGCAGAGGTCACCAAAGGGATGAAGATAAGCGCGTTCTGGTTGATTCCGCAGTATTTCTTGGTTGGTGCGGGTGAAGCGTTTGCTTACGTTGGACAGCTTGAGTTCTTTATAAGAGAAGCACCAGAGAGGATGAAATCTATGAGCACTGGATTGTTTCTGAGCACGGTTTCGATGGGATTCTTTGTGAGCAGCTTGCTTGTTTCGCTTGTGGACAGGGTTACGCACAAGAGCTGGCTTAGAAGCAACCTCAACAAAGCGAGACTGAACTACTTCTACTGGTTACTTGTTGTCTTGGGTGCATTGAATTTCTTGGTTTTTATTCTGTTTGCGATGAGGCATCAATATAAAGCTGATGTGATTAGTGTTGGGGTTGATGATTCAGTGGAGAAGGGTAAGGATAGCGAGAAAGAAATGCCTGAGCTTGAGCTTAAGGACATTCCATAAAAAACGGAGATTTTTCTACTGGTTTACTGATCACTTGATGTAATTTGCTTTGAATATTTTCATTTTGTTTTCGTCATTTTAAGTATAGTATTTGTTTTGCCACATTCAAGAAATTAGATTATGCATCCACCTTGCCTATCAGTAACATGTATTTTTGTTGGATTTTAGACTGTTAGTACGGATGAGTTATCAAAATCAAAATGGCCTTATATTCCCCCTTTCAGTTCACATATTCCATAGAAACGTCTATACATAAAACCATCAACTCTACATATTAGTTTAATAGACACGCTGAATGATTTATGCACGTAAAAAACTTTGTAAAATAATAATTTTATTTACGTTAAAAAGAATAATTTTATTTAAAATAATAATTAACAATTTTTTAAACGTCTGACTAAAATAATTAACAATTAATTTTTAATTTTCTTTACCGTTTATAAAATAAAACTAAACTCATAAGTTACATATTATTTAATATTCCATTTGTCTTTACTATACTTAAATTTAGTTCTGATTTAGTTAAGCAATGTAATAATAATTATATAGATAACAAAATTTAAAGTATATTTTGTTTTATGTAGTTTAGCTAAACAACACTAAATCAATTAAATTTATCTTTTATTTATTTTAATAAAAGTATGTAGATGACTAATTGACTTTACAAGTTGTCAAATTTATTTAGATTTAAATGACTTACAACACTTACATCTATGATTGACTAGTGGTTTATTAATGACGCTGAGAATAAATTAGCCAAAATTGGATTACTTTGTATTTATTAATATAAATTAGTTTTGAAAAGTATAAATAATTATAAAAATAACTAAATGACTAAATGATGATATATGTGAACAAATATTTAATAGCTTACATTTGTATCTCCCATATATATAAACATTGAATTCTTTAACATAACATGATAAAACAATATTTCTCATATATCCTTTGACAAAGGTTGATTGATCAATCACGAGTACGTAATTTACATTATATTAGTTTTCGGATCTTGTTAATAATTATGTATGTAATTTACAATTATGGTAATAATCATACCAAAAACTAAATTTTCTTTTACCAAAAAAAAACTAAAAATTTCATCATTAGATATGCATGTAATAATAAGATGGAATTGGAAAGCATGTCACATTTTTTCTAACTCATGTTATCAATTTTTTAAGATAATTATATAATTGATACTAGGTAGAGACCTGTGCCTTGCGCAGGATGAAAGTATCCGAAAATAATTGAATTTACATTACATTTTTATTGATGACCTCCACATCCTTCTTTTCTGTTCAAAAAAGCAAACAAAGCTCCGTTTAGTGAACTCCAAAACGAAGTACACATTTTTTGCCTTCATATACTCCTTGTATAAGCAATTTATTGTTCTTAGATCCCAGATGTAGACCGCCCATCGCCTTCTGAGATCAACAGTTACTTCACATCATCACTGATTTTTAAAGACCTGACTGATCCATTCATCTTCAGGGTTCCCGTCCGCTCTTCCGTTTGTGGACACAAATTAGATATAACCTTTGTGACACAAAAGCTATGGTCTTAGAATCTTGTGACAACTCAAAACATTCCAAGCTTTTCTCTTCTCTCTCTCACTCACTATTATTTGATTGGCATCTGATTTTTTTCTTTGGCTATTTGGTCAAATTTTCTCTTCTTTTTGTCAAAAGACTTATAAAACAACACCCCAACATAAATGCAACTATACGGATGGTGGATCAATTAACTTGTCAATGTTAGAGAGGCAACAACAGAGCCATTTGTTGTAACTGTAACAGGTCAGTGAGGAGAATGTAAATATTGGATGTGATTTTTCGGTCATATAGTATGTGTCATTGAGTAAACTTTTGACTCTGCAATATGTAGGATAGGTTTAAGAACCAGCACCAGAGCTGAGAGATTGTTACTCTCCAGTACTCTTAAAAAGCAGTTCATGGTCTCAAATGGCTCTCTGCATTCAAATATGTTATAGTTTGGAAAAAGCTGAAGTGAGTTAGCTACAAAGCAAAGAAAAAATTACTCGCCCTGGACAGATTCATGTGTGTATATACATATCTGGGAAAGCTTTGTGAATCTGAGTTTCTGACCGACCTAAGGCGTTCCACAGTCTTCTTCTTCTTGGTTTGTTCTTTTCATTGAAGATGTGAATATTTTAGGAAAAGTTCACTTTCTTTGAAGGCTTCAAAACAGTGCGATTTGTAAACTTTGTAGTCAGTATTATTCAAGCACTGCAAGACATAGAGATACAAATTCTCTGAATATAAAACAATTAACTTTTGCTGATGCCCTGAGTGTTATACCACACACATATATATATATATATATATATATATATATATATATGTGTGTGTGTGTGTGTGTGTATATAACACAACTTTCTCCAATTCATAAGTTGATGAAGCTCAAAATTTCCAGATTTACATAAGGATTGAAGAAAATCAAATCAGGGGTTTTGAAGAAACTTGTTTGACTTTAGAAGGGTTGATGATAAAATTGGGAGAACTAATCAGAGAATTCGATGACTAAAGTCGGATGAGGAAGACGGCAACGAACAACACTACGGCTAGACATGAACATTAGTTCTTAGTGCCAGAAGAAATATAGGAGATGGGAATGATTTACTTTTTCCCAGAAAATAATAAAGAGAAAAATATTTATTTTCTATTCTCTAAAAAATGTTAAAGGTCGAGTAAAGTTGAATGCGACGACATGCATATGCCCACCACATATGTAATATAATTCACTGACAAAATATGTAATATAAGTTATAATGCACTAACAAAATGCACCAATTAATGCAACTAGAGAGTTTTCCGGGCTACGCCCGGATTTTTTCTTATAATATTATTAAATTGAATTAATTTGAGTATTTTTATTTTGAGATGGTAATTTCTGGTGAAATGTGTTGTAACTCATTTTATATGTAAAGAGTAGTGCATCTCATTTTAAAAGAATGTTATGGTTGATGTTATTGGATTCAACTGTTGTTATATTATTTTGGTAAATGATGTTATGCGCGGTTTGTATAGCTGATTTTTTAGTTTTTATCTTATTACTATAGAAATTATTTTGTTTGAATATGAATTTATTTTGTATATTTCTATTTTTTTTTGTATTTGAAGCAGTTTTAACTAAATAGTTCAATTCATTTACTATTTGCTTTGTTTCTTCCTACAAATTTAGAAGATAATTTGCTATTTTTATGTTATACTACATATATATCGATATTATAAATATGTTTACAACTTAAGAAATAAAAAAATAGACTTTTATAACTAACTAAGGGGAGTAATTTAATTTGTTGTTAATTTTTTTGGTCAATGTGATTTGTTGTTATTATTTTCTCATGGCACCTATTTTGATCTTATATATGGTATGATGTGATTTTTTGTATTTTTCATTTCCATTTGAAACTTTGAATAATTTATATTTTTATGAATTAGTTGAAATAATTTTAATGGTATTGTGACCACCAGTACTAATTTCATTACATTGTTTTGATTAGTTTTTAAAATATATTTTATATATTTTAGTTATTGTAAATATTTTTATATTTTGGATTTACTGCTTATGACCAACATGATATCTTGAAATCTTATAATTATCCTAATTTTCCAATGACTTCCAAGCAACTGTAACATCTATTATATACTCAAGCATACAAATAAATATTTTGACTACACCACTGATCGCATTCTTATAAGTAATGTTAAGTGAATTTACTTTGGACATTTTTGGATTTAGACAATCATATCATCCCAAAATATGACTGTCATTGAGATTACAACCTTTTGTTAGAGGATTCAGATAGAAGTTACTTTACAAAAAAATCATATATTTATTAGTCACATTTGTGAAAGAGGGATGGACCTAACAAAAAAAAACAGTTGGCTGCTAAAATCAAACAGTCTTTATTAAATCTTGTTGCTTTACTTCTATGTATACATGTGATGCCTTGTTTGTGTAGTTACCGTTTTGCAGTGGTTACTGATTTTCTAAGATTTGTATTGTAATATGGTTGAGATGTAGTGATGAACTGTTCTACTTTTTTTAGCAGTTGGTGTTTTGTGTATGTAGAGTATTTAACATAGCTGAAGGTTTTCTTAAAAGAAAAATAATGATTGTATTTCCAATTTTAGATATTTTTTTGTTGTAATTATCGATTGGCGGCAACGTCCTTGTATACATAGCGTTTGTTGGAATTTGACTGACCAAAAAATGTAGCGAAAAGTTTATTTTCGTGAAAAACAAATTATATTGGGTGGATCGTAGTTAGACATACCAGCACAATATAATTGAAATCAACATCTTTACTATACTATTGAAAAAATATTGTAATGACTTTAACTCAACATCAACATTTTTACTTTGTTATTCAAATATATAATCTTCTATGTTAGAAAAATGATATATTATAGAAGTAAAATTTTCCTGAATTAACATAAGACAATAATAACAGAATCTGAAATGATCAAAGCGTTCATAAATTAGAAAACACATCTAATTTTATAATTTGATGTGTTTTTAGCTTTAAAGAAAGAAACTTGGAGAATGTTTCAAATAATATAGATTTGTAAATTCTCTTTAGATAATCAAAGAACATTTTTTTTAAAGTATTTTAAATTTTATTCTTCTCAATAAAAACTTTGTACAGAGGAGACTTCAAATTTTTCTATAACTTCTTACACAAATTATCGATCTTTTAACTGTAAATTATTTTCTACCCAACCAAACTTCCATGGCCTTCTTTATTGTTTTCCCGTTTATAACACCCATTGTTACCAAAGGATCTTATTCAAAATAAGTAACTAACATACTTAGGCTTTTTGACCAAAAAAAAAACACACTCAGGCTCTTGGGCCGAGGGAGGACGATGTGATGTCCTGAAAAAACCTTGAGCCTCTTCTTTTCCAACACTTTCGTCTCTTTTCTCCAAACAGCCATGATCATCGCTTCTTCAAACTCCTTGATGTCTTGTAATCAAGAGTCTATCGCTCTCTTCTCCATCGACAATCTTCTCTTCGTGTTTGTCTCTCCCTCATCACCACCACCACAACTCAACATTCCCATGGTTTGTCTCGTAGATCTTATCCTCTTCAGCTTCTCGTTATTGCTGATCAACTTCGAGAAGAAGAACGGTTTTGCATTAACCATTAATGGGTTTGTTTACTACTACATCCGCATTCACATTGGTCTTCAAAAGAATGAGGCGGAATTTATTCAATTTCTTGTATGATTTAATCCTACGTAATTCTTATTTTCTTCTTGCATAAAAAACCGGCAGTGATCAAGATGAGAAACATGACAGGTAATAATGTTGTAAGAATCATGATGTTTATAACTGTGACCGTCCTTGACATTAATTGTCAAGATCGTGTGTCGATTTTAGCTTTGTATATCTACTTGCTGCGATGATTTTAAATGGTCAAATTCCAGATGAGATTAGAAACTGTGCTTCTCTTGTTTATCTGTAAGTCTTACTTATCAAATATATCTTTAATGTTTTTACATATGATATTTATACGCTCCATTGTTCAGGGATTCCTTTGATAATCTGTTATATGAAAAATATCCTTCTCATTCTCTAAACTCAAGCAGCTGGACAATTGGCATTTGTATGAAAGATATGATTCATCAAATATATCTTTAATGTTTTTACATATGATATTTATACGCTCCATTGTTCAGGGATTCCTTTGATAATCTGTTATATGAAAAATATCCTTCTCATTCTCTAAACTCAAGCAGCTGGACAATTGGCATTTGTATGATTCATAAAATTTTGTGTGTTTATTTATTTCACGTACCAATTTTGTTTGTTTCATACAATTTCTGGACTTTCCAACTTGTGGACACATTATGAGCTTCAAGAACAATGGGCTCACTCACAGACCCGCTACCAGCAACCTTAACACAGATTCCAAACCTTAAGCTGTGAGTTCTGATTTTTTCCATTTATTTACGAAGCAACAAATAAGTTTTTAGGTTCTAATCATGATGTTGCAGTGCTCTTGCGGGGAACCATATAACTGGTGAGATACCAAGGTTACTATGCAACAACAGGAAATGAGCTGCATGAAAGGCAAATATAAGTTAACATAATATAGTTTTCGTAGTGTCCTAGGAAAAAATAAGTTAAAGAACCAAAAACCATAAGGAAATAAATAAGATGCAAGACCTTTACAATTTATTCAAACTTAAAAATACTAAGTAGCAGCAGAGTGGACTTCGAGTTGGCAACTCCTAAAGGTGGAAAGTTAAGTATTACAGGCCTTATTTCCAGCGCACCCATCCTCATGAAGTGGTTGACCCTCTTTAGTTACAACCCCGTGTACAAATTCGATCATCTGCTTCTCACCATCCCCAGTAAAGAACATACTCGTAGAGTTAAAGAAACATAAGACATAACCCCTGGTTTCTATGCTGTAGCCCTTTTTCAGATGCTTCGGAACCCTATATCTGCACAACACGCCTCTATTAATAAGAGAAACAATCAGAAGCAACCCTAAACTGAGACCAGTAATATCTATATATTAACAAAGATCGCATATTTTAGTGAAAAAATAGTATAACAAAGAGATATCTGCCACGGGAAGGCTACCAACTACTAATGCTACATCGAGAGCAAAAGACCTGGTCGAGTATAAGGTGGCATATCTAGGAGAAACCTGAAACTGAAAGGAGTGAACCAATCTCTTCTGGTGTCAATGGTCTACATCCTCTGTTTCCAAAGGAGTGAACCAATCTGTGGACCGTGAGTCTTAGGCTCTTCCTTGCCAAATCAGTTAAGACAGAGTGAACAACGGGAAATTACATGTTTGTCCAAACCCTGTTCTAGATCATTAAGCAAAGACACTGATGTTGGTAACGCTGTAAGTCTAGGGAAAGAAGTCATTCAGCATGATGTCAATAATGAGAGAAGGTAAGAGATCAAGTCACCTAAAAACTATTACTTGTAGTAAATCAAACTGATTCTTCAATTGTTGTACGATTATAGGTTGGACTTCATGCTAGCGGTCAGCTTTTGGTGATAAGAGTTTTAGTGAGGTCCAAATCTGCAATTGTTCTAGTGACGAAGCTATTAGCGACAATCTATAAAACAACTCAAATACACATGATTTCTCACGTCAAAGGGGATACTGGACGGTAGAAAAGAGGTTGAGTTTTGGGTTCTACCTTTACAGGGATCTAAAGATTCTTGCATTTGGACGACACTTTTAAGCTTGATCTGCCAAAAAAAATAGAATATGTAAATTAATCATGACATAAAAGTGGATAACAGAAAATATCAAAACTCTCTAACCTCATCTCTCTGCCATTGTACTTCAACATCATGATACAAAAACCTCTATAGTTATGTTTTCAACTATATTGATTATATATATGATTTACATTTATGATTTATAATAAAAAATGTATACCTTTGCTTTAATAAATTTGGCAAAATATCAAATATTTGTCCTTAATTTATACATGCCATATTAAAATAGATACTGTATCACATTTTTCATTAAGACATTTATTCATCCTTAAAAAAACAATCATGTATATGGTTTGTATATATATATATTATGTAGCCAAATTTTGTTCTTACCCTATATTTTTAAAATGGCTAAAATGAATAAAATATTTAAATTTATAAGTATCATAATAAGATAATCCATATTGTGTTTTTTCCACTAAACTGCATCATCATTTAAAAAATAATAATATTAATGACATCTTATACTTGATGGAGTTTCAGATATATTAGGATAACTAAGATAAGACTTGCGTCTTACGCATGGTTAATCTATATGAAAATTATTTAAGAATTTTTTTATGGAAGAATAAAATTTATATTCTTGGTCAATTTAATATTTTTGCCTCTTAAACAAATTTTTTTTTTAAAAAATAGGTAAAAAATCACTTATTGTATAAGAACCTAATGTTTAGACGAAAATATCTTAGGCTTACTGTTTGATTGCAATGAAACCATATCAGTTTGGTTACCAATTTAAAAGTTAATTATGGTTTTGAAATTTAATTGCAATGAAACCATATCAGTTCGGTTACCAATTTAAAAGTTAATTATGGTTTTGAAAAATTTATGTTCACGTGTAAATCCTATCTATCTTCAATATTTTTTTCTTCTTCTGTGGTTTTCTTTATTTTTGTTATTACTCTATACAAATATTGATTTTTGAGTTTATTGTCATTTCGTTTTTTAGTTTTGCCTTGAGATCTAGAAAATGTTTAAGATTTAAATTATTAAAGAGATACATACTCAGGTTAATATCCGCACCTTGTACATAAATATTTTATAGTTATTACTTATTTTATGTTTTTCTGTATATTTTGAAATAATAAAATAATAACTATATATTAAATAACTAAGAAATCAGTTACTATTATGTAATAAATTGACGTGTGCATATAAATAAAACGACCTCTATTGTTTATTCACAATCATTTTAGGGTAAATAAATTAAAACAATATTGTATAAAATATATAACTAAATTTAAATGATATTTTGACCAAAAAGATTTAAATGATATTAACATATATAATAGTATACTTTTAATATGAATATTTATTAAATGAGGTTTTGTTTTTGTTTTGTCACCAAATACAGACTCATATAGACTATGTGAACCAAACTGAGAACTCGGCATTCATGTGAACGATGAAAGATGTTTGCTGTCTGACACAACGTGCTAGACAATCCGCCATTTCATTCTCCGTCCTAGGTACATGAATGATCTGTGAATTCTGAAAACTTCTTTGTAAACTATTAATCTTTTCCAGATAACTTGTGAATGCTGGCCAGTCTTCTGGTTCCGACACCATCTTCACCAACTGAGTACAATCCGTTGCAAACGTGATCTGAAACTGATGTAAATTTTTCTTACACTTCATTATCCATATTAAAGCCTCAACCTCAGCATGAAGAGGTGATAAAGTAGCCCGAACATTCCTTATTTCCATAAACCCCTCAAAATTTTCTAGAGTGCTATATCAACATTGTCCCGAATAAGTATCTCTCTCCTTCCATGAACCATCTGTAAAACATCATTTACCTGAGATTGTTGGGGTAATTCATACTTCGGCATGGATTGGTCGATTTATACCTACGTCATGTGCCTCCGCCCACGGTCGTGATTCTGTTTCTGTTACTGAAAGAGGTTTCTACTCATATAATTTTCTGATTATTTGCATAAATTAACAAATTTTTACACCAACTAATTTTTTTTAACGTTTACTGGTTTCAATAATTTATAGCCATTTAAAAAAACAATGAAGATTTAAAAATTAAAACATTAAATTTTCAATATATATTCAATGCAAATATCAAAATATAAGTATGTATTTTCATATGATGTATAGTTTATTTTAAACGAATATGTATATATATATATTAACATAAACACATATTAAAATAAATTTATTTATTCCTATGATTTTATAATCACTGTATCTTATTATAGAAAAAAATTAAACCTTGATCACAAAAGTTTATGTGAGACTTATAACAGTTTTAGTAATTTTACAAAATATAAAGTGGCTAACTTTTAATCCTAAGTTGATAATAAGACTTATTATTTTATCAATTATATTGATTTACATTTATTATATATAATTAATAAAATGTATAGCTTTGTTTTTAATAATTTTGGTAAAATATCAAATATTTTTCCTTAATTTATACATGCCATATTAAAATAGAAACCGTTTCACATTTTTTCATCAAGACTTTTATTCATCCTAAAAAAATAACAATCATGTATATGGTTTGTATTTATAGTATGTAGCCAAATTTTGTTCTATTTAAATAAAATTGCTAAACATGAATTAAATAATTATTAATTTATACATATCATAATAAGACAATCCATATTGTATTTTTTCACTAAATTGTATCATCATTTAAAAAAAAAAGTATTAATGACATCTTATACTTGATGGAGTTTCAGATATAAGATATTAGGATAATTTGGCTTTACCATGACATTAGTTACAATAAAAAATATCAAAAATCCAATATAATACTAGAAACAAAGAGGCTGATGATAATTAAAGTAAAAAAAAAAAAACCCCGGGTTGATTCCGAGTTCTACAAATACACTTGTTTTCTTGAGGGAACTACGAAAGAAAAGTTGGAGTAAGAGACCCACTAGCCATGGATGTTCATAACATAACCATGAGTCGCACTATCTCTGATTCACCAGCCGATGATCTCATTCCGCGTCCGACTCCGCCACCGACGGCGGTGATGACATTCCTCCTCCGGCTTTGTTTTGGTTAGGGACACCATCACCATCGAACGTTTATGAAGGAGGAAAGCAAAGGTTCTTTGTTCTTCTTCAACCTTTTGTTTATTTTCAAGAAATCTGTTGAAGAAAGGTGGAATTTGATGAATGATTGCAGTTTGATGACTTGTTTCTAGGTCTTGAATATTAAATTTGATGATTCTAGTTATGAAATATGAATGTTTGATGTATTAGTGGGATCGGTAGTATCTTCCACGAAACCGAGGAAAGTGATGACTTTGCTCAAGTGGCTGAGACAGTACGAGGACATATCGAGTCCATCAAAAACGCTTTGACCAAGATAAAGCATAGTCCTTTGACAATATCTCTTGTGACAGAAGGTATATGCATGCTTTTGATTATCTTGATATGGCCCTTGGCTATCACGTTCTTCTAATGTTGTTGAGTATAAACCATTTTCCTCTTTTTGTGTATACAGCGATCTCCAATCTGAAGGAAGTTCTGAACCTGCAGAAGAAGAAGGCCAGTGAAGATTTGGTAGCAGTTGAACCTACACTGCCCTTACAGGAAGCTCTACCACTGGCACCAGATGTTGAGGTTCAGAACAAAAGATGGTCACAGGAGATGACAACTGATTTTGTTAATGCTATTGGCACATTAGGAGGAAATGATAACGCAAGACCAACTGCTGTTCTTCGCTTGATCTCTATCAAGCATAACGACGTCACCAAAGAAGAGGTTAAAGAGAAATTGAAGAGGTGGAGGAAAGATCAGAGGGATAATGCATGAAGCTGACATGTGAAGTTGAATCAAAACTATTTTTTACCACGTTTTCTATTTTCTGGTTTGTAATATTTTTTTTTGTGTTTTTAACACTGTGTACTGCATTTGGTAAAGGTCCAATACAGACTAGAGTTTGAGATAGCAAATACAGATACCACTAGGTACCCTAAACACCCCCGCAACAAGGAAATAACGTATGCCACAAGCAAACTTTCTTTGAGATAGCACACAACAGAATCAGAGGATGACCAAGGCTCTCTCTCGTAACCAAACTTTACCAAAGAACCCCCCCCCCCCCCCCCTGCTATAGCAGATGCAGAGCTCTGTTTTTGTTGTCAAGAACGTGAATCACAAACCACTCATCTAACCTGTGGAAGGGAGTAAGGATGCTATTCGTCAAAATGTATGAGTTCTAGGCAACTACTTAGATACAGCAAAGCCTGTCTAACCACCATAGACGAGGCTTCAAACAGGATTTTCCTTTGTCTCATGTTCCCCCCACCCCCACCATTGCTTCCATCAGCCCCCACAGCATAGCTTGCAGGTCTGCCACCCATTTTTGAAGACGAAGATGAAAAGGCTTTGCGACTGTGGTGTAGAGGATGACCAAGGCTATCTCTCGTAACCAAAAAGAGCACCAGAACCAGATTTTTTCCAATGTGACACTATATAAATCCAGGAGGAGGTTTCTCCCAAGCGCTCTGAAAGTACGTTCTGGCTTCCTACTCCATCATATTGATTATAAACTAGCTGAAACTTGGGTGAAAAACAAAAACAAAAAGGTAGAGAAGAGACAAGAGAATGCTTTGTACATTTTCTTTAATGAAATAATAATAATAACTATTTTGTCATTTGAATCTGAAAAGCTTGAGGCGTATGATATACACGACATCTTATAAGAGATATCATCAGTTCAAACAACTATTCAAAGAAGATATAATTTAACAGTTAAATAAAAACAGAGGGTGTTTAGAGGTCAACTCTTTTCCTTTTGCTTCCAGCTGGCTCAATTTTAATTTGAACCAAACTTGGCACATAATTAAGAATAGTTTGAGTACATCCGACCAGTATATCTACTCCCAAAACAATCTGTGTCACTTGGCTATCCTCCCCAACAATGTATATCATCTCTTTGCTCTTAGTCTCATCTTCCATGTCAAGCCATCTCTCAGAAATCGTGACGACTTTTATATCCTCGTCGAGAAGGAAACTTCCATCATGCCAAATTTGAAGATCAGGGCTCAAATCCAATGTTAAGACCTTGCTCCACGACAACTCCACTAGATCATTTGTCACCCATACCTCAGTCTTGGATGTAAAATGGGGCTGTAACAACACAGACAGTTTCTCGTCTCTAACAACGGAAAGAAGTGAGGCTTCAAAAGTTGGAGACTGGCAGGGAAGAGGGACAGGCACTGTTTTCTCAGTCGAAAAATCAAACTTGAGCAAGGATACGACTTGTTGCGTTTTTGTTCCATCTATAGCGAACCAGAAAGTATTTCCTTTCAAAGACATGCTGTACTCAGGGTAGCCAATGCTCCATCCTGGAGGGATGATATCATCAATAACCCTCCATGAATCAGAGCTGAACTCGTAGATTTCATAATCTTTCTTACCAACATCAAAGCTCAACATCTTGTAGCTCTTGTTATTGCAGTATCCTAGAACATATTCGCGGATTTTATTCACCACGCCCCAACGTCTGCTGGGTTCGAACCACCTGGTTTCACCAGTAAACGGGTTCCAAACCACGAATCTGGATTCGTATTCCGAGGTGCATAGCAACAAGCCGTCACAGTGAACTACTTTACACGTATCGAATTGCGAATTGCCTAGGCTAAGCTCGCTTTTCACCTCTACTGATCCGCCGCTGTGGAGATTGACGACTGTAGGACAAATCCTGTAGGATCTGGTCAACATGAGAACCAGAAACTCCTTTGCCGCTTTCTTGGTGTGCTCTCTTGCGAATCTCTTATCACCACCGTTAAACAAACGGTTCCATCGTTTGCAAGTAGATCCTAATCGTTTCAGGTTTGTAGCCGGAACGAAACAGAGTATCTCCTCTACCAGATCCTTTGGAAGGTCTCTGAATATCGACATTGGTCCCTCAACAGAGGTCTGTCTGAATACGAACGAATCTAGGTTATACCCTTGTACTTCCACCCTCTTCACCAGTTATATATATTGATTATTGATATAATATAATACCAAAAAAGTTAATACATACATATATACTGGTAAAATCATAAAAGTACGCATGGACATTTTAATTTGGACTCGAAAATCCGACCCGGAACCGATATAAAAATATCTGACTAGAATCCGAACCGAAAGTTTACAAGTATTTTTTGGGTCTAAATTTCTTTTACTCAATAGATTCAGACCCGAAGAGAACCGACTCGAATAGACCAGGACCTGAAAAGAACTGATCCGAAATCCGAATATACTCGATCTGATAAGAACCGATTTGTATCCGACTTAATATTCAAAACCATATTTTTGTGTTATGTTATATATATATATATATATATATATATATATATTATTTTTTTAGTCGAAATATCTTTTGTTAACAATATTTATTATTATTTTTTAATATTTTTAAGTAATATGAAATTTTAGAATATAAAATTTAGAGTTTAAAATTGTTTTATGTTAATTATTAATAACTTAATTTATATTATTTTGTAAATAATTAGATATATATGACAAATATTGATTAAATTTTAATGATTTTGGGTATGCCATGTATTTTTCAGATCTTAAATATCCGAATTCGATTCGGACAGGAAAAATTGCAAGTGTTTTAAAGGTATTGTAATTATAGACCCGAACCGATAATGATTCAACAAGACCCGACTCGGAACTGATCTGAACTTTTTTATGTATGTGTATGGATCTAAATTTTCAGATTCGGACCCGACATGACCCGATCCGGGTGCCCAAGCCTACATAAAAGAATGGAAATTTAACCAAGACGAGAATAAATTATCTATTAAACGAACTCTGTTTCCAAACCGGAGCTGAACCATGCCTTCTAATTTCTAATTTGCACTAAACCAGTTCGTATTCAGGTTCAGCTGACTTAAGCCAATTAACATAAATCAATCGATTAACTATATTTTCAAAATACTAACCCTCTTATTTTGGGCCAAAGTAAATAACAGAAAATTATAGGTGATTTTCCGTGGTAATACACGTATATAAATATTTACAAGATATATGTATATATATATATATATATATATATTATAATAATTATTTATATTGCTAACAAAAAGAAATATTTATATTCTAACTTTTGTTATACTGTAATTTATATTAACAATTTATTTTAAATATTATTACATTATTCTAAATATATATGTAATTTGAATATAAAATATATAGTCAGTTTGATTTTTTGTAACTATAGTCAATTTTATTATTACTTGGATATGTTGGATAGATTTTGTTTCTCCAAATTAAACCATAATATCTATTGTGATGAATGGATAATTTTTTTTGATTAATTGGTTAATATTTATCATGGTGAAACAGATTAATATTTTGCTTAATTTGTTTTTTGCATTTAAACTTTTGATTTTGTGGTAGGCCTGGCTAAACATAAAAGAATAGCAGGTTTAGCCAGATCCTTGTTGTGATACCAAAACTGAATCAAACCTAACTAATTTCGAACTGAGATCGAACCAACTTCTTAAAATATCTTAACGGGCTGATTTTTGTAAACTTAAAAGACTAAAAATTGAGTGGATTAAAGCCGAAACCCGAATGAGACTCCGAATTCTTTGCCAATTTTATATAAGAATTTAGATAGTTTAAGCTACATATTTGGTGGATGTTATTGAGTTACACATATTTCTTTGTATCGAAGTAAAACTACTTTTGATTCTAGTTAATCTAAATTTGATTAGTTTTTTTTTTTTTTTGATTAGTTTTATTTATTGCATTAGTCAACTTCTTCATCTTAAATATGTAATTATACGTACTTAAATTATTTTGTATAATTTGATACATGTAGATTTGTAAAAATAGTGGAAAAAATTGATTTGGTGACAACTACGAAGTTTTATAAATGGATATCACCTTTGGATTCCGCGCCAAAGGACATTACGTAGCAGTCTTTGTCAGATACCCTTTACAGGTTCGGTTAAGGTTAATAATTTGCTTCTTTGTTTGGAACTTCATTTATCTCTCTTTTTTCTTTTTGCAGGATGCAATGGTTAACTATACCTTGGTACACAAGAAACAACCGAGTCTAAACTTGAAAACTTTTCTTCAAATCGCGTATGTGTGTTTTAAGGCCGCTGATAATCCCATGGGGTGACTTTTAGATATCTAAAATTTTTATAAATATTTTTTAATTTTTAATAACTATACAATTTATCGGCCACTAAGAGCATCTTCAAAATGTAAAAAACTTTTTTTTTCTTTTCAAATAGAGTAAAAGTGAAAATGAAATAAAAGTGTTTCAACTCTATTCTATTTTTCACTCTATTATAAAATCATGAAAAAAAAATATATTACTCTATTTATAGAGTAAATTTCAAAATGGAGTAAAATACGAAATAGAGTTAGAGCATTTGTTATTTTATATTCATTTTTATTCTTTTTTGGAAAAAAAAAATAAAGTTGAGTTGGAGATTTTTAAATCATAATATTGATTTTTTTAATGAGTTTAGTGAAATTTATCAAGAGACATCCGAGGCGGACCACCCACTCGGAAGGTTGTAGGGTCAACTGACACCACAAAAATAGTATAACTTTCAGTTTGTAAGCCAATATTTGTTGATCTAGTGTGTCTCAGCGGTTGAAAAGTACACTATTGCACTCACATATATTGGGTTCAATGCCTTCCATGACTCATTTAATTTTTTTTATATTACGACCCCACATAAATTTTTAGCTGGGTCCGCCACCGAGAGGGATCCCACATCCTCAAGTGTAATATATGTTACAACAACTAATCAAAAGATTTAAAACTAAATATATTAATTACAAGAAATGCTTAAGTAAAATCAAAGTATACAAGAAAAAAAAATATCAACATGCAATGCAAAAGAACAAAAAGAAAGATAATCCAAAAAAAAAAAATAAGAAACACAAACCTGACCGAGCAAGATTTTTTATAAACATTCCAAACATTGCCGCGTGACGTTAGGAAACTTAGCACTAATGGCATCTTCAAGCTCATTACCTAGAGGAGCCGCATCTGACTTTAACATCCTGACCAACTAGGTTTTGAGGAGAATTAGTCGTAGGAGTGATATGGTCGATCCGAAAGTGACGTCAGCACTGCTTTGTTTTTGATCAACCTCAAGAGTCAAGTACGTTAGGTATATTGCAAATCGTGACTTTAAGCTGACACTTCTCGGGAGCCTGCATGCAAGAGTAATATCTCATCATCTGAGTAAACACTTAAGCGTTGGTCCTTATACTCCATTAGCTAAGGTCTATGAAAACATGTAAAGTTAGAAGTGAATATCTCTCTACTGTTCCAAGTGAGGTTTCTGTTAGCTAGCATCACTGAAGAGGCTAAAAGAAGTGGATGTTACTAAAGCAGCTAACAAAGGCATTAAAACCAAAAGGAACTACTTTCTTGGCAGTTAAAGGCAACAAGAGCTATGATGATTACTTGTAATGTGAGCGTATGTCATGATGATAAGAGCAGCAGTTAGCTAAACAAGTATGAATGCAGACAGAGTGTGTCAAGGTCCAAGATGTTCGTATCAGATGAAGGCTGAAAATTTCATATTCAGTTATATCATATCATACTTGAGCTATAGTGGATTCAGATCAGATGCTATTTATTCTCAGAAATAGATTATCTTCAACGATATATAAATAAATATTCAGTTAGTTTCACATTGCTACATCCAGCGCCGGCTGAAGAGAGAGGGCGAGCAGTGCAATGGCCCGGAGCCCACCCTAAAATCAATCAAATTTAGTGACAAAAAGAGACCGATTTTTGTCTTTTTATTTTTAATTAGGATCCATAATTTTTTTTTTAACTGTCTATGATGCATAAAAAAATTTTTGCCCAGGGCCCAATAACATGTTAAGCCGGCGCTGGCTACATCATAAGCGAAAAAGACAAGGAAAGAAAAGTTCAGATGAACTGGATGTTGCACTTTGATGAAACTCTGGGGAGAGTCAGCAGATTAGATCGCAAAAACTTATTGTTGTCGTTGTTATGAGCGTCAAAACCAAGTTTCACTGTGTCAAGGCACCTCAACTTGCCCAAGAAATGTTTCATCTGTTTCAGCTCTTGAAAAGAACCTCGGTACTCTGAAACCTCTAGCACCTTCACTTGGCATGTCCATAAATAACATGCTTCCTCCATTGCAATCTTCCTCTTCTTCTTCTTCTTCTTCTTCTGAGGGATGCAAGCACATGCATCTCCGCACCTACTTGTTACTCTGTACACAAGACCCTGAAATCAGAGAGACATGTATAGAGTGCAACAGCAAACAAACAAAAGGAATCTCAGTAAATAAAAAAATAAAAATTAGGGAAATTGGTAAAGACCTTGATGACTAAAGTGTGTAGATTCGGACAGCTGTTGAGCAAAAGTGGCATTACTTGCCAAAATTTTTCCTTGTTACTCTTAATAGATAAATCAAGGAGGTTGTTGAATATGGGCATGGATTTACAGCAGAAATGAAAAGCCTGATGATGACAACCGAAAAAAATATAATAAATTTAGCTAGTTGTATACTATTTGATTCTAATCCTCCTTCAAAAAAAGAAAAGAAAGAAGTAATCAATAGAACTGACCTCAAGGGAATTAGGAGACAAGTGAAGGGTGGTAACATTGGTTATACCCGCCACTAGGTTGGTAATATCACCAAATATACCATTCTCTGGTTGAGGAGCAGTATCATCATAACGATAAGAGACAGAATAAAAACAACCATCAAGGTAATAATCATCATAGTCTTGATTTGAGTCCCATAACTTAAGACTCAACCTGGCTTCGACAAGCGAATCCAAAACAAACTGGTAGTCCTCGTAGACATAACTAGAATAATCAAGATACACCAGACTTGGTGCTTCAAAACAAGTCAAGTTGTGATGCTTTTGAGAATCTGGAAGATGGACAGAAACCACAAGACGTTTGACGTGACCCATTCGTCACGTGGGCCCCGCAGCACGGGGGATCCTTTTGATCATCAGCATCACGTACGAACAATTCTTCCAGGACAGAACAGCCATCGAGGAGGCGTCAATAGTTCTCCCAATCAAGCCCGAAACTGAGAGGACAGAGAGTGATTTCAGCGCTGGGAGAAACACGTGCTCGGTTTCAAGCCAGTATTCCTTGGATAGTGTGAGCTTAACTAGTGTGTTGCTCGTCTAAAACTTTCTCTCTAGCAAGACGCAGCCATAGCCTGGAGAGGAGTGCAAGTGTAGTTCCAACAGACCAGGTTGATGTTCCATTGCAGTCCAAATCCAACTGATGCATCTAGGTACATGAGACAGGGAGAGTTTCTTAATGATGGTGGAATCAGTGAGAAGAAGAGCACATGTCTAGTCCACGAAGCCATAGAAGCCACTTTCCTTGTGGGACTCATCAAAGCAGAGGGTGTCTACAAAAGTCTTAGTAGATTCCTCCACCTCTTGGACAGAGTCGATGTGGAAGCTGCTTATGGAATCCATATCCCCAACCGATTACTGCTTAATGTTTTGGCAATTTTAACAATCGAATCCCCTAGAATTAATGACGATCGAAGGAAAGGGCAATTAAGGAAGAGACAACAAGACACAATTTTACAACGACAGACGAAACGAGGAGAATGAGACAGCTTGCTCTGCCTACTTGGATGGACCGTGGAATTAATAGACCGAATATGACAATGTAGATGTCGTAGATTCAGATATACAGAGAGACAAGTGTCTCCAGTTTAGGTTTTTAGAGGAAGTAAAGTTTAATAATAACAGTTTACTCTCTGTTCGAAAGTTACATCGTTTTCCGTCGGTTATTGTTTTTGTCGACCAACTTTTATTTATATGAAAGGCCGATTGGGCAAATACAAGGTACGTATAATTGAAATCGTTTTAGAGATGAAGCCCGGCAAGAACATTCATCTATATTACTTATATACTAGTGTTCCTTCCCGTACTATGTACGGGAAAAGAATTCCTAAAATGTGATATCAGATTGTATTTATCGTACTTATTGTTGGGTAAATAATTTCTTATAACATAAGACATAATGAAGATCAATGCTTGTAGGGAAATGCAACTCTAGTTTGTAGTAAGAATTTGAACATGAAAAAGCAAAGATAGAACTCTAAAGTTTGCAGAATCTATTACCTTTTCTATTGGACAGGATTTTGTTTTTCTCTGTAGTGCCTACAAAAAAGTTGGGACATAACTGAGTTTATAATATCTTCTCATCTGCAAACGGTGTTCTTATTTTCATATGTTATTACACTACTAGAAATCACTGAAATAGCTAAAGATTATTTTGTAGCAAATGGCCCAAATCTGTTGCTAAATTAAGAAAGGCAACAGATGGCGACAGATCAAATCTTTGGCCTCAGCGCCGACGCTATCTGTGATCCGTAGCCAATCCGTAGGTCAGTAGCGATAGAATAGAGACAACAGTTTTTGTAGCCAATAGCGAGAGATTAGCTATGACTTGATCTGTGACTCTTTGTGACGATTTTAGCAACCCTTTTATTGTAGCTATATATCAAATGTAGCCACGGATTTGGCTACATTTATTTTTGGTTAGTTCTAGCTTTTGATTTGAGTTATCTGTAGCTAATACAATTTATAACTTTTTGAAAAACAATTTGTTGTCCAATACTTTTTTAGTTAGTGAGCAGAACTAAATATATTAACTAATTAAATAAACAAAACTCTTTACAATTGTGTTAACATTAATAATGTATGTAGATCACAACAAGAAAATCAAAAACTGCCAAACATCACAGAGATCATTAAGCATGATGCAAGTACAGCAAAAAAAAAGTTAACCCAGAAAGAGAACAAAAAACAGAACCTAATGTTATCCAGATGCATATGATCATGTCTTAGGATTTGTGGATGGAGATATTACAATATGCCTCCCGATTCTGCATAAGAGAAGAGAGACAGAACCACAATTAGATACAGTAGGTTTGAAAGAGAACTATAGGCTGTCAAACAGAGTAGACTGAGAGAGTACGTACCTGTGAAGTCAAGGATGCGTTTCATGACTGGCTTTGCTGTGACTTATGGAGACCAGTGACATAGCTGTCGAGCAGCTTGTTGCTCAGGAAAACCTGACTCCTTCCTTTGCTTTGAACTTGAGCAAAACCCCCTAGGACCTGACTTCTTTATTCAGCCGAGAGATTACTTGACTCAGGTTCAGGATCTGCAAAGAAGGGGCACAATATCAATAACTGCCTAAGAAATTGATTGAAATAAGATAGAAAATGAGGGGCACAACGCACAAGATAAACAATCAATTATATCTAGGTCAAAATTTAAGCCATTTGAATCACTAGCCACAAGGGCAAGCAAATACAGGCATAATCCTTGGAACTATGGTACCTGTAAAACAAACACAAAGGAAACTAACTGTTACTCTTATTGATCCGAAAAGGTTGAGATTTTAGGATTTAATCTTATTAAAAAAATTTACAACTTACCAACTTATGTAACTGCGATTGAGAAGATACTTATCGAGCTGTGGCAAGACGGCATCAAACTTGTTTGGTTGTTTGTGAGTTGGAACCTCCTCTTCGTGGTTGATGCTGTAGAAGTGTTGTGAAACAACAATAGATTTAACTTATCTGGCAATTTTCTCCGGACGTTTGACCACAAAAGTACCATCACTTGTCAATGGAGATATACCACAAGAAAAGAATAACCATCAAGTGGAACTTTTACCAAAACAAAAATCGATTTCAAAGACTAATTTCTAAATGAAAAACGTTAAGAAAACCATTGACATAAACCAGAAATAAGAACAATCCTAGGACTTGTACAGAACAATAATTTATCCCCAAACTGAAACCCTAGTCTTACACTGACTCAAATCGAAACTGTAAGCTAAAAAGCCCCAAATCGAAGCCCTAATCCAACACTGACCCAAATCAAAACCCTAAAACCGAAAAAAATGAAACCCTAATCGATGACTAATCCAGAACAATAAATAGCAGAATAAGGATAAGAAGAAGAAGAACAGGGGACAATTCGAAACCCTAATCTAAAACAAGTCATAGAAAAAGAAGAACCAACCGGGAGATTTAACTTGGGTGGTCGTAGGCGACGACGATTCACGAGTAGTCCGCCGGAACCCATGATGATTCTGGTCGGAGGAGAGAACGAGAAGGAGAGTCGGTGGAAACTTGTTGGTGTTAAGAGAGAAAGATTGGAGAGTTATGTTAAAAGAAAAAAAAAAAGATCTGAGAGAGAGAGAGACTTCGAGAGGGTGAGAGTTTTGCTTTCTTTCTAAGAGTTTTGCTTTCTTTAAGTGTCGAAACTTTCAGTGTTTTGTGCATTGGTGATAAATTTTGGGCTAAAAATAAGTTGGAGCCAAAACCCAAAATATTATTGGAGCCAATTTTTGGAGCCAAATCTTAAGGAGGGAATATAATTGGAAGCAAAAATCATCCTCTTGTAATCCCTAAAACTATAATTTTCATTTTAAAGTGTAACCCCTAAAACTATAACCCCTAAGATAGTCATCCTTGTTCTTGATATACCCATGATAGCATTTCTTCATTTTCAATCATGTAATTCATTTTATCAATTTTACATGTATTATGATTGCATTACAGTTTGTATTAAGTTTAAAATTTAAATATAAGTTTAATGTTCTGATTTATAGTTTAGAGAATAAAATTAGAGATTTAGGGTATATGTTATATATGGAATTTAGGGTTTGGGTTTAGACTTAATTTCTTGATTGTGGTTGAAGTGTTTCATAATAATTAAATTTAGCTAAATTATAATCAATTGAATATAAATACTTCAAATAGTTTTGTTGATCAGAATATTAGTTAATAAATATTTCTTAAAAGACATAAAGTTATAAATCTTATTATGTAATTAGTTAAGTGAATGTAGTTTGTTATATATAGTTTTGAATCATGATTGATGTTTTTATTGTTGTTTATTTCTTTTAATCTCTAATATTTGAAATAGAGAGAATAACTGAGTTTCTTTTCAATATTTTACATGTTTTTAATTTAAAACGTCAAAAGAACAACTATGATATATAAAAAATTTGGCGACAACTTGTCCATAGCCAATATGTAGCTATTTAGCAACAACATATCTACAGAACCGATTCCTAGCTAAATCGCTACAGACAGCGATAATTTGGCGACGAAATTACTAAAATTTTGGTTCTATTGCCATTTTTCGCTATTTTCGTAGCTAATTATCCTGGCTACAGATATGCCTTAGCCATTCCGTAGCTAAATTTGACAATTCTTGTAGTGTTATTTTAAAGAAATAAGCTTTGTAAGGCCTTTAAAAATTGGAAAAAAAGCTTTAGAAGAACAATATATATATATATATATATATATATAATTTTTTTTTACAGCAAGAACAATATATTTAAGTGACAAGCTCAAAAGAATCAACTGATATATATTTGAGGAGAATAAAAAATGAAAACGAATATAGTAGTCACAAACCTCTATTGACTTCTGCTAATGCTAAGAAAATCTGGAAAAATATTTGATGAAGAATATGAAAAATGGAGAAGAAGGAAGAGAAAAGCAAGAATAAAAAAGATGAAACTGTTATTAGACTTTGTGCCATGATTTGGGAGTTACTCTCATACGTGAAAGTGATCGTGGAGATTTGAGAAGATTTAGGAATTTTAAATTTTAACTAAAAGATCAAAAAACTAAAAAAGCAACTATTTTTTCGTGAAAGACATTTATGTCACAATTGTTTAATTTTCTTATTGGCTCCAATTTTTATAAATATCTTGCGTTCTATATTTGATTGGCCAGGTGTCTAAAAAAATAGATAAAAAATATGTTGAGAAAACTGTGTAAAATTGTAAAAATTAATTTTGAAAGTGGGATAAGATCATCTGAGCAAATGTAGGACTTTATGGATTTGGAATTGAAGAAAAAGAAGAAAGATTGTCCTGGATGTTTTTTTAATTTATTTTGTTTAGTTTATTTTTTAAAACATTGCTTATGTGTCAGATTTTTATTGGTAAGGTGACTTGTGCTTTAGTATATAAGGGATTATTAATCTATCAATATTATATTATTAAAGTTGAATTACACTTTAAAGTTGTTTGGAAACCATAATAGTATTCTTAATGAAATATATTTGGAAACATAGATAGTAGTATAAATTAATACTTGTGTTGTGAAAGGAAGAGAATTTCGTGTTTTATTATTACTAGCAAAGGGTTCCTTTATATATGATTACATCAGTCATAAACCCTAATGGGCCTAATACATGGTAGACCACTAATGGACCTAGACTCTAGATCAATATCTAATACATTGGGCTTGGTTGCTGGACATCCACAAACAATGATATTCATAACACTCCCCCTTGGATGCCAGAACCGTCTAGAGCTCGTAGTGTGCTTAATGTTGCCTCGTTAAAACCTCTCCTAGAAAACCCAAAACCCAATGTGGTAAAAGGGAAACCAAAGACAGGAAAAAGAGTACAACACACACTACTCCCCCTGATTTGGACCTCCGTACATGTTCTCCAAGTCTGGCGCATGGACACTCTGATGGTTTAGCTTCATGGGCGCCAAGTCTTGAACTGGTCCTCCTGTGGTCACGTCTCACACTGATAGGTAGACTTCATGGACGTCTTTATGTCTCCTTAGAACTCCATAAATGATGTGGTTAGGATGTACATCTTTTCTGGTGATCACTTCATGTCCTAGTTGTACGGATTACACTCGAACGGTACTCAGATGGACTTCTAATCTATGAACAAACATTACTCGTAGGTCCTTTCAGATCCCACATATCTTTAAGTCATATGGCTTTGCCATACCGTGGATACTATCTCATATTGAGTCTTTGGACCCAAACACATACGAAATACTTTATT
Source organism: Hirschfeldia incana (assembly GCA_026261945.1). NCBI lineage: Eukaryota > Viridiplantae > Streptophyta > Magnoliopsida > Brassicales > Brassicaceae > Hirschfeldia > Hirschfeldia incana. The sequence goes on from JABCMI010000115.1 coordinate 137,918, forward strand.
TCTTACTGACATGCTTTTGTCCATTCGGACTTATATCACTTCGTATGTGTGAATGGCTTTATCCATTGTAGCCAATCTTTCTTTATCATCATTTGTCGATCCATGTTGTGTTATAGACCTTGTCTATACACGTCCATAATCATGAGTGTTCTAAAAGTCATGTCATTAATAATTATTTGCTGCAATGAATCTCATCAAACTATGGATTCGCAGTCAAATACACTCATGTCCTTTATACATGGTTATCGATCTTTCTTTGGCTTTTAGAAATGCCATATTCCTTAGGCCACGACCAGGTATACTTCTGATCAATATCTTATACCATTAGTGTTCCCTTTTATCCACTGGTATAATCATTAGGGCTCGTGCTTTATATTGCAGTCCCACACTGTAATCTTGTTTCTTAAAACATGATTGGACTGGAACCGGATATGGCCTTTGATTGTATGGTATTCTGGTGTGGTCTTTAATGGTTCTATGTGATCATCTTAAATGTCACTTAGGCGTGCTGATCTTTAATCATACACTCACACGGCTATGGTTTTAGCTGCAGCATTTTCATATATAAATTTCACTCATAGCTTGTTTTAAGAATCAATTGATAACTTGTATCATTGAAACTATAGAACCATTGAACCATTGAACCATTCTTAGGTTCGTTTCGAACACAAGGGATTCTTTATAAATATGTATGGACTGAACTGGATTCGTTCTTAGATAACTCCTTTACCTAGTATCACTTAGTCTCTTATACTATATGCAGCTGCTTAATATTTCAGTCCACGAACAACTTAGGAACAAAGCTTGTTCTTTCAGAATTTCTTTCTCTTCTTTCTATGGTACCTTTATTCTCTTTATCATCAGTGATTCATATATTGCTTACTACACCATTATTTCTTTCATATGTGTCCAGACAAAAATAATTTCGATTTTCTGTAGTAGCATCCACCACATAGGAGCATATCTCCTTATAAATTGTTCCTTGGCCCTTGTGAGTAACCTTGTGTAATCAAGCTATACTTGAATGTCATATGAAGGAACATAGACACACTAGACCACGTGGTCATGTCCTTTAATCTCACAGATTTTCTTTCTCACAAGACCATTCACTGGTTTTATCATTTAATGGCGTTTTTCTGTATGTACGGCCGATACGCTCATCTATCTTTAAATTCTTTGAACCCCACATCCCTTTTAATCTCTATCAATATGAGTACTCTCATGTGGGTTCATGATCCTCACTTTATGTATTATATTCAAGTGCTACCTTGTATACGCTTATCTTATATGTAAATATCTCATTGGTATCGATACTCATTCTGCGTTCCATTGTGTTCCAGACATAATATAATTGATTGCAATCTTATGACCTTTAATACTTTGGTGTTTTGGCGTCCCAAATCACTTTAAGTACCATGGAGTTTGGCGTCCCAAATTCATGTATGGTATCTTGTATTGGTCGACCATTTTCTATGTCTTGGATGGTTTCCCTTATAACATCGGATCTGTATTCTATGCACCTTTTCTTTTCTTTCCGAGGTTCCCTTGTCTTATGGAACATAATGGTCTATCTTGTATAGACTCTGTAGCAACTTGATTGTGTCTCTCTAGGACATCAATTTCGTTTTGGTGCTAAGCTGGTATGACTTTGGTCATTTTCGGGTCAATGTGTCTGGCATCTAGTTCTGCTAGCTTTTGTATCATTTGATCACATTCTTTGGACGTCTTAAATCATATTCTTTAGTCCGAGGATCTTGCCAAGACAATGATGGTTAATACCATTTCATTTTTCTTATCATTCTTTTATTCTTTATCCAGCTTATAGCTTTCTCCTTCTAATGTTGGATAGTCGGATTCATCTTGTATGTAATCCGTGTACCTGGCCACTATCTGACCACCCATATTTGGCTCAAGGTCTCATAAATTCGTGGGAGAAAGTCATAATCTCCTATCCAACATATATTCCCAATCCTCATCCTCTTTTAAGGATCCATCTTGGACGGCACATTCATTTGTGGTGGTTTTATTCAAATATCTCAAGGTGGTGTCTGGTTCATGACCCGTAATCAATCTGAGATGGGAATATCTATGCTCACTTATATGGCCTGATGTATATCAACCTTAAGTACATGTAATACACGTGATGTCCCTAAGCATTAGGCTGGATGTGGATGATGTACCATCCATGAGAGCTTTAAAGCTTTCAAGCCGTTTATATCATGGTTTTATACCATGCTACACGAATTTATAGTATGTTCATGGACTATGGATTTTGTCCTCACTCCCCCTCATGATCATATCTATAATTTCGTGATGCTTAGGATAATAAAGCCTTGATGAGTTTCCCTTGTGTACATGTTACACAACGTGAGATTTTATGGGATAACTCTTTGTACCTTTATCAATTTCACATCATGTTTTGGACCAGGATGGCTAATCCAGTCATGCCATAAGTGTTTAATTTCGTGGTCAACCACACTGGTTACCATGGCTCTTTGCCTCTTTCATACTAATCCTTAGCATAGTTTATATCAGTAGAGTATGAAGGTATAGTCGTGACAATTTTATTGTAAGGCCTTAGGCGGTTTTTCTTAAAATCTGTGAGGAATGTTTCTTTGTTTGCTTTGCTCACTGGTTCAAAGTGGAAACCATTAATTCTGAAGTTTTATAACTCAATGAGACTTTAATTTGGGTAAATAATTTCGTGCCCCATTAGGCATTGTCTTTCCCCGTGGTCTATTAATAGACTGACTATCCTTTTATTAAGATTTCATTGTCATTTATCAATCAAAGAATTATCAAGCAAATCAAGCAAGATAATATAAGACCAAAATCATCTTTTATTATTGCTATAAAATTTATAAATGACAAGCAAATCAAATCAAAACTAAAACATGAAATCAAAATGTCGGAATCTTTGATTCTTTAATCAATGTGTAAGCCATCCTCACAATTTATATTTTCCATACGGCTTTCTCAGATTTTATTATATATCATTTTCATCCTCACTGTATTCAGGAGGTTTCATCTCACTGTCTCGTTTCTCAATGTATCTTTACTGAATTTTATCAAATCAGTTGATGGTATTTCGAATTTTCTGATTTCTTTGCTCGGCTGCCAATAGGCATGATAATAAGTCTTTATAGGTCGTGAAACTTTTAGACTTATGTGATAACAACATATCCTTTGAATGGATAGTGGAATTGGTCTTATATAATAAGTCCTCTTCTGTTACCACTTCATCACATAGTACAAGACTATGGACGATTTACAGTAAAGCAGTGTTATGATTGTCCACGGATTCATAATCCTAGATATGGAGAGTCTTCCACTCATCCATGGCCTTTCGCCATAATACCATAGAGGATCTGGATTTAAATTTTGACCAGAGGTCACAAGGATCCTTAGTATTTTCATACTGATCTCTCAGATCCTTAGTGAGATGATAGCACATAATTGTTATGGCTTTATTCTTTTCACTTTCAGTTACATAATCACCTTGAGTGATACACTGTCCGAGTCCTCTTGACATCAAGACTACTGAAATGTTCATTTGCCCTTTTCAATCAATTATCTCCATAGAGATTTTAGGGTAGTATAATCTGAAGTTTCGAAGTTCGACATCTGAAATCACATTTATCAAATTGGTCTTAATTTATGTTAAGTAATCCCTTTAGAAATTTTTATTATTCATATCAATACTTCTTATCACACGCACCAGAGAATAAAAAAAAATTCTAATAAGTATTGATGCAAGCAAAATAATCGAAGTTATGATGCATTAGGTCACACGACCATTTCATATGATTACTTCTAGCAATTGAATCAAAACCACAATGTTAAGATGTGAATCAACATTCAATGGATTCAAACAAGTATGAAAATCAATCATACACATTTAACCAATTTCGGATTTAAAGTTTTCGAGGCCCTTTTTAATGTTTTTCAAACAAAAGGTTTCAAGGCCTTTAGGGATTCTATTTTATGATGCAATCTTAGAAAAAATTTCTAGATGATTAATGAATCAGAGAAGTTCTCCATAAAATTCTATAAAAAAAAAATTCCAGGAAAGAAATTTCTATAAAAGGAAACTTTCTAAAAATGGAAACTTTCTAAAAATGGAAACTTTTATTTTCGAAACTTTCTATAAATGGAAACTTTATATTTTCGAAAATTTCTATAAATGGAAAATTTATATTTTCAAAAATTTCTATAAATGGAAATTTTCTATAAAAGGAAACTTTCTTTAAATGGAAACTTTATACTTTACAAATTTTCTATATTTTCCAAAAAAAGAAACTTTCTATTTTATTTTAGTCGAATTATATATATAAAAAAATACTTTTCCTTTTATATAAATATATTTTCTCAGATATATCTCTGATATTTCGATTTTAAATATTAAAAAATATTTTTCAATCTTAAACAAGTTCTAGTCGACATCAAAATTTCACAGACAAGAACATGGAGTAAAAACTCGTATTTAATTCATGAAACATTATCAGATTTTTCAAAATAATTATGTAACTTGCAGTCCTAAACAATTCTAGTCGATTCAGATCAAAGAAGAACATAAAACAGGACAGTAAACATAAGTTTAAGCAAGCAACAGTCTGTTTCTTTCAAAGATATTAGGGTTTAAAATAATCTGGTTATTTTGATACTTAGATCATTAGATCATTGGGGTTGTGAGATTCAAAACCTTATGGTTTCGATTTTAATTGATAAAATCAATCTCAATCAGACTTATAGAGCTTCTGAATTACTCAAGGGTTTTTGTGATCTATTAATCTTAGGCTTTCATAAATTTATACAGATTTTTAATTTGTCTTATACCTTTAAGAAGAAATCCAAATTCGATTTATGGGTTCTGAAGGTTTCAGATTGTTTACCTTTATAACTTTGAAGTGTAGATTTGGACCACCAATGGAGAGCAAACACGAGCTAAAATCGAATTGGAAGTGCCCTGGTTACTGTATTGCTATCGGCTGCGTATTAGGGTTTTTGGAGCAACTGTCGGCGCGCACTGTGGCTGAGCGTGAGGGCGCGTCTGTGATCGGAATGACAAGAGGTTGGCGGCAATTGATTCTACTCGTCAAGAGCTTCAATTTGATATATTATACGTCGTCTGGATCCACCGGAGTTGAGAGAACGATCGATTTGAAGTTGCGTCCAAATTAGGGTTCTTCAAACAATTGACGGTGATTAATGAAACAGGGCGTGGCGGCGCGTCTGAGATCTGATCGTAGTGCGGTTCACGGCGCTGGATTCTACTCGTCAGGAGCTACAGATTGATAGGTGGCTCGCCGTCTAGGTCGTTACGGTTAGGAAGATACGGCGGGTTGAAGTCAGCGGCCAGAATTAGGGTTTTAGGACAATTGGCGGCGCGTATTGAAAATGAGGGTGACGGCGGGTCTAAGATCAGATCGGCCTGAGGTTTGCGGTGCTGGATTCGTCTCGTCTAGATCTTGAATTTGATAGGTTATGCGTCGTCTGAGTAGTTACGGTTTGAGAGATACGGTCGTTTGAAGTTGCGGGTGAAATTAGGGTTTTGTGGTCGCTGGTTTTTAGCTGCTAGGGTTTTAGAGACTATCGTGCTGATAACGTGTTGTGAAAGGAAGAGAATTTCGTGTTTTATTATTACTAGCAGAGGGTTCCTTTATATATGATTACATCAGTCATAAACCTTAATGGGCCTAATACATGGTGGACCACTAATGAGCCTAGACTCTAGATCAATATCTAATACATTGGGCTTGGTTGTTGGACATCCACAAACAATGATATTCATAACACTTGTCTATTTTTAAGTAATTTTTCAGATTTGCATTCTATTTCTAATCACTTCATATAATATATATTTAGAATTCTATTTCTATTTTTAACACTTAATAAATTCACATCTTTTGTTATAGAACTACAAAATAAAACTTATTTGTTTTCAATATTTTTATTCTAACTTTTACATTCATTTTCTCACTTTTATAACTATTTCATTAATTGTATTTTTATTTTGACAGCATTTATTTACATGTTAACTATAATAATTTGACATATTTGAATGAAACTATTTGATTTGTGACAAAAAATTAAAATAGTTAACATTTTTTTTGTTTATATAATCAACTAGACATAGACATGCAGGTACATTTTCAGATACAAATTATTTTTTTCGGGTATCAAGTTTTGTGAATTTTGAAACTAGATTTCATTCGGGTATTATAAATTTTCATATGGGATTTCAAAATAGTTCTCACCAAGTCAAGATGAATTTAATTTTGATATATATAACCTGCAAATATCCAAAAATTAATGTATTTGAGACCGGTTTAGATATATATCTACCAAAAATAATAATATTAATCGATTCAGTTTAGGTATTTTGAATTCAAACCAAACCTAACAAAAAAAATAACCAAAAGTAATCATCTATCTATATTATTAAAGTTGAACTACACTTCAGAGTTGTTTGGAAACCAGAATAGTATTCTTAATGAAATATGTTTGGAAACATGGATAGTAGTAGAAATTAATACTTACCTATTTTTAAGTAATTTTTCAGATTTGCATTCTATTTATAATCACTTCATATAATATATACACTTAATAAATTCATATCATTTGTTATAGAACTACAAAAACTTAATTGTTTTCAATATTTTTTATTCTAACTTTTACATTCATTTTCTCACTTTCATAACTATTTCATTAATTGTATTTTTATTTTGACAGCATTTATTTACATGTTAACTATAATAATTTGACATATTTGAATGAAACTATTTGATTTGTGACAAAAATTTAAAATGGTTAACAATTTTTTTTGTTTATATAATCAACTAGACATAGATATTCAGGTACACTTTCAGATACAAATTATTTTTTCGGGTATCAAGTTTTGTGAATTTTGAAACTAGGTTTCATTCGGGAATTATAAATTTCATATGAGATTTCAAAACGGTTCTTACCAAGCAAGATGAATTTAATTTTGATATATATGAACCTGCAAATATCCAAAATTAATGTATTTGAAACCGGTTTAGATATATATCTACCAAAAATAATAATATTAATCGATTCAGTTTAGGTATTTTGAATTCAAACCAAACCTAACAAAAAAAAAACCAAAAGTAACCATCTATTCTATTAATTTTGCAGTATAATCTATTGATATTAGTTGTGTCTAATAATTAAAAGTATAATGATAATTTTATTAGTAGACATAATTTTCTATCCAAATGAACTTTGTATACGATAACTGCTTTACCTTCAAACTGCTATTATCTTCAAACTCAACCGTACAAAACAAAATATGGGAGACTCATGTTCTCTCACCTAAATTTATTAATTGGTAGTTTTTTGAAGAGTTGATTACGAAATCAGACACTTTATTCTTTTTTAACATCATTAGACACATTGCACTTGAGAGACACTTTTTCCCTCTTTCCCCCTATGTGTTTGTACTCATATACCCCTTTGCTCTGGTTAAGTTTTGGAAGAGGTGAGTTTGTTTTAATAATAAAAAATGTGTCAGTTTTGTGGGGACCAAATCGACATACGTCTTATATTATTTATTGTTTTTCTTTTGTTTCTAGTTTTTTTTTTGTTTTTATGGCACTGCCATGTTTTGTTTGCTATTATTTCATAATATAATATATAAAATTGGTATATAATATATATAATAAATTTTCATTCTTTTTTTCTATGTTTTGAGATCCATTTTGTATATATTTATTTATATATTTTAAAATTTAATTAAATGGACAAAGTTTCATGGACAGTGTATTGTGGACGGCATAATTTATATACAAAAATAATAGTATTCACAAACAAAATTTGAATGCATTACGTATTTGTAGATGGGATTGTGTATATCAAAGAAAAAAATATCAGTATCCACAAAAAAAAATTGAGTGCAATACATAATTGTAGATGATATAAGTGTGGACAGATAAAATGTGGATACATATGTCTGTAGATTAGAGAGATGTGGATGGTTTATATCTCGTTATGCATGCCATGTAATGTTGTCCAGGAACTTCCTACGTGAAACTGCGAAGCTTAAACTAGGCCAAATTTAAAAGAAAGCTCAACTCTCACAAAAAAAATAAAAAAAATTAGACACAAGTCACAAGTGTGTGGACGTAAAAGATGTAAGATTAGACACAAGTCACAATGTACACAGCTTTCGCATCCACATATTTTTAACTGACAAAATCTTTATCCACATTCTACATTCTGGGTGTCCACATAACATATACCAAACAATTACAGTTTACAATATTAAAATATAAAGAGTATGTATATTTGATAAAAAGTTATTTTTATACATATATTATATTATAAACAAAATTCATATCCGCGTTTCCTGTATTAACAAAATTCATATCCACATTTTACTTGTACACAGTCCACAAAACAAGTATTTAGTTAATTAAAACAAATTCGTATAATATTCAAAACTTCATAAATTATTTAATTAATTAAAGATTAGTAGATCTTTAGTATTAAAACTTAAAAATTGTACAATACATAAAACATATGGACAAGAAATATGTTAGATTTGCATCTTTTGTACGTGAGGAACATAAAGGAGAGCTGGAGTGTATAATTATAAACTTTGAGACTAATTCAAATATAAATCTGAAAATTTGAAAAGTTTGGGGACAAACTCAAAAACTTACAAAAATACAAGGACCACATGTGCAAATGTATGATTCTTGATTGCAGATGCAATCGAGCTTTTTTCAATGGCAACTCTGAGATTGAACCACTGCATCTTCACAACAAGACTTCACTGAGATGAGCGAGGACGGAGAGGAGGCGACTTGAACGGCGGCATATCTCGTGGTGTAGTCTAAGCACAATCGTCCACGTTCTTGTTGCAAAGAGAAAATAAAAATTATATTGATTCAGGAGAGAACGAGTCGCGTGAGCCTGGATCTGGCGCAGAGATTGAGATACGAGGAGGCATCTGTTGGTCAGAGGAGTTTTGGGATCCAATGAAGAAGAGAGAGCCATACATGAGAGAAACAAGGTGGTGAGTGTCGCTTTTTCTAGCCGGAGAAGAACAGAGAGAGAGAGATGGAGAATAGCTGTCGTCGGTTACGGGATATCTTCGCAATTCACATCGATTTCAGATCGAGAGAATTATGTTTTTTTTTTGAATTGGGAAAAGTAGATGCAAAGAGAGATAGAAGACGAGTGTTTTGATTTGTTGAACAAGAATTTAAAAATTAAAAAATGCTGAACTGTGGTTAGTTTTGTTTTAGTTAGTTAAGTCTTATGTAGTTTAGTTTGAGGGTAAATAAGACTTTAGACATGCATAATGTGCTTCCCAAGTGGGAAGTGTCTTATGGTATAATTCCAAAGACAAAAAGTGTCTTGGAGTGTAAAAAAATCTTTTTGAATAGTAGTTTCATTTAGTTTTATTCTTACCAAGTACCAACGCTTCTAATAAAATGTATGGCATTGCTGTTATAAAACACGTATGGCTTAGTGTTGGAATTATATATAGTTTTGTTAATTGACATCTAAATTTATTCTATTAAATCTGTTTTATTAAAACACAATCATTATCTATTGATAAATGTAATTTTCAACTATTTATGTTCTTATTTAAAAATACTTATCACTATTTTTATTATTATATCGAATTTTATTTAAACACTAACTACTATGTTATGGCAGTTATCAATAAGTAAAAAAAAATCAAATTTTAGTATACATTATACAACCTTAAGTTTTCTGTAAATAAACACTAACCACTACGTTAGGATAACCTGTGTTATAAAAGTGTATAAAAGTTATTATTTTAACATATGAAAAAATTACATAAATTATTACATATTTACAGAAACAAAATAAACAAAAAATTTACAAACCAACATTATACGCAGGGGTCAAGATCCATAATAGACAAAAGAACCAAGCGTATGTCAGATCAACTTTAAAATTACTATTATTTTATAAAACAGATTTTGATAAGAATTTATACACAAACTAGATTCTGTCCCGCCATTTGAAAAGCGGATCTACTTTTTGTTTTACATTTTAAAAGAAAATTAATTTTCATATTTATATTTTTAATCATATTTACGTTTTTCTTCGTAATCATAATTGTGTAAAATATTAATAAAAGAATTTAATATCTTATATTAAACATGAACATGACATATTGATAAATGCTATATCCAACTTTTTTTATAATTGTATCAAATTACGTCACAACTCTAACTATTAGATTAAATACAAATTTGATTACATAAAATAAAACAATTATAAAAACTAAAATTTTCATAAGAAAAAAAAAACTCCGCACTTTTAAAGGCGGGTTAGAATCTAGCTAAATATAATAAAATCCCACTAAGAGGAAGCGGTTAGAGTGGGCACAAGACGAGTACTCATATTTTGCATCTACTCGACTTGACTAAAAATGAACATTTACTAATTTGAATACTTGATTAAAAATAAATAATTTGCAAGTTATTTGTCCCCTTCTATTAGTTGCTATATATATGAACTATTTATACGGAATTTTTTTTTATTTATTCGTATGCAGATTATGAGAAAGCTAGTGTTGCCGAGAAGTTTCTTGTGTAACTCGAACGAGAATAAGTGGTCATGTTGCAGTTTCTCGCAGCTCCATGAGAGCTCTCTGAAATCTCCGGCGTCGGACGAGATTAGCATGCTATTTGGCTTTGCCATGCGCCTGGTCAATTTGGTCTCTTTTTCTTACCTTTACCTCCATGGTGTCTTGGTCTTGGCCTAGACGTCAACTGCCATCAGCTCCTTTCTATAGTGGTCAAGGATGGACCGGTAGACGCCTTACTTCGTTTGATGTTGCCTCAATGCTTTTGACCTTTTTGCATTCCATACTGCTCGAAAGGCTCAGGAAACTGCTCCAAAACATGTAACACACAAATATATATATATATATATATATATGCAAGCTAAATAGACTCACATAAACATAAATGGTTAAAAGTGTTAAAAACACAAGTATCAAGAATCAATTCTTCACATTCCACAACTGACATCATAAATTGCTATATGATGTAACCTATTAAAGGCACAAAACTCTTCTACAACATGACCACTTATTCTCGTTCGAGGTACACAAGAAACTTCTCGGCCACACTAGCTTTCTCATAATAATCTAAACTCACCAACCACACAATCCCTTCAAACTAGCACAGTAAATCTCGTCAGACCTTGTGTGATGTTAGATAAAAAGAGACAAAGGCAGAAGAAAACAATATCTCGCATATTTTTTCTATAAAAAGAAAGGCTTACTTAATTCGTGTCTTCTCATTCCATGAAGATGATCTCTTTCACAAACAATATAAATCTTAAACTCCGCCAACAACCCAGCCTCTTGTTGTTTGTATTGATTCACTACTTGGCTTCTTCACCGAGAATTCAAACTTGAATTTGGCCCGTGGTGATGAATAGTAGGTGCACACATATGCATTAAGTATTGGTCCTAATTTAAATCAAACATAGTGAGCTTGCGCTGTTCTTGTGAGGTAACCAGCTTCTTCAAAATCCTTTTTTGAACGATCAATGTATGGATGAATCATTGGCTTATCACTCAACTTCTTCGCCACCTTCTCAGAGTATTTCCATGAGTATTGAGATAAAGCCAAACCATTGGCCTTGACCCATAAGCAAGCCACATTAAAATCAATTTCGCCAAACAAGGTTCCTTACAGATAATAACTTCATCGACATTTCAAGGTCTTATTTTAATAAGCTTATAAGTGTCTTTTTCCTCGAAATCAAACAAGATTATGTCTTCATGAAAGCGATTGACCTTAAATAACTGGAGAGGAAATCTCTCCAATGTTGATTTGTCTTGAAGGATGGTGGATGGACGCTTGTCAAGAATTTTCCGGCGAGAGATAGCATTGGATCAAGTCTCTCGATGATAATTTTCTCCCTCTCTGATTCTATTATGTTGCCTATATATATACCAAAACAAATCCTACTCCGAAGGAAATGCTGAGTTTGTTGATTATGAGCAATTTGGTGGATATCATTTTCTTGGCTGAGTTATGATATACACAAGACTTGAGAAGAAAGCACAAGACTTGAGAATAAAGCACAAGACTTGAAGAAGCTAAGCTATGGGAAATCTGTTTATGACTTGTTGGGCTTTATTATGGTCGAAAGCCCATTAGTGATTAGGTTTAGGGAGACACTATATATAGTCTCTAAACCTAATTCCTTGCCTCCTAACACTCATTTTACACAGAAAGAGATTAGTGAAGGAGAGAGGCAAGAAGCAAGAGCAAAGAGAAGAAATTGAAGGAGAATTTACAAGGGGAAGCAAGGGAGATCTGGTCAAGAGTCTCAGACTGTTTCTTCTCCAGGGAGTGTGGGTTTCATCTCTTATACACAAGAGTTCAGTGAGCTTCAGTCCTAGCTCATTGTTTGTGTTGTCTCTAGGTGAATAGAGAGACATAAAGGTTGTTGTGTAAGAAAGCTCTTGTAAACACTTGATACTAGTGAATCGTTGAGAGTGCCGTCCTCTCCCCAGATGTACCGAAAGGGAACTGGGTCAAAAATTCTCATGTGTCTTTAACAAACTCAAATAACAACAAAGGAAGTGTGCTAGGTAATTAGCCAAGTGAGAATTAACTGGTCTTTGGCTAGTGGGTATTATTTCTCAACAAGTGGTATCAGAGCCAGGTTCAGCAGAGGAGAGGAAGCGGTTTCAGTTTCTGATTTGCTGTTGGTGCTTGGCTGCACAGGTTCTGAGGTTTCTGGTTTTGTTCAGTGGTTGGAGTTGTTTAAAGAAGTTAAAGGGTTTCTGGTCTGGGTTGTTCAGCTTTGGCAGAGGTTAAAGTCTTGAGTCATGGAGCCAGCTCAAGGTAAATTTGAGGTGGAGAAGTTTGACGGTCAAGGAGACTTTGGGTTATGGAAGTTTAAAATGCTAATGCAGCTTGAGCTTCAGGGTCTGGATTTTGTTCTTGAAGAAGATGGATCCAGCGGTTCTGTTAAAGGGAAAGAAAAGGAAGGTGAGGTCACAGAAGCTATGAGTTCTCCGGTTGATCCGCTGAAAAAGGAGAAGGATAAGAGAGCAAAGAATCTGATTTGTTCTGCTCTTAGCAACATGATCTTACGGAAGGTGATGAAGGAGACAACAGCTCTAGGAGTGTGGAAGGCTCTGGAAAGGGATTATCAAACTAAGTCCTTACCTAACCAAATTTATTTGAAGCACAGGTTTGCCAGCTTTAAGATGGAAGAGCACAAAAGTGTAGAGGAGAATCTTGATGTGTTTCTGAAACTGGTAGACGACTTGGAAAGTTTAAACATCAATGTGAGTGATGAAGACCAAGCAATCCAGGTCTTGTCTAGTCTCCCAAGGCAGTTCGACTCACTGGTTCATACACTTAAATATGGTAATGGGAAGGAAACTTTGACTTTGAACGAAGTAACCAGTTCTGCATATGCCAAGGAAGTTGAGATAAAGGAAAAGGGGCTCATTGGAAAAGCTAAGTCAAATGCAGAAGGTTTGGTTGTGTCCAGGGGTAGACCTGAGAAGAAGAGTTCTGGTCAGTCGAGTGGAAGATCCAAGAGCAGAGATTCAAGGTCTAAATCTAGGCCAAGGAATCAATACAAAGCTAGAGAGTGTTGGGTATGTGGGAAGGAAAGACATTTCAAGAAAGATTGTCCTGAAAGGAAGAATGGGAGAGCAGCTGATTCTGCAAACATTGCTCAGGAAAAGGAGTTTTCTATGATTTTGACGGCAAGTGAAAAAGACCCCAAGAGTGAGTGGGTCATGGATTCTGGTTGTACATTCCACATTACACCAGATAGAGATGCCTTATTTGATTTCAAGGAGTTATTGATGGGAAACAATACTTCAAGTGAAGTCAAAGGTATGGGCAAGTTGAAGATCATTAACTCAGAAGGAGCTACAATTATCTTGACTGAGGTGAGATATATGCCAACCATGAGCAGGAATCTCATTTCTTATGGCCAGTTAGAAAAGAACGGTTGCAAGTATGAAGGAGAAGACTTCACAGTTACTTTCTACAAGAATGGTCAGAAGGTGATCTCAGGGAAATATCAAGATGGGTTGTATTATTTGCAAGGATCAGTGGTGAAGGGAGAAGCATCTGTAGTCAGAGCTGAAGTTAACTTGACGAACAGATGGCACTCAAGGTTAGGACACATGAGTCTGAAGAACATGAATCTTCTGGTCAAAGGAGGTTATCTAGACTCAAAGGAGGTCCACACATTAGATTTCTGTGAGGAGTGTGTACTTGGAAAGTCTCACAAGCAAAGCTTTCCAGAGGGGAAACATACTACTAAAGGTATTCTCGAATACATTCACAGTGATCTATGGGGCTCGGTTTCAAATGAGCCAACTCTGTCGGGATGTAGATACTTTCTTACATTCATCGATGATTACTCAAGGAAGGTCTGGATCAGATTCTTAAGGAGTAAAGATGAGGTGTTTGAGAATTTTTCAGAGTGGAAGGCACTTGTGGAAAATCAAACAAAGAAGAAGATCAAGTGTCTAAGAACAAATAATGGATTGGAGTTCTGCAACAATCAGATGGATAAGCTTTGTCAAGACTCAGGGATTAAACGGCACAAGACTTGCGTTTATACTCCACAACAGAATGGAGTGGCTGAGAGGATGAACAGGACAATAGCGGATAAGATCAGGTGTATGTTGGCAGAAACCGGGTTAGAGAAGAAGTTTTGGGCTGAGGCAGCGTCAACTGCGGTTTATCTGATAAACAGGTCTCCTAGTGCATCTTTGAGGTTTCAGATTCCAGAAGAAGTGTGGTCAGGGTCAAAGGTTGATTACAGTCATCTCAGGCGGTTTGGTTGTGTTGCTTATGTACACAGAACAGAGGACAAGCTAAGTCCAAGAGCTGTTAAGGGATTTTTCATGGGTTATCCACAGGGTACTAAAGGTTACAGGGTGTGGTTACAAGATGAGGAAAGGAGTACTATCAGCAGGAATGTAGTCTTTGATGAGGAGAAGCTGTATAAGGATCGAGATCAGAGGGAAATGGCTAAGTCTAAGAAGAAGAAGAAAGTCACTTTCAGTACTGATTTGATCCAAGGACCGACTACAATTGGTTCAGTTCAAGAGTCTACCGGTCAAGGTGGAGAAGCTTCGGGAAGTGAGGACTCTACTGGTCAAGGTGGAGACACTTCGGGAAGTTCACGGTCAGAAACTGAATCAGAAGAGAATGAGGAATCTGAGGAAGATGAGGAAGAAAATCAGAGTCATATCGAGTCGTTTGATGACTATCTGTTGGCAAGAGACAGAGAAAGAAGAGTCATCAGACCACCATCGAGGTTTGAAGGATCTGATTTTGTAGCTTATGCTTTGGCTACAGCAGAAATCTTGGAGATGGATGAACCAAAATCACTAGCAGAAGCTAGAAGGAGTAGAGACTGGGATAAGTGGAACAGGTCTATGGGAGAAGAGAAGCAATCTCTGGATGAGAACGAAACTTATGTGCTTGTCCCAAGACCGGAAAACCAGAGAGTAATCGGGTGTAAATGGATTTACAAGATTAAGGAAGGTATTCCAGGAGTGGAAGATCGCAGGTACAAGTCGAGACTTGTTGCTAAAGGATATACACAAGTTGAGGGAGTGGATTACAATGAGATATTTGCTCCGGTGGTCAAGCATGCTTCTATTCGAATCATGTTATCAATTGTGGTGAACTTTGATCTGGAGTTGGAGCAACTGGATGTCAAGACTGCTTTCTTACACGGTACACTTGATGAAGTCATCTACATGGAGCAGCCAGAAGGTTTCATAGAGAAAGGAAATGAAGACAAGGTTTGTCTACTGAAAAAATCTCTCTATGGGTTAAAGCAGTCACCTAGACAGTGGAACAGGAAGTTTGATGATTTTATGAAGTCTCAAAAGTTCCAGAGGTGCAGGAAGGATCCATGTGTTTACACGAAGGGATCAAGCATTGATGATAAGGTATATCTCTTACTTTATGTTGATGACATGCTTATAGCAGCAAAGGATATGGAGAAGATCAAAGTGCTGAAAGCAAGTTTGAAGGAAAAGTTTGAGATGAAGGATCTAGGACCAGCAACTAGAATCCTCAGCATTGATATCATCAGGGATAGGAAGAATGGTACTCTGAAGCTATCACAGGAAAGGTATCTTAAGCAGATGTTGAGAACTTTTAGCATGGAGGATTGCAAGGCTGTTGTAACTCCATCTAATTCACAGTTCAAGCTTAAGAGTTTGACCCCAGAGGAGTTGGTTGTGGAGACACGGTTGATGAGTTCAGTTCCTTATGCAAGTGCAGTGGGAAGTCTGATGTATGGCATGATTGGTACTCGTCCAGATTTAGCGTATGCGGTCGGTTTGGTCAGTAGGTTCATGGCAAATCCAGGAAGATGTCATTGGTCTGCGGTTAAGTGGATTTTAAGATATCTTAAGGGAGCTTCAGATGTGTGTCTAAACTTCAAAAGGTCAGACAAGTTTGAGATTGAAGGGTTTTGTGATTCAGATTACTCTGCAGATCTTGACAGGAGAAGGTCAATATCTGGTTATGTCTTCAAGGTTGGTGGTAATACTGTGAGTTGGAGGTCTACTCTTCAGCATGTTGTGGCTCTTTCAACTACTGAGGCTGAGTATATGGCACTCACAGAGGCAGCTAGAGAGGGAATTTGGTTGAAGATTTTCTGCAGTGAATTGGGATTTAAGTCAGAGAGTTTCAAGGTGAATTGTGACTCGCAGAGTGCAATCTGCTTGGCGAAGAATCCAGTTCATCATGACAGGACCAAGCACTTTGAGAATAAAGTGCATTTCATCAGGGACAAGGTGGAGGATGGTTCAGCTAAGGTGCAGAAGATTCATACTTCTCTAAATCCTGCGGATATGTTGACAAAGAGTTTACCAGGCAACAGCTTTGAGAGGTGCCTGGTTACACTCAATGTCACCAACTGAATTGAGACAGCGGAAGCGCGAGATGGTTTGTCGGTTATCGCCTCTCAGCAGCAAGAAGTTCAGATGGTCAAATCTGAGAAATCGACAAAATGGTTCAGATGGTCAAGTCTGAAAAGGAATTCAAGAACAGTTTCAATAAGTTGAACAAGAGGTTGTGTCAAAAGTCTTCCTAGCAGTGAGTTAGGCGGCGTGTTCCATTATTCTGATGGCGGTACATGTTGAGTTCAAAGATTGATCTGTTAGTGTTGTGGGTCGCCGGTAAAGGTGACATGTCTGCTTATTTCAGCTGGTGAAGCTGGAAGGGTTGCAGGAATGATTCACTAGTTGAGACTATGACGGAAGTCTCAGGTTCATCTTACGTTGAGGTAAATCGACATAGAGATGGTATTTCAGTTACAGATTTCTCAAGTACAGGTGACCAAAAGCTCAAGGTGGAGAATTGTTGATTATGAGCAATTTGGTGGATATCACTTTCTTGGCTGAGTTATGATATACACAAGACTTGAGAAGAAAGCACAAGACTTGAGAATAAAGCACAAGACTTGAGGAAGCTAAGTTATGGGAAATCTGTTTATGACTTGTTGGGCTTTATTATGGTCGAAAGCCCATTAGTGATTAGGTTTAGGGAGACACTATATATAGTCTCTAAATCTAATTTCTTGCCTCCTAACACTCATTTTACACAGAAAGAGATTAGTGAAGGAGAGAGGCAAGAAGCAAGAGCAAAGAGAAGAGATTGAAGGAGAATCTACAAGGGGAAGCAAGGGAGATCCGGTCAAGAGTCTCAGACTGTTTCTTCTCCAGGGAGTGTGGGTTTCATCTCTTATACACAAGAGTTCAGTGAGCTTCAGTCTTAGCTCATTGTTTGTGTTGTCTCTAGGTGAATAGAGAGACATAAAGGTTGTTGTGTAAGAAAGCTCTTGTAAACACTTGATACTAGTGAATCGTTGAGAGTGCTGTCCTCTCCCCAGATGTACCGAAAGGGAACTGGGTCAAAAATTCTCTTGTGTCTTTAACAAACTCAAATAACAACAAAGGAAGTGTGCTAGGTAATTAGCCAAGTGAGAATTAACTGGTTTTTGGCTAGTGGGTATTATTTCTCAACAGAGTTTAACTTCCAATTACCATGAAGCTTTTTGCAATTTTCATTCTGTTAACTACATGTAATTGTTTAAGTTTGTTTTTCAAATTACCGTTCTTTGTAGAACTAATACAACTAATTTTCTACATAACTTTGTGCTATTTTAGAATATTTTTATAATGTTATTGTTAAACACAAACGGAGCCAATCCACCCCGCCACACACACACACACTTTTTGTAAAACGAAAAACTGATAGACAAACTAACTAAATTTAAAAACTAAAAAGAATCCCCTAGACTATATTTGAGAAGTGATTTTTCAAAAAAAGGTGACATGGAAGTCCACATGTCGATCAATCACACTACTTACCATATAATTAACTTTTTTCATAAGTTCTTACCATATAATCTTATCAATGTTACCATAATTTAATTAATACAATCCTACGTGTCTAACCATTCCCTAATAACCAATTCGGTAAACCATTTCCTAATAATCATTCCCTAATAACCAATTCGGTAAACCTTCCCTAATAACCAATTCGTTAAACCATCAAATACGGTAAACCCTAAATCCTAATTATTCTGACCAAATAGATCTAATAAAATCGTTTATAAGGTTGCATTTATTTCTAATCATTATCATTATTTCTTATCATTCTAAACTTCTTCCCTAAGTTCTTCTTCCACTCTATTCCATGAGGTCTTCCAAATATACATGACCAAGAAATGGAGAGGTATAACGATTCCTTTAGAGATGGCATGTCTAGGGGATTATAATTCGGTCATGCGTTTAGTGATATTGATCGTTTTAAAATCTATTATGTTGTGCAGGATTTAGGCAAATAGAATAATAGGTGGTCAGAATTGTTCTCTCTTGATGTAAGTCGTATGAATATCATATTATTCACATGATATTCACAATCTTATTATTTCACCATCTTATTATGGGCTCAAATTTTTCAGGGATCGAAGTGCTATGAATATCATAGTATTGACACCAGGAACGAAAATTATGTCAATATCCTAGATCGTCAAGAAAAATCGAAGATGTTAGAATGGATAGAGAATAACAAGTCAAAGGGGACACTATGTGCAAGCAGCTTTGTTTGGGATCCACAATCTGAGAAGTGGAAAGCTAAACTTTAAATCAATCGACATATATTTTTCTTAGTTATGAAATGTTTTATTTGTTTTGTTATCAATTCTTCATTGTAATAGATAGATTTTATGTTAAGTTTTAAAAAAATTTGGTTTTGATTGTTTTTATATTAAGTTTAAAATATAGATCCAGATTGGTTTTGTTTGTTTTTATTTTGGAATTATTTTCTTCTCAATATATGGTTTTGTAAATGTGGTTCATTTACAAAAAACCGAAATGGTTAGACAATTAACCGAAATGGTTAGACAATTCATGATCATTGACTTGAGTGAAGAAAATCTAAATTTTGTATAATGAATACGTAATTATATATATATATTTTAAATTTTGTATATTCATTATACATAATTATATTCATTTTGTTAAAATAATATAATACGTAATTATATTCATTTTGTTAAATTTTGTATAATGAATACGTAAACGTGATGGTCAAGTAGATATTTTTTCATAAATGTACACATAATAATAGGAAATTTAATTAAAAGATCGAGTATCATATATGAGAAACGTGATGGTCAAAGAGATAATAACCTGTAATGGATTTTTAATGGCATAAATTGATTGAAAAAATCGAATTAACTATGGATTCATATATGTTAA
Source organism: Hirschfeldia incana (assembly GCA_026261945.1). Taxonomy (NCBI): domain Eukaryota; kingdom Viridiplantae; phylum Streptophyta; class Magnoliopsida; order Brassicales; family Brassicaceae; genus Hirschfeldia; species Hirschfeldia incana. Next base: position 157,716 of record JABCMI010000115.1, read on the forward strand.
ATATAATAATAGGAAATAGTTTTAAAAGTTAGATTATGATTAAGGAGATTGACAACTTAAAGATATGAATCACATTAAAAGTTAGATTATGATTAAGGAGATTGACAACTTAATAGTAAGATACTCATCACATTTACCTTGATTAAGAAGTCAAAATGAATACGTAAAGTTTAAATTAAGAAAGTAAAATATATTTTGCTTGGTCAACAATTTGTTAAATTTTGTTTACAAAAAAAAAACAATTTGTTAAATTTATGGAATCTCGAATTAATTACATATCAAATGCTTCATTCAACTAAGGGTCCAACTGGTGACCACTTTAGGAACATGAGGAACGAATAAGAAAGGAACAATGAGGAATAAAATTACAGGAATGAAAAGGAAAGATGGTTCCATATCAAATTTGATAAGGGATGATTTTGTTCTTTATTTCTCTACAAAAAAAAGGAATGGTAGGGAACAAAAAGAAAAAACTATTCCTTATGAATGGTAATTTTTTTAAGGAATCTCAAAGAATGCATTATTCCTCTCCATTCCTTGGTCACCAGTTGGACCCTAAATTTTAGTTTAGTAAGATCTATATTAATAACTGTAAGATATACAATAAGGGATATGCACATTACGTTTATTAAATGTGCATATCCCTTATTATTAAATTTTAGTTTAGTAAGATCTATATTAATAACTGTAAGATATACAATAAGGGATATCCATATTAATAACTGTAAGATATACTATAAAGGATATGCACATTTAATATGATGAATATATACACATTAAGAGATGTAATAATAATAATAAGGAAAGAATAATTTATATATGAGAATCAATTCTTAACTATGCATAAGATATTTGATTCTCATATATACATATCTTTCTTGGTGCACTCCAATAAAATATTATAATGTATCAATAAATCATATATCACTAACTAAATAATATATATATATATATATATATCTCAAAAACAAAAAATAAATATTATATTTAAAAATATTATTTCTGCGCATGGCGCAGGAAAACACCTAGTAATATAATTAGAAGAAACCAAAAAAGAAAGTTGCATGCTTGGAGGTTCCAGATTCGTCGTTAGGAGGAAACGAAGGTCAGACAGAGAAGCCAATTCCCTCCTCCTCCCACCATTTTTATCAAATCTCTTCATCTTCTCTATTTATAACTTTAATTTTCCATTTCAGACAACAACATAAACTCACTAATCATTTGCAAAACACAAACTTGGGCAGGAACCGAAGAAAAGGACCTTTCTACCCTTTTCTTCTTCCTCTCTTTCCTTCCCACCACCACCATCTACGTTAGTTCAAGATTCACCCTTTCTAGTCTTACAACGATGGGAACCGAAGTCATCAGGCCTCAGAACTGTTTGGTTAACCGGATGAGAGATTCTCCGGCGACCATTTTTCACCATCCCCGGAGAAATCATTCTCACCGGAAGCCGCCTCTCCGACCCGACCAAAGGAGACGGTTCGGCTCCGTTGACTTCAGAACGACGGCGAAGGACGTCGTTAGGAGAAGAGGAGAGTCTTTCGATTCGTTTTCGAACATCAAGACTCGGAGATCTAATGCACATGATGAAGTCTCTCCCGACGATATCTACGCCGGATCTTCCATTTTCGTTGTTTCTCCGGCGCCGAGCTCGCTACCTTTGCCGTCGTTCTCGAGGAGGAATGCGAAAAGCCAGGTCGTTGTTGTTTCCGTTGATGATTCGGCGTCTCAGGATCTCCGGCGACTTCTCCGGCTTGAGTTTTGAGTTTACGCGGGAAAACCTAACGGGATCGTCAGCTATATAACGGTTTCTCATATGTATTTAAATCTGGGAATCGTCTCCGTTATTTTTTACTAATCTGTCCTTCCTTCGAATTATTTGATTTAGAAATGGGTGGGGTCTGAAACATCGTATAAAAAAGTACAGGGTCAGATTTAGAAACAAATGTTATATATTAGCTGACTTTTCAGTTTTATGTGTGTCTTCGTGCGATATGGATTTAAAAGAAAAACATTATTCGAGATCGGAATGTTAATTAATTACACAATCTATATATAATAGTGAACCTCTTTTCTTTAACCGGTCATCAATTTATTATAGGGGGAAAATTAACATCCAATGGTTAAATTTATTCATAATCTCTAATCTAATTGTTACAACTTAACGATTTCATTTATGGACTCAAGTATATGGCATCATGGTTTCAACATTCATTTTTAAAGAGTTGCATCTTTTCTGAAACTGAGAACATTTTCATTGAATATTTTTCATAACTTGTGTATATTTTAAGAAGTTTAACCATGAAACCATTTCATAATAAACCTTTTAAATATTTGATCACCTAAGTAGGAGTATGTTTATTGATTAAAGAATTGTGTCTGTTAAAAAATTAACCATTGTAACCTTCCATTGAATGTCGGTACTTGTGTCTATCAATCTCTGAATCAGATTGGTTGTCTATGTTTGATAAACATACATTTTATCTGATTGCATATATTCTATATATTTCTTTTAACTGGTTTTTGACACTTAAATTCTTGAATGTTTATCAAACGTTAATTAACCAAAATAAAATAGTTACTAGATCTCGACCCGCACAACCGTGCAGATGTTATTTTTAATTATATATATATATTTATCTTATTATATTTTTTTTATGAAATATATATTATTTATTTATTTATTTTAAATTGATAATGGTATACATTTTTAATTTTAATGTATTATAACTATTTCAAATATAGTAACTTATAGTTTAGATGTTGTAAGTAATCAATTGTTTAAAACTGTTACATGTATTTTTTGTCTCTTATTATATATTTATCTTATTATATTTTTTTTTATTAAATAAATTAATATGTGACGGATTGTAAACAATAAAAATATACTTATTAATGCATAATAATATGTAGTTCAATTCTAATTACGAAATTTGGGAAAATTATGATATTGTTAAAATATTTAAATCAGATAATACATTTTAATATGATTGATTGTGATTATATAATAGATAAAAATATAATATAATATTTATATTTCATTTTATAAATGATAACTGAATAAATTAATGTTAAATTGTATTTCAAAACTAACTACAAAATTAGTGTAAATATTTACATATAAGTTTTGAAAATTAAGATATTTTTAAAATCTTTTTAAACAGATTTTTCAATTTTTTTTTGAAATGAAAAGATATCAAAAGATATTGTGGCTATGTTTCCGGTTTATTAGGAAACAAATTATATTATTCATGTTATATATAAGTTATAGTTTTATTATTAATAATAAAGGATATTAACAGATTTCTAGGGATGATTCATTGGGTCCATTTAAAAAAATCACACATAATAATATTAGAGTATATTTTTTATTGTTTCAAACTTTCACATGTATTTGTTTATTTATTTATTTTTATTTGTTATATTAGTATTTCATTACTGAATAAATAAATAAATAATAAATAAATAAATAATTATATATAATAAATAAATAAATAAATAATAAATAGAAATAGAATTTGGTAGAATGTTAAAATATTATCATCTGCAAAGCTAATGTAATTTTTCACTAAATAAGATAGTTAAAAAATTTAAATTTATAACTTCATATATTAATATTTATAAAGAATTTAATTAAAGTTTTAGTTATATATATATATATATATTAGATTTAGTTTTAGTCATATATTTTAATATTTTTTTAAATATTTCAAATAAAATAATTTATAGTTTACATGTTGTAAAATGTCTAAAACCATCACATGTATTTGATTCTTATTATTACATATTTATATTTTTGTATTTGTCTTTATTTTTTAAACAAATTAATATGTGCATGAAAAAACATTATTTTATATTTAATTTATGTTGAATTTTTATCTGCCCTTTAAATATTGCATAATAATATTTCAGGGCTAGTTACAAAATTAGTGAAATATTTACATATATATTTTTTAAAAAAATTAATATATTGTTAAAATATTTAGATAGACATAATAATTTTATTTTAATATAATTTATTTGGAATATATAATTGATAAAAAGGATATAATATTTTTTCATTTTGTATACAACAATTGAATATATTAGTGTATAATAATATTTCAAAACTAATAACAAAGTTAGTTAAAATATTTACGTATATTTTTTGAAAATTAAGTTGTGTTAAAATATTTATAAACAGTTTTTCGAAATTTTGATATATATATAAGTTGAATTTCATATATTGTTATTCTTATTTATGAAATTCCTAAAATATTGGGAAGTTATTGTTTTTTTATATAATATTAAGATTATTAATGATGGAATAATGTAGCATATTCTATTTAATATAAAGATTAATGATGATTGATAATATCATGTGACTAATTTTAGTTATAGTCAATTTTATTAAAAATCACACATGAATTAGAAGTCATGACTTATGTTTTAATATAATAGATATAAAAAATAGACATAACTTAACAAATTATAACTGGTTCCAGTAGCGGTTCTAACATTGGAAAGACCACAAGCAAATTTTCACAACTTGACCTATTTTATATATTTTTAACTGAAGTATAATAAATATATCAATAATTTTTTTTTTTTAAAAAGCTGATTTTATCAAGTTTTTTAGATAGAATGGAAGCTGTGTTTGGTGTGCTTCCCTTTAGGACCGGCACTGCCGGTTCTTAACGGTTTAAACTGATTTAAAATGGTTTAAATATATCTCTTATATATTATTTGAGGAGTGATTTTGCTACATGTCTTCTCCACAATCAATTTCACAAAAAAATATGACATGGATTATTCCATTTATTGTTGATTATATTTTTGGTAAACTTTTTATGATATGGTAATAAATCATACATTACATTTAACATTGATATTTATTTTTTGTAAACTTTTTTAAATATGGTAATATTTCATATGTCTTCTATAAAATAAATATCTTCATATATGAAATTACAAATTTCGAAATGTATTTTATTTTATTTTCTATAATTATAAAATTTTGTTATTAAAGCTTTCGAAATTGCTACATTTAAAAAATAGATTTCTAAACGTAAAATCATTAGTTTCTTATATATCTACAAATTTTATGAATATTTTTTAGTTTAATTTTTTGATAATTATACAATTTCATATCATTTTTTAGTTTTTTTTTGATGAAATTTCAAATTTATTGATCATGAGTAAAAGAATTACATTTACAAAATAATTATGCTATGAGAAATTAGACCGAAGCAAGAAAGAAAAAACAAGTTAAAAAACCAAAAAAATTTAAAGCTATGTTGAGAGCTGAAACCAGCGTTGCAGCAGTCCTCCATGTCGATGTTGTGGCCCGTATTTCAGTGACACAATTCTGTTCCTCATCATCCGATCTATAGCCTGATGCATCTGGGCGGTAGTCATCCATTTGCTCTGGTGTCGTCTTGCATTTCGCTCCTTCCATATGTGGTAGATGACTGCTTGAAAAACCATCTTAACAAGGATGGAATCAAGTTGATTCATCCTGCTACGTTTGATAGCAGTTAAAGTAATGGTCCAGTCAGGGTTCGTCCTGCACCCAAAGATTCTTCGTACCAAACCTTCCCAAACAGTGAAAGAGTAAGGACAAGCGAAGAAGAGGTGGTCCCTGGTCTCATCTCGTTCTCCACATAGGACACAGCCCTGTGTTATACCCCAGCTCCTCATTCTGTCTCCTGTGGAGAGCCTGTTATGTACTGCCAACCAAGTGATAAAAGCATACCTTGGGATATTTTGGGCGAACCAGACAATCTTGCACCAATCTACTTTAGGCTTTTTGGTTCTGATCTGCTCCCAGGTTTTGGCCGTAGAGAACCTGTCCTGATAATCGTCCTCAGCATGCTTCCATAGAACCAAATCACGTCCCCTTTCCTCATCAGGTACTTGCTCTGCAAGGATCTGGTTATAAAGATTTTGAAATCTCCTGCTCCGTTTGTTCCTCATGCTCCAGCCAGCCCCGGAGACCGCATTGCAGACCAGTGCTCAACGAGTAAGGCCCAGGTATGTAGTGCCTATGGCACCTGTGACATCAATCAATTTTCCCATACCCATCCAATTGTCGAACCAGAAATGTGTAGTAGAGCCATCACGTACCTCCATCTTCAGAAACTCATAAGCCATGTCTCTCAACTTAAGTAGTTTCCTCCACATCCAAGAACCCTTGGTGTCATCTCTTATGTCCCAAAAAGAGCTTTGTCGAAACAGGTAATGTTTGATCCAGCAAACCCACAGCGAAGTTGGTTGCGTAAACAGTCTTCAAATTAGTCTCAAAGCGTATACTTTAAAGGTATCTCTCAGCCTTCTGATCCCCAAACCTCCTTCCTCCTTAGGGTAGCATAAGTCTTCCCAACTCACCTTAGCCTTGTGAGTCTGTGTTGGCGATCCTGACCAAAGAAAGGCGCTACACATGCTTTCAATTGTATCCAGACACCTAGCAGGAAGGATGAACGCTGAGCTCCAGAAGTTCACCATACTTGTGATGACCGATTTGATCAATTGGAGTCATCCCGCAAAAGATAAGCTCTTGTTCGACCAACAGAGCATCTTCTTCTTGATCTTATCAATCAAAGGCTCGTAGTCATGAGCTGTTAGAGACTTTGTTGTAAGTGGCATTCCTAGGTAACGAACAGGGAGATTTCCAACTCCTATTCCCAATGCCTCCGCTTCAGCTATCAAGGACGTATGGTTACTTCCTGCTACAAATATTTGCGACTTAGCTGCATTTATATGAAGGCCAGACATGCTTGCATAATCCTTCAGAACGTTAATCACTCCTCTTAGTGAGTCTGAAGTTCCATCAGTAAATACTAAGATGTCGTCGGCAAAGCTTAGATGGGTGAGATTGACACCATCACACTGAGGATGATAGGCAAATTTTCCATCCTCGGCTGCTTTATTTAGCAGCTTGGAGAGCACATTGCTAAGAATGACGAACAAGTAAGGCGACAGTGAGCAACCCTGCCTGATTCCACGCGCACTTGTGAAAAAACCCTCGAGACTTCCATTAACTGAAACTGAAAAAGATGCTGTTGAGATACACAGTCTAATCCAGTTGATGAACTGAGCGGGTAAGCCCATCCCTTGAAGCACTGAGATAATAAATGACCATTTGACTGTATCAAACGCCTTGGAGATGTTGAATTTAATGGCACATCTAGAGGAACAAGATGTCTTATGATACCCATTCACCAGCTCAGATGCCAAGAGAACGTTTTCCAACAGCAACCTCTCCTTGATGAACGCGCTCTGATTTGCCTCAATAGCATCTGCAAAGATGAGCTTGAGCCGATTAGCTAATACCTTCGAGATAACTTTATATAGCAGATTGCAGCATGCTATAGGTCTGAAATCCTTCATCATCTGCGCATTTTCAGTCTTTGGGATCAACGTTAGGCCTGTTGCATTTATCCCTGTCGGTAAGAAACCATATCGCCGTGATAAAATCTCTTCCAATCACTGACCATGCCCCAACATAGAACTCTTTTGTAAAGCCATCGGGTCCAGATACTTTGCCGTTAGGGAGATAGTGCAATGCATCATAAATCTCACGCCCTGAAACAGGTGCAACCAATTTTGCATAAACATCACCGGGGCATCTATATGTCAAAAGCCCTTGTAGCTCCTCACTTGTAACCTCCACTCCAGTAGTATCTTGAGTTTGCAGGAATCGTTGGAAGTGAGAAACTGCTTCTCTCTTGATATCTACTGCTGCTGTGTACACTTCTCCATTCGCTGAGGTGAGGCTACGAATGGCATTCCTAGCAGAGCGAGTCAAAACAAACTGATGATAGAATACTGTATTCTGATCTCCAACTTGCAGCCATCGGATACATGACTTTTGGCGCCAGAATTTCTCCTCTATTTTTGTAAGTTTTTGCCATCTGTCAGCAGCCGCGGATTCTTGAGCGCAATTTTCAGGACTAGGATCATGGAGCACCTTGTTCTGAAATTCGCACAAATCCTCAAACGCTTTCTTGGTTCTGTTTGGTAAGTCACCATATCTGGTCCTGTTCCGAGCTCGCAAGTTGAACTTTAGAAGCTTTAGCTTCTTATGAAAACAAGACAGAGCTGAGCGCGAAGGATACAGCTGGGGTGAAGAATCCCAAACTTCTTTAACTGTTGCTAAGAACTCCTCATGCTCAACCAAATAATTAAAGAACCGAAACGGCTTTCTTGCTTCATCCAATTGCCCTGATAGCCGAACTAAACATCTTGCGTGATCCGAGACACCTCCAGCTTCGAATTTAGCAAAGGACTGAGGATATCGCTGCAGCCACTCCCCGTTAACCAGTGCCCTGTCAAGCTTCTTCCCAATAGGATCTTCATCTCTTTTATTCCACCATGTGAAAAGAACACCGACATAAGAGAGATCCATCAGTGCACAGTCTGTTGTAACTTCTTGAAAATGCATCATGCCTGCCTGATCACTTCTGTAATCCAGTGTACGAGAGTGCTCATTAGAGGAAAGAGTCACATTAAAATCACCAATAAGAATCCAAGGCAAGTGAAGATGGGCGTATGCTGCTTTAGTTGCTCTCAGGTCTCTCCACAGCTGTGACCTCTCCGCAGCCGTATTGTAAGCATAGATGGTCGAACAAATGAATTGTTCTCCAGTGGCTGGTATCTGAATGGCACAAGATATTATCTGATCACTCATGTGCAGTTTCGTCACCACCACGTCATCTGACCAGCAAAACCAGATTCTGCAGAGCTGATGATAATCATAATTAGTCATAACTTGCCAATGAGGCAAAGCCGCTTCCATACACTTATTTAACTTATCTTCCCGTACCCTTGTTTCTACTAGACAACCAAAACTTGGTTTCTCAGTCTGTATCCAACTCCTTACTGCTCTGTGTTTGCATGGCATGTTGAAACCACGCATGTTCCAAGCAAAGAAACTCGTCATTTTTTTAGTTTTATACAAATTGATCTAATTTGTGAAAAATATAAATTGATTTAACATATTTAACCAATATAAATAGATAGAAAATACTATCTATTTGTCTTTGGTAAATTTTTTTAAATATGGTAATGTCTCATACGTCTTTTGTAAAATAAATATCTTCATATATAAAATTACAAATTTTGAAATGTATTTTATTTTATTTTCTATAATTATACAATTTGATTATTAAAGCTTTTTAAATTGCTACATTTAAAAATAGATTTCTAAACGTAAAATCATTAGTTTCTTATATATCTACAAATTTTATGAATATTGTTTAGTATAAATTTTTGATAATTATACAATTTTATATCATTTTTAGTTTTATACAAATTGATCTAATTTGTGAAAAAAATATAAAATGATTTAATATATTTAACCAATATAAATAGATAGAAAATACTAAGATTATAATTTAAATATATACATATAGATTCTTCAATATTTAAAAAATCGTTTTTATCTTAATTCAATATTTAACTAAATAAAATCTATAACTAAATATTGATAAAAATAATAAAAATTATTATATTTAATAAACTTTATTTTAAAATATAAATTAAATTTTAAGAAATTTCTTACTGCACATGGTGCAGGAAAACACATAATTTAAATTATATGAATTGGACCGATTTGTGGTCTAAACTATACAAAAACGCAATACATGAATGATGATTTTTGAGGTAGTGTGACGATTGTTTATTTCAGTTTGAAAATAGTTTAAACAAAAACATATACACAACACCTGGCCAACCAACATGTAAATGAACAACAATAGAGATTGCAAGACTTCGTTTGTTCTTTTCAAAAGAATAAAACAAGACTTCGTATGTAGGCAACTCAAAGTAATTATGATCCATGTCGAAATAGATTGGAAACCTAAAACCTTATTTAAAAAAAATTCATATAAAATGAAAATCATATTAGACCATCTAAAACCGTTCACGGTTTCTTAGGCAAATTTCACTTTTCTGAAAAAAAAAATTAAAAAGTGAAATCGCGAACCATCACCTGTCGGTGGAATCCGTATAACAGTGCAAAAAATCATCCACAATCATTTCTTAATTCATGATTTTTGGGATTGACTTTTACAAGAAAAGTGGAACTCACCACCTAAAAAATCCACTAAAGACTCCTGTTAATTATGTCCTTATTTTCAATCCAAGGAAAAATAACGAATAAAATTGTTCCACTTCATCTTTCGTCAAGCAAACCCCAATCTCAACACCGCCGGTTCTATCCCTGCTCTCCCACAATGAAATCGACATATCCTTATCGATGGTCACTATCTCTACCTTCAACGGTTTCCCCCACCCAAAATCCGGCCCGTAAATTCCCAATCGGCTCAACCCAGCAACTGAAATAACCTGTCGACCCGATTCCATCTTTGTAAACGCCTCGAACGGTGAAAGAATTTTCTTTTCTATATTCTCCGGAGACAACCGTTGACCCATACTCTCCACCGTCGACGCCGAGATAAACCATTTCCCTTCTTCTCTTTCTTTCAATATTGGCTCCGCCTTCGCGTTAAAATCTCTTGACCAGACAATATAGTTCCCAAAGTACATCGACGACAACAGAGGGCTTAACCGTGACCGGAAGTCTGATGTGAAACCTATTCACACGCGCCGGTTAGGATCACCTCCATGCGCCTTCACCAAATATGTTATGATGTAAGCGTAAGTGATGACGAAAGTCGACAAGCACAGTTCAGCTCCGGCTCTTGACTCTCTTTGGACTAGTTCGCGTAGCTTCTGGATGTTATCCCGAGTAACCTCGTACATGACTTGGACAATGCCGGCTCCAATTTCCTTGGAAGGGAACAACTTTAAGTCTGGTTTGTTGTCGGAAGCCGAAAGCCACCGGTTCAAGAGTTTTGTATCGATTCCAGCTGGATCCTGGACAATCGTAAGATCAAAAGAAGGGATTAGATCGTGCGGTAGAGCATCCTGTTCTTGTTTGCAGCTGTGGGCCCATGCCTGGAGGAACATGGCTGTTGATTTTCCATCCAAAACGGCATGGTGTGCGCTCACCCCGAGACAAAATCTTTGGTTTGGGAAGAAAGTTATCTGGACGGTGAGAATGCGAGCTGACTCGTCGGAGACAGTAACTTGGGAACTAGAGGATGTGATTCGGTGGCGGGACGAGGTTCATATCCTGCGAGGCGAGATAAATCACCGCTGGACTCAGCTACAGTGACGTGAACGACATCATTGTCTTCAGGAGAATAGACAATAGACGGCTTTAGGTGGTTTGGGTCCCACACAAGGCGGCTGGCGAGTGGGAAATAATGGAGGAGCGTAGAGGAGAGAGAGGATTTGAGCTTAGATACGAGGACAGAGCGAAACTACTCGGGGAAATGGTAAAAAAAAAGCGGTCAACGGGGTGGAATTTAAGCCAACCCAAGTCAAAGAAAGTGAGTGGAAGTGTGAATGAGTTGGAAGGCGGTGGGCTAACTCGGAGCACCTCCAGTATGTTAACAGTTTGGTTGGCATGCGACATGGCTTGCTTATAAATTTTGTTTGACTTTTGCTTTGTGAGTGTTGGATTATTTTATAGGCGCACAACTGAACAAACTTCTTTGAACGTTAAGGTTTCTGTTATATCTACACCTGAGACATACTATTTTAGCTGAGAACCCATAATGCCTCTCAACTTATTTTTATTTTTGTGAACCCTCGTATATAAGATTAAGTGATAGTCTTGGTTTGATTCATTTCAAAGAGATATCCAGTCCTGAATCTATAAACAAAAAATACCTATGTTTCTAGCATCCTTAGCAAGTTGCACGGATGTTCCTAGATTCTAGATATTAGAGATACGATCAAATCTGAAAGACTGTCTTGGAAAAACAGAATGAAATTAGTATGGGTAAAACCGAATTATATTAAAAGTTAATAAAACTATTAATTTTTTTTTGTCGGCTAATAATAATTATTAAACTTAAGATGTAGATGAAAATGTTATGATTATGTTTAGCTAAGTTTGGATAAAATTGAGAGGCAGTTGTGACATTGTCTATTTCAACGAGTTTGAACATTATTCGAAGCACTATTTTCTTACAATCTTCAAACGCACTTCGAAACAAGTAGTGGATATCATTCTGTTATGGTCTAAGAAAAACTTTATTTGTTGAGGCATTAGAGCACTACTTCCAATAGGGAAGTTCTACCCATTGGAATTCTAAACTTACATATATGTATATATGTATATTGTATATGTAGGTGTTGAGTACACTATTTTGTGGTGAACCCCATCCTAAAGATTCTTAAAACTCCAATTTAAAAACCTTTGAGATGACGTTTTCCACAAAACAGTAGAACTCACACCTACGTCCACATATAAAAAAAAATTAAGAGAAATAAACATTTACAAATCATCAAACTTTATTTTTCACACTGGATGATTATATTGAACACAAAAGAAAGCATTTGATTACAAGTGAAGAGTGAAACTAACCCCACCCACACCAACAAGCCAACGGACTAAACATACAGTCGTTGGAGAAAAAAAATCACCAACCTATAATAACATATTCTAAAATATGTCACAATTCCTTTTTTTCCAAAAATATGTCATTATTATCTTTTAAAAATATATCATATATTTGTCATGATTTATAAACCATTAACCACAATATAAAAGTTCTGAAAATCTGCATGCATTCAATTACCAGTAATTAGTACGTTGTTGGTAGGAGATGTACGTATACTCTAATAAATCGATTGTGACGGATCTTTTTGCCGACCCACCACATCTTTTTCGCCACACATCTTACTTACCACCAAGAGGGTGCTAGTATTCTAGAAATTGAATATGTCGTAAGTTTTGCGTACCTACCACATTTTCTTTCTGCCACATACTTAACTTACAACCACATCCCCTCTTGTGTATCTCTCTCACTATGACTTCGATTTGGAATGTTTGGTCTACCAAAATTTTTTTTTTTTTTTTTTGCAACTTCTACCACTAGATTAATGAGTCTTTTTGAGGCAATAATTCAAAATATCAAAACACCTATGGTACTAAATTCACAATGACACTAGCTAAACCATATGGTTAGCTTGACGGCAATGACGGGGACACGTTTCTTTTGGTTGTAGCGAACGAACAGTGCAATGTTTCAACTGTTACGGGGCCTTGAAAATAACAGTGGTGCACAGAATGATAGATATTGGGTCTTTAATACCAAAAATATACTGAGTATTATGTTAAGAAAATACTTATCAGTGAGTCAAAAAGCTGTATGCACTTTATTATAATCAGCGTGTTCGGACATATTACGAACTTACACTGTATAATCTATTGGTAGATATGATTCTTTAAAAGAAAGTGTTTTTTTTGGTCAATGAGAAAGTGGTTAACTGGTTAACAATCTAACTTTTCACAATCTAGCTACAAGTGATAAAATAAAAAACTTATAATTACACACACGATACACAGTTTAAAAACTAGCAGATACTATCCAATCCAACACGTAGAGTCTGTGTTGTTCACTTCCAAAGATTCGAGACGTACTTATACATACTGATAATTCTGATTATCTGAGATTCAATTCAAAGTTGCGTGTTGCTGAAGTAAAAAAATTAATAGGATTCATGCAAACCCCATATTTGATTCTTTTTTGTTATTTGTTTGGTTTCATCAATGTTTTGTATCTCCAGTCGGATAATTGATAAACGTATATTATAATCTCCAGTCGGATAATTGATAAACGTATATTAATAGTACTATATGATATCACTATACCATTAACTCTCTTTACTTTACCTACTAGCTAGATCGATCCTATATGTCCGCTAAACGGTAACGAGTGAATATTACTAGGTTTTTGCAATTTTTGTTTTGCGTGGTACAGATTACACCACGTTGAAAAAAAAACTTATTTTGTTACTTTTGCTTTGTGGCGCAGAGCACAAGCTTCTTTGGACTTTAAGGTTTTTGTTATAAATATCTACGCCTGACCCATACTATTTTAGGGGACAACCCATAATTGCCCGTTAAGTTTTTTGTTATAAATATTTATTTACACAGACACATACTATTTTGCGTGAAAAAACATAATTGCCTCTCAAATTTTGTTTTCTGAAGGGAAATTGCACCCAATAACTAAGAAAAAAACATAATTCACAAAGTAACCAAAATACTATTCTCTCTCCGTATCTCTTCCTATTTCTCTCTACCTTCTTTGTAGAAAACTAATTTTGTTTTTTTTGTTATTTCAGAAATAAGAGAAATTGTTAAAAATACCACAAGTTAAGTATCACTTTTCAAAAATACCCTCAATCAAAAATATATAAACATTCGGGTTTAGACTTTAGTATTAAGGGGTTTGGTTTGAGTTTATATATATTTTAGAAATATTTTGAAAAATTAGTTTAGTGTTACTTTATCAAAAATTTAGAGTATTTTTTTAAAATGTTCATTTGTTGATGGTAAACATGAAAAATTGTATCATCAAAGTATTATAAGTAAAATTCTCCACAGAAATAATCCTTTTTTTGAAACCCCATATATATTATAAAATGGATTGATCAACTGATAGTTGAGTTTAAATCGTTTTAAATATATTCAGTCAGGCGGGACCTGATCTATATGAAAAAAGAAATCATATATTTCTCAAAGCTAATGTTTTATTAACTTTTAATATAATTTTGGCAAGTTATACAGATGTTCCATGATCTGGATATTTGAGATATGATCAAATCTGAAAACCATCTCGTAGAAACGGAATGAAACAGTATGGGTAAAACCAAATTATATTAAAAGTTAGTAAAATCATTAGCTTTATACCAAAAAAGAACTATTAACTTTTTTGTCGGATAATTATTAAATTTAAGATGTATATGAGTATGTTATGTTTATGTTTAGCTAAGTTTGGATAAAATAGAGAGGCAGTTGTGACATTGTCTATTTTTCAAAGCTCTGTTTTTTGACAATCTTCAAACACACTTTGAAAGTAGACGTGGGAGATCATTCTGATATGGTTTAAGAAAATCTTTATTTTGTTGAGACATTTGGAATTTTGAGAAATAAACATTTAAACATCATCAACCTATAATAATATATTCTAAAATAGGCCACAATTTTTTTTTCCAAAAATATGTCTTCATTTTATATATATGTCTTCATTTTATATATATATATATATATATATCGTATATGTAATAATTTATAAACCATTAACCACATAATATAAAAGTTCTGAAAATCTGTACAAATTCATTTACCAGTAATTAACGTGACGTTGTTGGTAGGAGCATGTGCGTATACTCAAATAAATCAATTGTGACATATAACCTACCACATCTTTTTCGCCACACATCTTACTTACCACCAAGAGTGTACTAGTATTCTAGATAAGGTTGGGCAACTGGGATCCCTATCAGATTTTGATTCGGGTTCATTTAGATTTTACATCTTTGGATTCATGAAATTCAGTCCCATTAGATATTTATAAGTTCAGTTTGGATTTGGTTTAGATATAATCGGGTTCGGTTTGGATTTAGTTATATGTTTAAGATCCGGTTGAATCCGAAATAGCTTTGGTTTTAGATATTAACCGGGTTATCGGTATCAAAAATATTAATTTGTACTCGATTAAGCTTAATATGTTTCAAATATTTCCAATCAATTTGTGTATGTGGCTTCCCAGAACCATATTATTTTCCTTTAAAATAGTTTTGAAAAAAAACGACTATCAACCTTACAAGATTCATCCTTTAACTCAAATGTACCAACAAAAACTATTTATGACAAACGCAAGCCTTATATGAACGAGAATCATTATTTAAACAATGAAAACATATAAAAAAATAAAATTAACATCTATTTGCATGATACGTACTGATAATTCTGATTCACGTGAGATTATGAGGTTAAAAGTTGTGAGTTGCTGAAGTAATAAATTAATAGAAATACACATGCAAAACCCATTTTCTGTTCGTTGCTAACAAAAAAAAAATACATGCAAAACCCATATTTGATTCTTTTTGTTTTGTTTCATCAATGTTTTGTAATCTCCAATTGATTATTGATAAACGTATATCAATAGTATTATATAACATCATTATACATTAATTTTCTTTACTTTACCTACTAGCTAGATCGATCTTTTATGTTAGGCTAAACGGTAACTAGTACCGAATATTACTAGGTTTTAGCATTTATGGTTTTGCATGGTACATAATACAAACTTTATTTTTCTGATTTAGCAACAAAAACAGGATAAGTAATCATAATATAACATAACACGTGAACAAAACATTATTTCAGAAGGATGATAATTCTCCCTAGACCCATGCAAGAAAACAAAACAGAAGGAATGCCAAGGAACATACATACACACACAGTTAAGGATTGACAGAAACAAACACAAATAGAAAACAAAACACATTTATGACTTTTCCAATTCTTGAAGACTTCCGTTTTGATTAAGACTTCCATTTTGTTTAGCCACTGGTTTCGCACCCAACTTTTCCACGAACTCTTCAAGATTCCGATCCGACGAACCACCGTGAGCCACCGCCGCTTCCGCCTTCTCTTTCCATTTCAAAGCATTTTTCTTCAGCTCCATCGCCTTCTCTCCTTTAGTAACTTCCCTCAGCCTCTCGGCCACTTCCTCCCTAGGCACCACCCTCTCCTCCGCCTCTCCACGGCCGAGTCTCACTCCCGTCTTTGTAACGTCGATCATGTAAACCGCATCGGTGACTTGATCTCCCCACTGAGGAAAACAAACCGTTGGGACTCCACTAGATAAAGCTTCCATCGTTGAATTCCATCCACAATGAGTCACGAAACAAACGACGGAAGGATGAGCTAAGACCTTCTCTTGCTGACACCATTCCACGACCTTCCCTTGTTTCTTGACTTCTTCCGGCAAAACATGTCGCGCTTTTTTTATGCCTAACTCTTGTTGTCTAATCACCCACAAGAACGAAACGCCAGCGATTACCACACCGAACGCAATCTCGTTGATCTGTTCTTGTTTTATGTAAGCGACGGTTCCGAACGAGATGTAAACAACGGAGGAAACAGGCTGTGAGTCTAACCACTCCATGGATTGGTCCGTTGTCTCGGACATATCTCCTTTGATGTCATCACAAATTAACGTTTTCGCCATTTTGTAAAGCGGTCCGAGCGGTTTGATAACGCCGGAGAGAGAGAGGCTGGACATGTGGTCGATGATATCTTCCTCCAAGGAGTAGAAAGTGTCAACGAGAACAGCGAATGGCTTGTGAAGACGTTTGATCTGATCAATAATCACTTCTCGCAAAGCGGAATAAGGAGTTGAAGGATGAATGAAAGAAGGTATCTCGTCGTGCTTCAAGAGAGGCATGCCAGGGATTTGGACATCGATCTCGGGATCAGTTTTGGTCGGGAAGTCAACAAGCTTGTGGTGGTAATAGTAATATGAGGCTAAGCAAGCGCAAGACTGGACCCAGAGAACGGCACAAGGGATTTGAAGATCTTCAGCTACGTCACAGACCCACGAGACGAAAGGGTTGCTGATGAGACACGTCACTGGCTGTTTCGTCACATCCTCGTAACGTCTTACGAGGTTTTTGATCTCTCGTTGTCCGACCAGCTCGAGGTGTGGTCGGTAGATGGTGAAATCGTTTCTGCTCACGCCGTCGTCTTCGGGGAGACCATCGTCGAAAAAATCGAACCGGATGTGACCTTTACCGATCGGTTTGAGGATGCGGTCTTGGATTTTGTTGGCGGTTCGCATCTTTTTGCCCCATGATTCTGTGGTGACGAACGTGACGAGTAAACCCTTTGAAGCTAAGAGCTTCCCTAGACGAAGAAGTGGATTAACGTGGCCTTGTCCCGGGAAAGATACAAGCATTACATGAGGATGTAAAGGAGAAGATTCTAGTTCCATCCTTAGAAAAATGGTATCTTTTTGTGTCAAAGGTATCTTTATTTTTTTATTTGGCCTTTTTTTTTTCTTTCTTAAGCTACTCCGTTTCATGTTGAAAGACAAGAGAGATGCGCTTAAATAGAAGACAAAAGAAGTGGATAAAATTCGAAAGGAAAAGATAAATAATTACGGATATCTCAATAGTTCCCAATATCTACCGCTACTTTTGGACACAGCATCATTCAATCGAATTAACTGTCTAAATCCCTTAAATTGACCAAAAAGGTATGAGACTCATAAAAGGTGACTTGGTTCAGTGGAGTGACGTAGTTCTATCACGTATCACTCGTTTGTTTCTGGGGTTATTTACATTTTGAGAACCCAAAGAAGATATTTTTTATATAAGCCAAAATCGAAGAAGATGTCTCAAGTACAAGTAAACATTACCTTGTTCCATGTGGCTTTAAGGAATATTCGAATGACTATATGACCACATTTAGGTCCAAAATGTTCAAATTTCATGGTTGACACCTTTATCACGGCAAGAGCTGTTGGGATTGTGAAATCTCATATCCATCTATAATCTCCAATTAGTACGATATTGTCTATTTTAGATCTGATAGGCAAGTCCGCATAAATTTACTTTTGATTTCCATCCCAAAAGGCCTCGTACTATTAGAGTTGAACATCTCCTTATATTAGACTTTTCTTTGTCTAATATCCAATGTGAGACTTAGATTGATATCTCACATTTTCCCTCTCAAGCTAAGGACCACAACTCATCTCTTATGTGTTTTCCAATGGCAAGGCTTCCTTTGAGAATGTATCTTTTTTAACATCTCGTTTCTTTGAGAATGTTTCCCACAACTTCACAGATTCCATGATTTTTTGACATTTATGCATTAGACATTTTCTTCCTCTTCTACCCGTTCTTATTTAAAGGATATTTTGGTCTTCTTGCATTTCTTCGTCAAACCTGGTTCTGATACCAATTGTTGGGATTGTGAAATCTCATGCCCAACTTTATAATCTCCGATTAGTACAATATTGTTCATTTTGAGTCTGATAGGCAAGCTCGCATAGATTTACTTTTGATTTACATCCCAAAAGGCCTCGTACTATTAGAATTGAACATCTTCTTATATATTAGACTTTTCTTTGTCTAATATCCAATGTGTAACTTAGATTGATATCTCACAAGAGCATCCCCATTAGCGAAGGAGGGTGATTTGAGGTTTTTAACAAAAAAAAAATTAATACTGAATGTGTTGTGTTTGTGTATTTAATTTAACTGTTTTAGTTAAGTATTGATTAAAGGAAGAGAAACGTATGTCTTTTTTTTACAACAAGAATAAAAACTAAAACTAAGTCTTATGCTCTTCTGACTCAGAAAACCAAATTGGAGGCATGTAATCGACATAGAATATAGCAGAAGGGAAACACCGAGCATTTCGTGCCAGTTTGTCCGCCACTAGATTTTACGCCCTTAAAATATGTCGGATTTTAAAGATAGGAAAAAAATTTTTACTGCGTTGGAACTCCTCCAAATATGTAGAAGAGAAACGTATGTCACTAAAGTTTTTTAACAGGTTTTCAAAATATATGTTCTGATAATCTCAGCTATATCTCTTTCCTACTTTTCTATTTTTTTTATTTGGTTAGATACTCTTCTAGAATTTGTAGATGGAGCAGTCCGTAAAATTGAAAATAGAAAATTGTGAAAATAATGTATCTATTATATTAAAAGGGAAATCATAACTTCTCGTTCATGTGTGATATTTAAAAAATAGACTCTTAGTAGAAATAACAACTCATTGATTTATTACTAAAAATATGCTTAATAATATGTCACACCTATATTAATCATAATATCTTTTGAGATCTTTTCATTTAAAATTTAAATATATATATATACATATATACTATTATTTGAGAAGTGAATTTGCTTAGGTGTCATGTTCTTTATGATTTTAGATTATTTTGCTTATTTATCATATTTTTAATAATTTTAGTTGGTAATATTTCTTATTTATCATATTTTAAAATAATTTTAGTTGAGAATTATAATATTTTTCTGATTTTTCAATTTTCAATTATTTTAAGTTATTTTATTTATTTATCATATTTTAGTAAATTTAGTTGGTAACTTGGTTATTTTGCTTATTTTTCATATTATTAAATAATTTAAGATTGACTAATTAATTTATTTATTAACTAATAATATCATAACTTTGTAACTTTGACGAGATATGATAGAATTGTAATTATTCTATTAGTTAGGATAAACGTGTAAGTGATATTTATCATAGGCTGCAATATTTAATAATATATAAATGCTAATACAAAGAAACCATATGTGATATCTTAGTATATATTTAAATATCATATAACAATAATTAGTCATATTTTATACTAAATTATTAATTTTGATATATAATTTGGTGATTTAGGTGATAATTTATCATTAAATTGAGAATGATTAAAAAATAATGATAATATCATAATTGAATTTATATTATATTTATTTTAGTAAAATTAAAATATTATATATCTTTATATTATTTTTGTTTTAGTGATATTGAACCAATTTTATTTTAATATATATATATATATATCACATAAGATAAAATGAATCATCTATCTCCGAAGATAAATTTTTTGGACAATCAAAATCACTTATTATGATAATTTCTGAAAAAAGTTGGTAAACAGCTCAAAATTATCTACTTTATTAAAAGAAAAAGAGTTTAAATAAATATACCTATGAAAATTGTTTTGGACCCTTTCTTATTTTTAGCCCAACCTATTATATACAACCAAATAATATAACTAACCCCTATTATAGCAACTAATGATATCTTATAAAATTTTAATAAACACCATGATATTTCATTCAAAATTTTACAAAGAACGTAACTTTATAAACGTGAATATAAAAATGATTAGAGTAAAGTCTGTGTGGACTATGCATCTCTTTCAGATTTTGTTCTAAACACTCCTGTTCCGTCCACCATAGAAATTATCAAATGTTTTAAACTTTCAATACGGTGGGTTATGTCCATTATCTCTATCTCATCATCCTCCATTTCACGCGTCAATTCAGGTCTATAATTCAAATAACTATAAAATACATATAATTATTAGGTACGTAATGGGTCCAAATTATTATCAGTTTTTAGGACTCGAAAAGAATAGAAATATCTGAAAATCCCAGAATACATATACATAAAATAGACACAAAAATTAAAACAAATAGCTAGGCATGGGTTCGCGGATCGACCCGTCCTGACCTGCTGCAGGGTTGAGTCATTTTTTATTCAAAAATCCAACCCACTTGACCGCGAATAGAAAAAATTCTATCCGCACCCGCTTGGCCAAATTAACGGGTAACCCGTGAGACCCGTAGGTAATATTAAAAATATGAAAAATAATAAAAACAATATTTTTCTGTATTTTTAATATTTTCTTAAGAAAATAAGATAAATAATAAATTTTAATTATAATTATATTCGTAATTTTAGTTATTTTTAAAAATAAAATTGTATTTTAAAAAGGAAAATCTTTTTTTTTTTAATTTTTTTTTCATTTTACGGGTTGATACTTCACTGGTCCGACTTAATGCGTAGTTATGCCCCTCTTCCACTCTGAAGCATTGAATCACCATCATAGGGCCCTCTAAGTAACCGTTCGAAGCCCTATATATAAAATCCACTTCGCCCATGGACATCAGAGCTTCAAAGAAATCAAAAACAAAAAACAGTTCGGCTTACCCAGATCGACGATGGCTAACTCAATCCTTCTTGGCGATTTGAAATCTGGTCGCTGCAACAACACCGCCGAAGTACGGTTGCTGAGGTTTTAGGAGGCAAGGCATGCCAGGAAAGGAGATCTCCTGAGGCTGGACATGATGTTTCTGGATGAGCATGTAAGCATCTTTCACATCGATTTATGGTGTTTTGTGCTGTTATTGTAGCTGTTTGTTTAGAGTCCTGTCTATTATTGTTTTTTTTCTCCTTTCTAATAGATCTTTTTTTTAAAATACAGTCGACGCTTATACAAGGCTCAATTAGCTCCATCCGGCAGCTAAGATTCAGAGGACGTCTCAGTGAAGGAGTTGTGTATAAGCTTAGTAGTTTTGATGTAACACGCAGCAACCCCAATTACCGCTTGTCTGATGCTCCCATGTCTATAAGGTTCAACTATGGAACGTCTTTTGATAAGCTTCCCCAGTCGGTTAGGCCCATACCTACTGAACTGTTCGATTCCGACCATACAATGAGTTGCTTGAACCGGCCAACACAGGCAAATAGCTCCCTGGTATGAACCTTGCAAGTTTTAATTTTTTCCCCAGTTTCAGGATGTGTAGAACTTACATGAAAATAATATTTTTCAGACATAATTGGGAAGTTGACTGCAATCAGGAGTACGATCACTGATCGCATACCTGGTGCTGAGCGTGTGATGCTCACTCTGTGTCTACAAAGGTACTCTTGACCTCTTAATAAGAAAGTGTTTTTGTATATATTCTAGCGTCTGATGTTATACGATTGTTTCTACGCAGAGGTGAAAACGTTTGTGTCAATATGTTCGACGCTATGGCACATGCGTTTCATAGCAAATTTGATACGTATGGGAAAGAGCCTAAAATTGTGCTTGCCACAAGTGTCAATCCCAAGATAGTTGGGCTGTGGAAAGATTAGTTTTGAATTTAGTTGTATTGAAATGAATTCACAGTTAGTTATTTATTTGGGGTTCGCTTATTTAGACTCAATATATCTTTGGGCAGTGCGGTTATACCTCAATGCTACTTCAGCCACGCATCTGTACTTTGATTCTGAGACATCAGACGACCATGGTTGGTAACTTCTGTTGGTTTATTCCTTATTTATATCAAGGACTGATCTTCTAAAGTGTAACCAGTTTAAACCGAAAAAAGGTTACAACATGAACGACGGAAATTTATTTAGGCATTTGTATTTTTTTTCTGAATGTTTTTCTTTTGAAGCTAATCTACAAGTCTTTCCTGATCAAAATCTCTTTTCTCAACCTTCTTAATTACTTTTTGAATTTGCATTTAGATATTTCATGCTTACAGAGCTACATGATAAGAAAAGGTTTTTGAATATTACAACACTCAACTAAAATTGCAGCTACCACTACCAAGTTGCCAACTCCAACCAGATCAAGAAATATAATTCATATATGATATACTAGAGTGGAAACGACATCTGCACATGGATTAGTGTCTGAATATTACACAACACACCTACCAAACTGCAGCTACCAAGTACCAAAATATTTTAAAGCTTAGTGTAAAATATTTTAAAATATACAGCAATCGCCCCTATAAAAGAGTCTCACAGTTTATCATAGCATTACACACTTTTACAGTAGCAAGCTTTAAAAAATTAACTCCAATGCAAGGTTCTATTGACGAACATAACCCTCTCGGACGTTGCGATTGGAGTAAGATATTCTGTCAATTTGAACCAACCAATGCACGTAATAACATCACGAAAGCTGAAGAGGTTGCAGACCTATACAAAAATCTGAAACTCAACATGTTGACCACTAACCCCCTCAAAACACTGAACTATTACAAGTACATCATGAAGAATTGTCTTGAGCAAGACAACCTGAAGCTCACTACATTAAAAGCATCAAAGAATGCTTCTACTACGATAATGCAAACAATGACCTCTGCCACCTCCAGCAATCGGCAAATGGTTTATCTTAACGGTCTTCTTTTGTTTTGCACAGGAATATGAAGGCAAAAAAATATTTGAATAGCCTACGGTGGGAGACAAATATGGAAAGGGGAGATAACTGCCGAAAAACATAAAAATATCACTCACTGAGATTACTATTGTTATAAAAAGGAGATAACGTACAAACATTAGGCTTGTGAAGCCACAACAAAGCTGCCACTGTCATGGATAATCGGTGCAAGAAATGATATACCACTACAAACGAAGCAGTTTGTTCACATCATCTGAAACCAAACCACCAAAATATGTACCCAGAAATATACGATATTGCCAAATACATTTAAGCTCGCGTTTTCCAATCTTAAGAAATGTCTCTGTTCTATTTTTTTTGTAACTAAATGTCTCTGTTCTTGGTCTAAGAAATTAAATGTATACCAACTATCAAACTTTCAAACAATTATATGTTAAACAAACCTCTAACTAAGAAATTACATCACAGACAACGAATATGGAAAAAATCTTAAAATTTTGTAATCCCCACAAAATATTAATCACATACAATTTAGTACTGCTGTATAGAAACATAAAGAAAATCATTTTAAAATAATAATAATTATACGTGGTTGTTAATTTTCATGTAGGCTAAAAAAACTAAACACTAACATCACACAAATATAAACAAAAATTTCAACTGTTATATTTTACAATACTAAATATGAAATAACTCGGAATAAAACATTCAAACCCGGCGCGTAGCGCCGGAATACCTCTAGTATGTGAATATTTTCAAGTTTATTTTATGTTTACATATATTTTATAATAAAAATTATCGTTTACAAAATATTTAATTAATTATTAAATATTTCAAAATCATGAAAATCATTTATTCTAATGGTTTTTAAATTAATAATATACACATTTACTATTTTTAAAAAAAAAATATTAAGCCCGCAAGTGCGGGCAAAACACCTAGTATATATATAATTAGTACGGACAAAACACCTAGTATATATATAATTTCGAAAATCAATTAGGAAAATATCTTAACAAGATCTTAATTTTCAAAAACTATATGTAAATATTTTCACTAATTTCGTAATTAGTTTTAAATTATTATTATACATTAATATATTTAGTTGTTTTTATTAAATTAAAATAAATATTTTATCTTATCTTTAAATATATAATCAGGTTTTCTTCTCTCACGTTCATCCACCTCGGCATCCACATAGGAAAGTTGTTGCACGACAGTTTGACACATGTCACATTTCTTCTGCGCATCATTTCATTTAACATGAGCATCATGGACTTTTTCATGTATTGTACTGGATTTGCTTAATTCAGCCGTCCGAGACGAGTATCCCTAACTCTAAAGTCTGCAGCTTAATTGGCGTTTTGTTTTTAGGGTTGAATCCGTGTGTTTCTTAGCCATTTGATATCAGAGATGTAAACTGGGTTCTAAGAGTGTTTCTTCATCTTCCTAATCGATTCGAAGAGATATCGGTTACCGATTAATCCTCTTCAAGTCTTTCTTAAATCTATACCCACGATTTCTCTTGAATGCGATCTTAACTCTTGGGAGGCGGTGGAATTGCTGCTATAAAAAACTATACTTCTATGCTTGAGAATCATGTCCTCATTACGTATTTACAAACCAATAATCATATTAGTATAATGGCTAACGCTCCAATCTCAACGTGTTAAATCCTTATTAATAAGATTTTCTGAATATTTTTTTGTTTGACATTTGTTCAGGCGACCATGATGCCTGCGACTGTGTACGTGTGTTTGTTGCTACTAGGAGCAACCAAAAGCTTTAGATTCGTCGATGCCCCTGTGTCTATTCGATTAACTGATCAACCAAAATTAAATGAGCTAGCAGACAGTAAGTAAATCACGATGGAACAGTTCCACTTTCATAATTGCCATCAGCTGCTGATATTGTCTAATACGAACACCAAGTTGCCAGGTATGTTTCGTTATAAGTTCTGAAACTTAATCCAAAGCTTTCAGTATGTTTGTCTTACTTCCTCTGCTCTTAACATTTAATGGTTGTTGTTGCTAAAGTTATGGGTATCACTACTGCTTACAATGAAGAAACACGAAGCATTCAACTTATTATGGAAATTCAGGGATTCACAGGTCATGCCCACAGCCCACTTATGCTTCTAATGTTAGAAAACTCTTTGAAAAACATTATGTTGGTGTTAAGTTATATGAGTTTGCATTTCTCTCTTCCAAAACGCAGGGATACGTTCTATGCGAGTGTCTTTGACGGCTTGGCTATGCAGCTTAATGCAAAGAAAATTGGCATTAAGTGTGGTTTTTTCTTAACAGTACCTCAAGAACCCATTTTTACTTCGACATCGAGAGAATTGCTGACGACAGATACCTCAAAGGGTAAGGTTCTTTGCATCAGCTTTCTATTATTCATGTGTTTAAGCTAAAATTCTCAGTACTGATAACAAATAAGCATGACTGCATATTTCTGAGGATGGAGTTACTAATATCGTCTACAGGGAAATCTTCAAGGATGTCTGGGCAACTCAGGTTAGATCTAAACATTAAGTATATACATCAGTATCAATCTGATTTCGATTACAGAATCTAACCATACCATTCCTTTCCATACGAACTTGCAACACCTCACGACTTGCAGTGAAAGCAACCAGTGTATATACAGAGCCACGGAGACACAAGGTTGACCATCGAACTGGAAAACTCTAAAGCTTCACCAGAAACATCCTTTCAAAAGCTACAGTTGCTAAATTTTTTCCAAAGCTACAGTTGCTAAATTTTTGAGACTCTTGACTCTGTTTTATTTAAGTTTTCTCGACATACAATTCTGCTCTATATTAGAGTTTTACGTTTTCCCGTTCTCATGAAAGCAACCATATTAGTACTTACACATTAGTCAAATTAGTGGTTTCGAATACAGTCCCTGATATGAATTTACTGTGTTCCAACGGTTATATGTATCCAGGTAACCGCATAAAATAAGACCTATACACCATATTCTAAACATAATTACAGGCCCAAACACATAATAGAAACAGTAAAAAAAACAACTGAATTGTACATTGATAAATTGTTAAGAAAAGTTATTCACTCGCATTTCTGTTCTACAACACAATATATTAAAAAAAAACACAATATATTCATAAAAATTCAAATAGTACAATATTTCCAGTAATATATAATTGTTATTAAAAATAACATGCAACTATTATAATCAAAATCTAAATAATTAGTTAATTCTATCTGGTATATGTTTACTATAAATGATATATATATATATATATATATATATATATATATATATATATATATATAATGCAAATATATCTTTCGTTTTGTGTTATGTTATAAATATGTAAACGTCAATAATAAATTTCATTGGCAATTTAGCACCTTTTAAATTTCAATGTAGAGCCACCCAAGTTACAAGAATACATATCTAATTATCAAGATAGAATAGTTTATTTAGACTTCAAAAAATTTAAACAAATACAGAATTAAACTAATACTTATATATTAAGGTGATAAAAAATTATATTAGATATCTACTTTAACTATTTTAATTATTTCCAAATTAACATCCCGCCCGTATGACGGGCCGGTCCTAGTTTTTATATATTACATAGTCACAATCAATCATATTATGATCTAAATATTTTAACAATATCTTAGTTTCCAAAAATATTATGTAAATATTTTCACTAATTTCGTAATTAGCAATGAACTATTATTATGAATCAATATATATTCAGTTATTCTTTATAAAATTATCTATTTTATATCGTATTTTATCTATTTTATAATCATAATCGATCACGTTAAAAATTTATAATCATAATCGATCACGTTAAAAATTTATGAATCAATTTATATCGTATTTTATCTATTTTATAATCATAATCGATCACGTTAAAAATTATTATACTGAAATAAATACATTGATAATTTTATAAATTTTATTTTCATAAATATAAAATATTTATGTTAAAAATATACTATGATGAAAGAACGGCTTAACATTAGTAGACCATATAATGCATGTATAAAAATTAACATATCTTTGACTTTTGTATATACAATAATATTTTATGTAAAATGAATAAACATAAAAACTATTGCTAAAAAGGAAATCCAGTTATGAAGAGTGGAAAAAATAACCTAAATTAAATACAAAATAATTTTCAGATATATTTTTCATGCACATATTAATATGTTTAATAACTAAATGCATTACAATAAGAAGCAACAAATATATATATATATGATAGTTTTAAACAATTGATTATTTAAAACATGTAAACTATAAATTATTGTATATGAAATAGCTTTATAAACATTTAAATATATGATTAAGATTAAAATTTTATAGTACTGATGGTCCAAATAAATATATATGCATATAAAACTAAAATAGCATCCGTGCGGCTTGGTACTAATGACACCACAAAAATCTTGATATTAAACAAATTTGTAGCATAATTGGTAAGTTTGGCTTGTTGAACCCTCAAGACCTGTGTTCAATACCCACTTGACCTTTTTCACAATTTTTTGAACCCACTAAAAATTTCTCCTGGGTCTGCCGTTGATCGGGTCTACTTGGCGTCGGTGAAAAGACCCCCAAAGTATTAATCAGTTAGATCTCAGTCGGCCTGAATTATCATAAAAGAAAAAAAATGTATCTACTTCTATGCAATAATAATAAGAGTAGTTGACGTAACACGTAATACACATAAATTACGTAAATTTTATATTTGACCACTGTGAATAAATATTTATCTTTTGGATGCATAAAACTTCTCTTAATAATTAATTAATATCTACAAAAAGTTATATACTTTCAGTTAATTCATATTTAAGAAATAATGGTTGTAAATAATGCATATCAAACCCAGTGAACCACCCACCATTCACCAAGAAGATGTGGTATCGTGTTTCAAATTCAACTCTAACAAAAAACCCTAAATAATATCTGCTTCTTCTAACCAGTGAAAGTGATACCGACCCTAGCTAGTTGACGAATGGGATTTGTATATTTTTGGACAGGAATATTCCGTTAATGGACATTATTATCAAACAAGAAAGTAGAGAATAAAAAGATTAGAAACAGCGTGGCGAAATTAAATACCTCTAATTATAGTATTTTTCAGTCAGTGGAATCATCAGAAGTCTAGGAGTACCATTAGCTCCACAAAATTTAAAAGTGACGTGTTAGTATTCTGTTGGTTAGCTAATCAAGTGGTCGAGTTTCATTTCCACCTAGTTTCGTTCAAGTAGTTACAACTCTACTCTCATACAAACCGGACAGATATAAATGAATTTTGTCTTTGTTTCACACTGAAATTACCTATTGTCACATGCATGTAATTTTCTTTTACAAGCTGTCATTTCGATACGTTTGTATAAATTTCAATAGAGCTACAATTAAATTTAATAAAACAAACTTTTATTTATATTATGTTGTATCTAATGATTATGTATGCAAATATATTTCGTAACCCCTATTTTATATATTCTATATTTAAAAATACAAATTCTAATAATATTTTTTGTTCACCAAATATTTCATTAAACTTAAGTGCAAGTCCAATCAGAAATTAATGACAAAGAAAAGAATGGGCTACAGCCCGTTTAGGTTGCTAATCAACTTCTCAATTTCTTTTATTTTTTGTAATAGGTGACGAGAAATAACCGCTTCTAGGTGGATTAGTGGTAGGATGGATTTCGGGTTGAGAGTGACATTTTTAATACTCCCAGATTCGAATTCTCGCGGCTGCAAACACTTTTAAATGGTCACACGGCTGCGGATTCGTCCATTTGAATACCCGGGAGAGGGCATGTCGTGGGCTGCACCTCCCACCCGAAAGTTAGATTTGGTTCCATTAGTGGTCCGACTTTAACTCTTTTTTATTAAAAAAAGAAAAATATGTGAAGAAAAATCGTGAAAACTCAATCCCAGCTCGTGTTTAGTGTCGAGAACCCATATGGAGGAGAGGCAAAATAAATCGAAGCGTTATGAAGATTAAGCATAAATAGAAATTTCGAATAACCCAGATGAAGGAAATGCAAATAAATAAAAGCCTTAGAACATCTCCAATCTTACTTCATTTTTCACTTTTTGCTTCATTTTAAAGTAAGTTTTACTCCAACCCTACTTCATTTTCTGCTTCAAAATGAAGCAATAAACAATGTTGCTTCAAATTTGAAGATCTGCTGTACATATCTTCATTTATTTGAAAATGAACTTTTCCTTGTAAATTGGTCCTTAACTTTTATTTATTCTTATTTTTTACCAAGATAAACTATATGCTTTAATATAATCCAATTAATTTCAAAATTTTGACTATTATTTTTTTCTTTAATCAGATGTTTATATCAAAAACATATGAATAATTATTTTTAAAAACGTCTTAGCTCGATCTAAAAGAGTCAAAGATAAATAAGCTTATTTCTTACTAAACATTTTTGTTAATCAATTATTGAAAAAGCTATATATATGGTGTTTTGTATACAAATTATGATGTTTTGTGTTTGTTTATTCATGTTATGTACTAAATTCATTATATGAAAATATTAAATTTATATGAAATAGTAATTATGTAGAATTATTGTTAAAACAAAATAGTTAGGTAAAATAAGTAAATATAAAAAATAGAAGGTGTTTAATAATAATTAATGATAAAGTGGAGATAGAATATACTTGGAATATTCCTTTTACAATAAAGAAATGAAGCAAACTATTGGAGTGAATGTTGTTTCACTTTTTTCTTCATTTTGAATAAAGTAAATTTTTGAAGATAAAAATGAAGCCAACCATTGGAGATGCTCTTAAGAAGATTAAACAACAAGAAGATCTTTTTTTTTTACTTTAAATTTCCATTTATTCAAAACTTAAAAAACTTACAAAGCAAGAAACCAAAAAACAGAAATCTATATCCCCACGGAATTATAGATCAGAAAGCCTCAGTCAACATGACCTGCTAGATGAGTAAGAGCTAAAGCTATTTAAGGGAAAAATTCAAACCAAGTCGATAGATACGAGACAATGGTAGGGAGGTCTCTCTGCTGGCAAGAGAGGATGGCAAGTTTGCTCCTAATGATCAACTGAATTTCAGCGATGATCGATGAAGCAGGCCGGGGGGGGGGGCATTGGAATGGATTCTAGCATTTCTCTCCTTCCATACACCATAGAGGGAAGCTTGAAAGGCGAGTCTGGCTATGAGGCTGATATTCTTGTTTCTGGTAGGTAGTTTCAACCAATCTATAGCATCATCCAGTAATCTTGGAGGAACGAGATGAAGCTTAAAAGAGAAGAAGGACCAGACCTGAGCAGCAAAAGAACAATAAAAAAACAGGTGCTGACGAGTTTCGTTATGTCCTGAGAAAAGCACACAGCCCATCGAGACTTGAGGGTTCCAGTAGTGCATTCGTTCCTTCATGGAGAGGCGGTTTAGCTTCGCCAGCCAGGTTACAAAAGCGTGCTTCTGGACTGCTCCCTTAAACCAGACTGATGGATGCCAATCAACCTCAGGGTGGGTATTATACAGATACTCCCAAGTATCAGCAGAGGAGAAAGAAAGCTTTGGATCCTGGACCCAATATTCCATTTGTATTCATCCTCTTCTTCCGACTGTGAAATGGGTAGTGGGTCTGGTAGGCTTTCCCTGAGTAAGGTTATGATACGATTTCGGCTTTGCGAAGTAGATAGCCACCATGAACCATTAACCATTGCCTCTGAAACAGTTGCATTGCGGTGGAGACCCGATAACATTGGTCCCAAGTCTCCAACCATAGAGATTAACGGCCCAAGACCTGTCCAATTGTCTTCCCAAAAGCTCGCCGAGATTCCTGACGCAACATCACAGATCACAAACTGTCTAGCAATCCCTCTGAGCTTACACAAGCTCTGCCAAATCCAACTTTCAGATCTACTAGGATCCAGAGTCCAGAAGTTTTCATTTCTAATGTGGTGAAGGCGTATCCACGATACCCATAGAGAGCCAGAGGAGGTAAAGAGAAGCCAAATGAGTTTAAGGCAGAGTACCGTGTTCCATGCACCTAGACGCCGAAGCCCAAGACCACAACAATGTTTATCAGTGCACACGGTCTCCCAACAAACCTTTGCACCTCTTGCTGAGGTTGGAACTCCTTTCCACAGAAAAGCATTACACATCTGCTCCATTCGCTGCAAGCATTGGTCCGGAAGGAGGTAGATAGAACACCAGAACATAATTGTTGAGTATATAACCGATTTTAGTAGTTCAAGCCGTCCAGCAAACGACAAGTACCGCACTGTACAAGATGAGAATCTGCCCATGAGGTTATCAAGGAGCGGTTGATAATCATGTTTTCTCAGCTTCTTAGTATAGAGTGGGACTCCAAGATACCTTAGGGGGAAAGAGCCTCTTTTCAGACCAAGATTTTCAGCTATAGCACGAGTTTCATTCACCTGACCACCATCAAATAGTACTGCTGATTTGCTACGGCTTAACGATAAGCCCGAGAACCTTTCAAATTCCTCCAGAATCTGAAGCAACCCCTGAAGAGATTCCTCTTTACCATCAAAGAACAACAAGATATCGTCAGCAAAGCTCAGATGAGTTACTAAAGGAGCATCACACTTAGGATGAATTCCAAAACGCCCATTTACCGCTCCCCTGTCAAGGACTTTTGAGAGTATGTCCATCACCAACACAAATAGCAAAGAGGAGACTGGATCACCCTGCCTGAGTCCCTTCTTTCCTGGGAAGCAGCCTATTAATTCACCATTAAAACCAATGCTGTAGGAAGGGGTGGAAATACACTGATTGATCCAGTTGATAAAGACCTTTGGTAACCTGAACGCCCTTAACACATTTAGCAAGAAAGGCCAGTTGATATTATCATACGCTTTCATGAGATCAATCTGATGACATCCTCGAGTGACTGGTCCCCTTTTGTGAAAATCCACTACTAGCTCAGAAGCCAAGAGAACGTTTTCACAGAGAAGCCTACCTTTGATGAATCCAACCTGATTGAGCTGTACTGCCTCAGGTATGATGAGATTGAGACGCTTCTTGATGAGCCTTTCTATAACTTTAGAGATTGTCGAACAACATGAAACAGGCCTGAATTTACTCAGTTCATCAGCTCCAACAACTTTGGGGATGAGCGTGATTGCAGTGGCATTGAATTTATGAAGCATTCGACCTGAAGTGAAAAACTCTTTAACTGCAGAAACAGCATCCTCTCCCACAGTGTCCCATGCATCTAAGAAGATCTTACCACGTTACTCTATAATTAATCCTATTCATTTCCACGCAAGTAAAGCACCTTTGACTATGTAGGTGCTTCGTCTAACAGGACCGGAATATATGATCAGGTCTCAGTGTTGACCCACAAAGGCAGGAGCACAGACTCTAGGCATTAGCAAAGAGAGTGGTCTGGTCCATTATAACAATTAACACATATACACACACAAAATGATTAGGGCTTTAATTGTTTGCACTTGCGTAATCGCGTAATGGCGGAAAAACGTGATTCCACAAGATTTTTACCAATCAGAAAAATATATGAAATGCAAAGTAAAACGTCATTACACAGATGTTGAGTTTTTGCTTAATTTTTTTCATGTAAATTTCCATTAGGTGACTAAGTATGTTTTTATTCATTTATTTGCTGAAGCTGTTGAAAAATAATTATCTTCCCACCCATTTGTATACAACCACCAACAGTTACCTTTGCATGAGAAATTAATTCAACTATCTTTTTTTTATCATGTATGAAAAAATTATTAGAAATGAGATTGCAAGTTTTATTTTGGTTTTGTAATGTTAAGACTTTTAAATTTTAATAAATTACAGAGATAATAATTTATAAAGTTTTCTGATTTAGATTTCTTATTTAAGATATATTTATTCTAAGATAAGAAAATTATTTGATTTTAGTGTATGGACATTAACTGTTATTCTTAAAAATTTCATTTATATTAATTTATTCTAAGATAAGAAAAATAATAATTGGTGTATATATTTTTCACTAAGAAATTCCGCAAGAAAACTATCTAATTACACTAAAGTTTTATTCCACAATTTTTATTCAACATGTTTTGAATTCCACCAATTTTATCCCATAGTTCCGCCATTCCACAATTACTCTAGTGTTACCAATCGAAGCTATATGTCAAAGCTCACATACTTGACCACTTGTGTTATTTTAAAACTTAAAACACTTCTAACACATGTTAACAGATAAGTGGAGATCAATACCAGACTCGGTCTGACCTAAAGCCCAACAAGCTAGTATTTAGGTGTTAATATATATATATATATATATATATATATATATATATATATATATATATCAATTCTTAAGAGACGCCAAATTTGTCAAAATTGTATATAGCACAGTGGCAAAAGCTGTTTTCAAAATACCTAGGAACCTTAATTCGAATTTAGCTTCTGTTTTTAAGGGGCAAATTATTATTTTTTTCTCCTTTAGGCATGAGATTATGCTGGAGACGGCGCTAATACGATGATGATAACAGGAGCTTTCAACGAGAGATGTAAGAGAAAAATAGTAAACCTTTTCTAAGAAAAATATAAGAGAAAGATATATCGGAGAAAACAGAGAAGATGTGATGAATGTCCTTTAGGATTCCAAAGATCTCTTTTATCTGTATGTTTCTGTTGATAACTCGGTTGAGAGGCCATCTTGAGATCAAAGAAATCAAGAGTTGCTGCCATGATGAGGACAGATCTGATCGCGAGAGCTTACAATATTAGAGGGGAGTTGCGAAGTTTTTAATGGTAGATCCTTGGTGGTGGTTTGTGAAACCGTGTAGAATGTTTAAAATATATTAAATTGGCAAAACTAAATTTTATTTAACCTAATGAATTAATATTTAATTATTAAGTATCAATTTTTAGTATTATTTTTGTTTTATGATTTTTTATTCTCACTTACAATTAATTTTATAAAATATATGGATTTATACAAATAAATATAAGTTGATGTAGAAATATTATTAGTAATTATATAGAGTTTAATTTCAATTAATATTATATACATATATATCAATTTTATTATATATATGAACTATTAGTTATAAATATATTTCAATAGTCTTAAAAAACGAAATAGTTATTACGTTGACAGTGATATATAAATTAATAATTATTATCCGATTTAAAAAAATTTCAAAACAAAATATAGATTTTTATAAGGAAATTTGTAATTGTTCCAATTGTATTGATTTATACTTCCCTCGTTTCTAAATAAGTATCACTTTGATATTTTTCACACAGATTAGAAAGTGACGAAAATATATGTATTTTTTTGTCATCAAATGAAAAACAGACTCATATAGACTCTGTAAACCAAACTGCGAACTCGGCATCCATGTGAACGATGAAAGACGGTTGCTGTCTGACACCATGTGCTAGACGATCCGCCCTTGAATTCTCCGTCCTAGGTTAATGAATGATCTGTGAATTCTGGAAACTTTCTTGCAGATTCATGATATTCTCCAGATAACTTGCAAAAGCTGGCAACTCTTCTAGTTCCGACACCATCTTCACCAACTGAATATAATCCGTTGCAAATATAACCTGAAACTGTCGCTTTTTTTTCATACATTCAATTACCTATATCAGTGCCTCCACTTCCGCATAAAGAGGTGACAAACTAGCCAGAACATTTTATGCTCCCATTAGTCATGTGAAACCCTCCAGTGTACTATACCAACCTTGTCCTGAAAAAGTATCTTTAATCTTCCACGAACCATCTGTGAAACACCATTTCCTAGGAATTGTTAGTGAGATCCACGTTTCTACTTGTTTTGGCCTTCTTATAGTTATATCTTGTGCCTCAGCCCACAAAGTGGATTCCCTTTCTGCCACTATAAGTGTATCCCTAGGGTACATATCTATATTACCGAATGCCTTGTTGTTCCTCGCTTTCCAAATATACCATAAGATCTATGCGAATTGATGATCCTCTATTTTTGATGTGACTCTCCAAAATAAA
This sequence comes from Hirschfeldia incana, assembly GCA_026261945.1. Lineage (NCBI taxonomy): Eukaryota > Viridiplantae > Streptophyta > Magnoliopsida > Brassicales > Brassicaceae > Hirschfeldia > Hirschfeldia incana. The sequence goes on from JABCMI010000115.1 coordinate 193,270, forward strand.
TGATCCATATTTATGCACAATGAGTTCATAGGAGAAAAGCTTGAACTCGTTGGGATCTTTGACATCGCCCACACTTGCCTAGCTGAGATCATTCAAAAACACGTCGTTTATAGATTCTTCCTCATTTCCACATCTATCACAATATATATATATATATATATATATATATATATATATATATATATATATATATATATATATATATATATATATATATATATATATATATATATATATATATATCCCATTTCATCTCTTTTGCTTTTAGATTTTTCTTGACAGATATACACCCTGATGTGAGCTGCCATAAAAAGTGCTTTAACTTTGGGGGACATTTCACTTGCCAGCAAAACATTTTTAATACATCCATTGTAAGTCCATAAAACTCTTGTGGTTTATCCCTATCTGGATAGACCCTTTCAACCTGATATCATGATTTAACCGTATATTTTTCATTATTGGTGTAATGCCATTCATCTCTGTCTGCCATCAGACATCTACCAAGCGGTATGCTTTCAAAATTTCTGCATCCTGGGGATCCACCAAAGCTCTAATTGCATGTGAGTTCCAGGTTCTTGAACCCGGGACAATGAGAGAGTCCACTGTAAGGTCAGGTAACAAATTGTGATGATTTTTATTTGCTGATCCCGGGCGAGTGGTTGGGAGCCAGAGATCATTCCATACTGAAATGGACGATCTTCTTCCCACCCTTTTAATTAGTCCTTTGCTAACCAGAGACCTAGCGGAAACAATACTCCTCCAGCCATAGGATGGGGAATATGATCGGATCGGATCCAGTGGTGAAGCATTCCTAAAATAATGTCCTTAAAACACTCGAGCTAATATTGGCTTGTTTATGAGCCACCATAGTTGCTTGCCAAGCACCGTCGTATTAAAATCGGTGAAATCTTTAAAATCCAGTCCTCCTTCATCCTTCGGAAGGCACACTTTATCCCATGACTTCCAGTGCATCACTTTTGTACTACCCCCAGGGCTTCCCCAAAACCGAGCCACAACTCTCGATAGTTTCTTTGTTGTTGCTTTTGGGAGCCGATAACAAGACATAACATGATTTGGTAAAGTCGTAACCACAAACTTTATCACAACTTCTTTTCTACATTTACTAAGGAACTTAAAGGTCCACCCATTTACTCTGGTATCCAATCGGTCTTTCATAAATCCAAAAACTTGAATCTGAGATCCTCTGAAGTTCTCTGGTAATCCTAAATAAGATCCATACCTCCTAAATTTTGTATTCCCAATATATCTCTCATCTCCTGCCTTCGGGTCTGGTCAATTTTATGTCCAAATTTGATTGGAGATTCTCGAAATTTATCAGTTGACCCGAAACTGCCTCATACTCTTTTAAAATCCGAAGGATACATTCACATTCATCCTTCTGTGCCTTACAAAAAATAAACTATCATCTTAAACTAAGTTGTTACTACTATTGGTCAGAGTGATATAATATATCACTCTGACCAATAGTATTTGAGATAAATAAAATTATTTATAAAATCAATGTAGTTTGTAATTAATTTTCAGCTGAAATTAAGTATAATGTGCATTGGAATTGTAAAGTGATACTTAATTTGCAACGAAAAAAATATTAAAATGACACTTATTAAAAAACAGATGGAGTATATGTTTTGTTTTTCAAAATCTTAAATTAAATGTAGTGATGACAGAAATGCAAATGATTTAACATGTTTATAACATATGCGTAAGTTTATCGGAACCTGAACCAAATTGTCTTTACATTTCAGGTCAAACGGGTCAGATTATGGCTGTGATTGGTAAAAATAAGTGAAAAATGGAGTAAATGCAAAAGTGGGAACCAGCGTGATATAAAAAAGGTGGAAAGAGGAGAGAGAATGAGAGAATTGGAGTAAATGTATTTCTCCAGTAAATGGTAGAGTAAAAGTTAGATACAATCAATCATCTATAATTTAGCAACTTTAAAAAAGAAATATTCTTACTCAATAATATTTAATTGATATATTAATGACAGTATTTAACAAAATTTATGTAAAAATAATAATTAAAATAACAATTAATTTGCTATAGTCTTTTTAAAAGCATCTCCAGAACTCTCTTACTTGAATGTTTGACAAAACCTTAAATGTAAGGTCTGAGTGTGTTTCTCTAAAAAAACCTTATATTAAACCATTAAAAAATTTATATTTTACACAATAGCCCTTATGTTTAACGAACTTAACTAAAAGCATAAATCTTTTACATTAACTATAAAATATCTAACAAAATTATTATAAAACAAAAATAATAAAAAACTATTAACTTATAATAAAACATTGCACAAAAATAAAAACATACGAACTAAATAATTAAGTTTAATTTATTATAATTATCTCCATGATGATCCTATATATGATCAGTTAAATCATTTCAAAATAATAAATGAGTTTCTTTATTTTTCTGTTTTCAGTATTATTCATATGTTTATTATTGTTTTCTGTATTTTTCATTTGTTTACTGTAGTATTATACCTTGTATAGTATTTGGTGTAGTGTTAATTAATTCTTTTTTATTAAAAAGGACTAAAATGATTAAACAAAAAATTATTAAAATTTATTTGAAAGATACACAAATACAAAGACAAGAAAAGTAAAAATAAAACCTTATATATAAGTTTTTTCACTGTAAAAAATCTTATATTTGAGGTTTCACTGTACAAAACTTTAAAATTTAAAGTTTTAATGTTGCTTTTGAAATTCACAAAACCTAATTATATTTGAAGCTATTTAAGTAATTTTGAAGATGGTCTAAAGCAATGAAATCAAGACTTCAAAAAATAATGTTGGTACAGTCAATAACACATATTTTGTTAGTTTTGGGATGTGAGTGTTTTAAGTAAAGTAAAATCATGATTGGTTTAAGTTTGTGGCTATAACCAAAATTTTAGGTGTAAAATCATTCTATAGTTCAACCAATTACCCTCATTTTTAATTATATATATATATATATATATATATATATATATATATATCGCATCTATGCTAGGCTACATATTCACATTGGTGGGAGGAAGAAGGGAGGGAAGATTTGAAAAACTCTAGCCGCTGCTCTCAGGTACACAAATAGAGGAAAACCTTGAAGTATATTGTTCTATTGCTGGCGAGGCCGATTCACGTCGGTGCTGGGATATCCCAACAGCCCTCGGTCTCCTCTTCATATCTACCTCTACTACTCTTTGTCCTCTTGTGTCCAAATCAGATTGGTTTTATCGTCGGTAAGTATGAACTCTGCCGTTTCTGTCTGCGGCATTGAAGTCACAAGAGTTGCTCCCTTAACCGAGAGCTCCCGGAAATTTCGCACAATCATCACTGCTTCACCCGTTAGCGCTTCACTAGTGGACAATCTTAATTCTTCCCCTCTTCCTCACTCCTGATTGGCAAACTCCGATCCACACATGGCCATGACTCAGCCTTGCCGAATTGGAACGCTAGTACATCAAGTGACGACACCTCAACACCCTCTAAATGTTCTTCTCGTGCCCTGAGGTTGAAGCCACACCATATCCTCTCTGCACCATTTTTTTGCCGCCAACCAGCCACCGCAACTCCTCCACTGCATGTAAAACCCTTTATCTGCTCTCCACAAAGATAGTTTCTACAGAGGACTTTGTTCTGGCCACACATCCGTCTTTGCTACAAACCACCACCACCACCGTTTTGCTGTCCCTCCAACTGGTTGCCGCTACTCTTTCATTTTCGACACAATCTCCTCTCTGCAAAGCACCATCAGTCTCTGCCGTATCTCAACATTATGAACTTCACTTGAGTTATATGTGGATTGTACTTGGCCCAAATTTGGTATTCAAAAATTTCACCATCATCTAAACTATCTCAAACTGTAAGGACAAACAGTTGATTCACCTAGTTTTCATTACGACTCACCTAGTTGATTTCATTTTGGTGTACATCTGCACTTCAAGTCTACCGAGCCTAGAACAGACACAATGAGTACCTTTATTCGTCCGGAAATGACATTTATTGTCCCATCCGATGAGTAATACTCTAGAACCAGAGGTCTCGACTCTATTCTCTTTCACAAAGGAATTTTGGGGGAAGGCCAATAAACGTCTCTCTCTTTCTCTAGAAATACATGCATTTTCAGAGACAGGTTTGCAGATGCTCTCAAAACCCATTGGTTGGATATGTAAACGTTAATTATAACTATATTTCGTTCTTTCAAACACAGGTTTTATGATTACAAGTGAATATTTTCCGTAAGACTTTTTTCTCCTTCGCACTTCTATTTGTTGTCATGTTTTAGTTGTTGTCACAAGTACTGTGGAGTATCATCTCTCTGGTTATAACCAATTTAATCCACTGAACCTTTTATTTAATATAATTTTTTGGTGTTAACAAGAGAGTTATGTTTTACATGACTAAACAGATTAACTGCCACCAAGATAATATATTTCCCTATTATAACTTTCGTATAGTATACTTTTACATCAAGTTAAACCTTCATTCTATATATCTATTGTTTAGAAGTTAAATACTAGCTTCACACATTAATAAAGTTTGAAACTTGTTTTTCCCAATTTAATGGTTTGGAATCAATTTACACATAAACCCGAGTTAATTTGGTTTATCATAAACCAAATACACACTTGACCAAATAAATTCTAAACTAATTTATATCTGAAAAAATTATCTAAAACCAAATTAACCTTAATTTAACCATTTCACCTCTAGACATCTTCTTCTTCATCCCAAAACACGTGGTACTTTCTTGTTGGTCAATGGTGATATGAAGCTTAACATGAAGCATATAAAATGGAATCTTTGATTACCCGCCTCATTATTGTCATTCTTCCGATTCAACCATACCACATTTTTTTCTACTACTTTTTTGTGCCGTTCTCCCTAAAATTAGATAAAAAAACTCGAATCCACTATTATTACAAGAAATCCAGACAAAGATAGAGAGAGATACCCAGAGAATTTAGAAAACCAATCAATGGAGAAAGAAGAAAGGAAAGGCTTGAAGAATCAATTGACATAGCTATTAAAACATTGTTCTCCCGTGAGAGAGAAAACGCAAAGTCGAGAAGATAAATTAACAGAGGTATCGGCACACATACAATAAATCGCAAAATCACACAAAAAAAAACAGAAAACTAAGTGTGGAGGTGAGTTGGCAAAAATGAGATTTGATTTAGTTAGGCTGGTCAGGATTTTAACTGTGCTTATTTGGTTAAATATGTTTTGGTATACATTAAACCAACTTTAATTCAGGTTTATGTGTAAATTTATATTAAAATATAATTTGAAACTAGAAATTGTTTGAAATACTCTAATATTTGGTTTTTGGATGTAACGATTATTATTTAGGATTTAGGAGGTTATGTTTTGTTTTATAAATATTCTGACTATTTTAATAAATTTATAAATGATTTAAAAGAATTAGTCTATTCTTTTTTTTGGCCTAATAGAATTAATTTATTCTTTCTGTCACAAATTAATTTATTATTATTATATTTCAAAAATGAATTTAAAATATGATATAAAATTTGTGGCGAAGTTAAAAAAATCTTTGAAACTGGACTAATATGGGTAAATTAGTATTTATTTTCTAAACAATAGATATATATCCTAATATATATAAATCTTAACTAATAATTTTGTTAAATTTTTATTAATCAAATACTAATATCCTATATAAATTCCAATAAACACACAAAAAAATATTTCTAATAGTTTTAGATTCGCTTAATTTTTATAATTCTATAACCAGTTCCAGTATACATTATTTTTTCATTTAAAAAAAATAAAATATACCAATTAAATTAAATTAAATTACTATTATAGAAAAAAATCCTGGCGTATACCCGGAAAACCCCCTAGTTAATATAGTAGAAAGAAAAACATAATGAAGACACTGAACATAAATAACGAATCTTTTTTTTAACACATCATAAATAACGAGTCTTAAAATAAATGTTTCCATAACTAATGGATTAATTAAAAACATATCCCTATACATTATCTGCGAAGTGATTTTACCACATGTCGTCATTACAATCATTTTCGGCTAAAAAATGATGACATGGTTACTAAAAAAATGACATGACTACTAAAAAAGATGACATGTGTTCCGGAAAATATGACATGGACAATTACATTTAATGTTGATTTACTTTTTGATAAACTTTTTAAAATATGTCAATAACTCATATATTACATTTAGTGTTGATTTATATTTTTAGAATTTTCTTTAAAATATGTTAATAACTCATACATCATCTATAAAATAAATCCATTCATATAATTTTTAAAATATGGCAATAACTCATATAATTTTCTTATTCTCTTTATAATTATATAATTTTATTACTAAAACTTTCAAAAATTGCTACAATTTAAAACAAAATAATTTATAATTGTCAGATTATTAGTTTCTTATATATTAATATAATTTTTATTACTATTATTTAGTTTAAGTTTTGATAATTATTAATTTTTTTTATCATTTTTATTAGTTTTATACAAATTGAATTAATATATTTAAACAGTAAATAAATTGAGAAATCTATCAAAGATTATAATTTAATTATATACATTTATATATTTTTAAATGTAATTTTAAATAAACGAAAATGTCTAATCTTAATTAAGTAATCATTCTTGGCTAAAACATGATGACATGACTACTAAAAAAATATGACATGTATTCCGAAAAATATGACATGGACAATTACATTTAATATTAATTTAATTTTTAGTAAACTATTTAAAATATGGCAATAAATCATATATTATATTTAGTGTCAATTTATATTTTTGGAGTTTTTTTTTAAATATGGTAATAACTCATATCTATAAAATAAATATATTCATATATAAAATTTTAAATTTCGAAATCTTATTTTATTTTCTTTTTATTTTTATATTTATACAATTTAATTACTAAAACTTCCAAAAATTGCTACAATGTTTTAAAAAAAATTAAATTGTAAGATCATTAGTTTCTTATATAAATATAAATTTTATAAGTATTGTTTAGTTTATTGTTTTGATAATTATAACATTTTATATCATTTTTATTAGTTTTATACAAATTGAATTTATATATTTAAACAGTAAAAATAAATTTAAAAATCTATATGAGATTATAATTTAAATATATACATATATATTTTTAAATATAATTTAAAATAAACAAAATTATCTAATCTTAATTTAGTATTTAACTAAAACATATATATATATATATATATTAAATATTTGTAAAAACTATAAAATATATAATATTTAACAAAAATATTTTTAAATATAAGTTAAATTTAATAAAAAAAATTCTGCACATGGTGCATGAAACACCTAATTTATATATATATATATATTCTGACATAAGATTTACCCTGCTTCTTATATGAATAATAAAATGCATCTCTTATAGTTTAAATGAATTCTCTAAAAGAAATTTATTATCGACAGCGTTGGATTTTATATAATTTAACATATTCTATAATATAAGCAGGGGTGTCTCTGATATGTTTTTTGAGACCCTAGACATTTAGTAAGGGTTTTCAATTTTATTTTTTTTACAAATTTGGAAGCTCTTTTCTATGCTAATTTTTCTTAAAATTGGGGATCCTAGACCAATGTCTCACTTGGCTGTGCTCATGACCACCACTGAGTATAAGGTAAGATAAAGGTAATGACACCGTTCTAAAATAAAGTTATTTTCGGTAATTTATATACCTTGTGGCACTGCCACACATACTCATAACGTTTTGGACTAGACGATATGCGTGACATCAACTGGAATGGAGCAATAAAATTACTTCACGCTTTTAAATATCTAAATGGGACACTCTGATCCTTAAAGCCACGTTTTAGAGTAGTAGCCGAAGATTCGAAAAAGGGAAACAAAAGTAAAAATTAATTATAATCGAAGGCCCACACCATTTGAAAAGAGTACAAGCAACACCAAACCCATTTTTACGTAGAAGCAATCTCTCTCTCATCCTATAAACATTCGATAAAAATACTTTCATCAAACCATATACTGAACAACCAACAACTAAACAGCTAGATTAACCTGAAGAATATCAAAATGTCGACAACATTCAAATCGATAAGAGACCGAACATATTCGGGTGTAGGAGACCTCATCAGGCTCCTCCCAACAGGAACGGTCTTCCTGTTCCAGTTCTTGAACCCTGTTCTAACCAACAATGGACATTGCCTCCTAATCAACAAATACTTAACCGGAGCTCTTATTGTTATCTGCGCCTTCTCTTGCTGCTTTACTTGCTTCACCGATAGTTACCGAACAAGGGACGGCTACGTTCACTATGGAATCGCCACCATGAAGGGTCTCTGGCCAGATTCCTCTTCCAAAGATTTGTCTTCGTATCGGCTTCGAGTTGGAGATTTCGTTCATGCTTTCTTTACTCTTATTGTTTTCAGTGTTATTTCGTTGTTGGATTCTAATACTGTTAACTGTTTCTATCCTGGCTTTGGTTCCACCGGGAAGATTTTTCTTATGGTTTTGCCACCGGTGATCGGAGTTATCTCCGGCATTGTCTTCACCGTGTTCCCTAGTAAACGTCACGGAATTGGGAATCCCTCGGAGAACAACGATGACAATGCTTCCAAGATAGAGAAATGATTTCCATTATATATATATATATATATATATGCATAATAAAATGAGATGACCAATATCAAGGTTGTGTGAACTAGACATGAATGGTGACTGTAATGATTATTTATTTATTTTCTTGTGATTTGTTATTTATGTTTATGAGTGCTGAAATACTGATCATATGTTCTGTGTATTTTTAAGGATTTGTTTTCCAAATGTTTGTTGATGAAACTCAAAGTTATTACATATCTTACAGTGTTAATCTTTTTTTTTCTATTAGTGAACAAACATCATTTAACTAATAGATGTTTAACAATTAGAAGTCATACATATGCTGCACACAATTCTAAATATCCTTATATTTTAAAAGAAGGTAGTATGCGAAAAAAACATTATGGATGGTAATGGTAATGGAGTAGAAACACGATAAGACTGTTAATATTTTGAAGTTCTTAAAAAAAATATTTTTAAAAATATTTTGAAGTTTTAATTTCCCTTAAGTCACCATTCTAATATTTCAAAACTAATCAGTAGATTTATGTGAAACATGGATGGTGGATGTCGTGAACTATAAAGCTAGTCTAACAGATTAATTAAAAATAAGACAAGTCTAACAGAAAGACCTTCTAACCGTTTCGTTCTTAACATCAATAATTAAATAATACGACCGAGAAATTAACATTGTTTTTTGTGTTCTAGAACAAGCTGATCCCGAGTGTAACATCGGATCTCCGAACACAATCTTATGTTGCGACAGGTGGACCCCTTTGGCTGAATAGTCTCCTCCAAAAGGAAGGTTCTGCAATATCTATGGTTCCGTCCTCAGCGCCTCCTGGAAGTGGATAAGTTCAGTTTGGATTTGCTATCTTGTCCTTTATCTCTGCTATCGAGATTAGTTTCTGATATGCTGCCTACTGGTGGTTCATTCCTGTTTGCTCTCTCTTAACTTGTTTTTTAGCCTCTCTTTTGCTGGTTTGATTTATCCCTTTTGAAACTTTCGGTCGTTTTGACCATTGTGTACTTGTCTCATCTCTGTTTTGGGGATGAGCTTTTCTTATTTCTTGAATGAAATTCAGTGTAAAAAAAAAAGCTGATCCCACTGTTCCTAATGTTTCTAATCTTTTACAAAGTCATTAAATCTGGCAGAAAAAAATAAGCCCTTTCTCTAGTGGTGGCAGCAGGGAGCCATTCGTGAATTCAGGTAATCTATCTGGTATGAAAATCAGTAGGGTTTAATTTTGCTCCAGTATTGCCGACTACTGAGGAAAAAGATCAAATTTCCAAAATTTGATGTCAAATCTATAGGAAAAAATCTTCATAAAGTATCCAAAACTCGCAAACTTGTATACTGAGAGAATTCACCAAATCATTACACAGCTATGACAAAATTGCTTTGCAAGATGTAATAGCAGAGGAAGAGCAACATATGAAGCCATAACTGGATTTGGCTTCCCCCGTAGGTATGACGTACGTGTTTGGGCCAGGGTATGGGTATGCCATACTTTCAAACTGTCCCATAAAGAAGTAGAGTTCAGAGAATCGCCGTTGCAGATGACTTCAGGTGATATAAATAATGACAACTCGAAGTATTGATTTTAACTGCAAGTCATGAAACTACATATCTTTAAGATGGTCATTGTGTAGAATTAGGTGTGCATATGTATTTCCCAAATCTAAAGTTATGCTCCAGGTTTGAAGAAATTTGAGAATATAGAGGTCCCATGGGATGAAGAAGTAAACGTGTATTGTACGCAACTTGACCATCTAGGTAAGTACCGAGTCGTATTCAGTTGTTTCTTCAAAGAGTACTTCTGAGCGCCATACAGCCAAAGCCGATTTACTTATAACCAAGGATCCATCTCGTGGTAGCTTCGAACATTCACCCACCCCCACCCCACAAAACTAAACAGAAAAGATACATAGAAATGAGGAATCTTATGTCTTCGTGAAGTTTGGCTAATGAACTTAAAAGATAGACACACACCAACTAAGGAACTTTAGTTTATATGGTAACGTTTTATTTATACTAGAAGATGCCATGCATACACTATTCAGTGGTTACAGAGAACGAAGTCAATGTTTTAAGCATACAATCGTTTTCTTTAGTTATATATATTCTACAACAAATCTTGACCACGATCACAACAATTTAGAAACAACAGAAGCAACACGTCTCATGCAGAGTCAGAACCCTTCTTGGTCTCCTCTTCCTCACCAACTGGAGCGTACCCAATTCCATTCCGTTTACTCGGAAATATAGCGAAGATAGCGGCCGAGGAAACGCCCACAGCCGGAGGCAAAGCCATAACCAAAGTCTTCTGCGTTTCCCTGAACGGCGGATAAAAGCAGCTTGCCGTATTAGCATCAAGCAATACCAACGTCCCAAACACAGCCACCACGAAAACCGCGTGAACAAAATCCGCAATCCTAAGCTTGTACTTAGACAAATCCACGGATCCTGGATCCGCGTAAGTCCAAAGACCCTTCTTGGTGACAATACCATACTTTCTTGATCCATCGGTGCCTTTGAAACTATCGGTGAAACATGAAAACACGCATGAGAAGCTGCAAAGAGCGACGAGAATGCTTGACATGACCTTATTAGCTGTGGAGCATTCACCGTCGTTTGTGAGGACAGGGTTGAGTAATAGGTAGATGAAGAGGGTTCCTGTTGGGAGAAGCTTTATGAGACTCTCGAGGCCTGTGAGGGATTTGTTTGCCATTGGTGCCGATGAAACTGGAGGGTTTATTTTAGGAATTAGCAAAGAAGAAGTTTCGGACATGGGTTTGAATTTCGAGTTAGATAAGTATGAAAATATTATGAAGTGTGTTCTTGGTTTAATGCGTATTTATAGAAGAACTAGCGATGGTATAACCAATTGATCCGATCCGAGATGTTGGGTTTAGGAGTCCCGTAGAAAAACCTAGTAACGAAATTGACCAAGTCAAATTATTAGGTTAATTTGTATATAAGTGTCTACATACGAAGACGAAATAATGCTGAAATAGTTGACTGTTATTTCCCTAAAAACAAGCAGAGACAAAAGTAATTAAATTTTGAACCTAAACGAGAAGAAGTTTTCAAGGTTGAAGCACGTATGGTATGACTGAATCTACATAGAAGTTTCTTTTGTGTTCGAAAAGTTTAAAGACTATCGGGTTATAGCTTTGAGCTCGACTTAACACGGTTAGCAAAAAAGTCATCATGTTGGGGGTTGAATTTTCTGTTTACTAAATCTACTTTCAACCAAGATGCATCACTTTAGTTTTCTGCTATTATTCTATCAAACACGTACAATTCATAAACGTGAAACGCAAATGTACATGAGCTAGACTAGGTTTTTCGTTTGCATTATGTATAGTATGCATGTTAAATTATGTGTTTTTATATGGACTACTAAACCTGAGAGGTATTTTTTTCAAAAGTATATATTTACAAAAATTGTAAATGCATCCGTAAGAAATACTTAATGCGTGTAAGTTTTCGTTAAGAATTTGCAAATGATATTTGTCTTACCAAAATTATATTGAAAATTTGTACGATATCTATACTTTCGCATGTACATAACAAAATATCAAAATTCAAAGAAAATTTTCAATGCGTTCTACGTTTATATTTCCCATTTGTAAATAATGCTTGACAAATGAAATTAGCATAATGTATAAACATACTATTTTACGTGTTAAAAGCTTTAAAGATTCTATTGACTTTGTAATTCTGAGCTGTAAATTAGTAATTACGATCAACGAATTAGTAATTACCGTAACAGAATATTTATGCATTGCGTTCACATTCAAAATTTTCTTCCGTTTGCGCGCCTTTAGATGTCAAATTATTTTAATTTACCATAATAACAGAAATAAACAACAACATGGTAAATGTAGACTTCTTCCTTAAATAATAACAACATATAACCTTTTGATTACGTGTATGCGTATTATATGTCAAAAATGGATTGACATCACAGTATTAAGTGTGTGTTTAATACAGTCAAATATAACATTTTAACATCTAAAATGCATATTCCTTATTATTTTCTTGTTAAATATGGGTTGTTCCAGGTCGAAATCAATATTCAAGGGCCGGTTCACCGGCGACATGCAAATCTTCGTGGGAGTTAGAAATCCACGTCGTCTCATCACATGTAGAACTAGTGATTTAACACTGGAGGACAATTGATCTCTGATCTAAATCAATAAAACGACTAATTATCCAGTGGAACCAACTAGATCAGTACGATGCACGATGCAGTTAATTTAACTCCTAAAGGACATAGGTACACAAGACAGAATCAACAGCTCATTTGGTTTACTTGTGTAAATTGAACATAACCTGAAATTGGCCTTGAATCAACATATGGACTATCTAGCCATGCATGTTCACGTTGTATTTATTTCGGGTAAGAAAAATCATAATTTAGAATTCAACAACGACTTAAATTTAGAATTCTACATTCTAACATCGATTTATGCTTTTGGCAATGCTTTTCTTACATTAAATTGCTTGGAGATAGGGGTGAGAGCATAGTTGCATACTCTTTCTTGACTTTTTGGGTATAATTAATCGCTAAAAAGTCTAATTAGGAAACACAGTTTAACTGTTATACGGAAATAATGTAAGACGGCAAATTCATAGTAAGATTCGAATGGTCCACTAGATATGGAGCAGCCCTCGTGGACAATGGACCCATGCATTATCAAGAAATATATATTAGTCATCTCGACCTACACATTTACATTATTTGATAAGTGATTTGCTATATATCTTCTTTACGATCAGTTTCATATAAAACATATGACTAGAAAAATTGATGATATAATTTATGAATAAATATGATGTGGATAATTACACTGAATGTTAATTTATATTTTTGATAATTTTTCTTAGATATGATAATAATTTATACATTACATTTAATATTGATTCCTATTTTTTTTCATTTTTTTATAATATGGTAAGAAATCCTACAAAGTCAAAAAATAAATATATATTCCAATAAAATATTACAAAATTTGAAATATTATTTAATTTAATTTTTATAATATGCAATTTTATTAATAAAAGTTTCAAAAATTTATACTTTATGTTTAAATTATAAATTTAAGATCATAAAATCATTAGTTTCTTACAAATCTAAAATTTTTATAAATACTATTTAACTTTAAATTTTGATGACTATAACTATAATTCAAAACTAGATTTTGACCCACGCTTATGTTTGGTGAAAACTTTATATAACCACATTTATATAATCTGTCTTGTATATGCATTTATATAACCCGTCTCATATATGTATTTTATATCCGGGTTTATGTTTGGTTAAAATTAAATTGTAAATTTATTTTTAGGTTTTTAATTTTGAATTAGATATTTTAAATATAAATCAATATAACAGTTTTCTAGTTTTGATCGGTATTTTGAAACCCGACTCAGATCTGCGGTTGAACGAGTTACCGGTTGGTAATCCGGAACTTTTAATATTGTGATTTTTTTAATGATAAAAAAAATTCGATGATCATAAGTTGGAAATTTGTTTAAAATATATTTATATTTTTCAAAATTGTTTTAAATGATAATGATTGCTGTCAAAATTAATAATTTTAAAATTAACTAAAATCTTAAAGAATTGTCGGCATGCTATTATTGAATTTAAATAACTTAACAGTCTAACCAAACTCATAACAGAACCAAACGACTTCACCGAAAACTTTAGTTCTGTTCGGCAATATTCAACCGTATTATCATTTCGAATCAGGAAATAAACAATAGTAGATGAGATTAGATTAAGAAAAAAACGGTTTAAAACCAAACCATAAAATAATTTAAAAAACGACGCAGTTTCAAACATGACAGGTTAGAAAAATACTAAAAAGCGATGCAATATCAAACAAGAAAATAATCGCAGACCGAAAGTGAATTAGAAAATCGGTGGTTAATGACAAACCAAAAAAAACAATTAAGAAAAAACCGGCGCAGAATGTCCAGAACCTTAATGAATACAAATGAATGACTTTTCATTAGGAGAAAAAATAGTAAAAATACCAATATATTTCTGCTTTAATAGTATAGATAAACAAAAAAAATATCTTAATTTTATGTTTACTTTAATCAAGTTTATTGTTGGGGTAAAAAACAGTTATCTCGAAATCAACGGCTAAAAATATTTATCATGCGCATATTTTCCATAAAATAAGCGTCGAAAGCAAAACAAGTCGTATAGCTTAAAGAACAGATGTTAAAGTCGGTCGTTCTTGTTTTACACGATACACTTTACGAGAAAACCAACCTTCTCAGTTTTAGTCGTAAAACTTCGACGATACAATCAAGACGAACCGAGAGACACTAGGTTTGTAGCTGAGATGACACGACCATACGAAAGTATACGGAAGTCACTGGAATTGATCTAAGTTTGGACATGCCGAACGCCAAGAAATCTGCCTTGAAACTTCAAAGAGCCCGTTCTCTCAAACCGGGAGAACCCAGAAAACGATCAAGATATCAAATCGAACCCCTCACTGAGACGCAGGCGCCGGGCGGCTAGCCCCGTGCGCAGGTTCTATCCGCCGGGCGGCAAGCCCCGTGCGCAAGTTCTAGGCGACGGGCGCCTAGCCCCGCACGCCTGTTCGAGGCGCCAGGCAGCTAGCCCCGTGCGCGAGTTGTAGGCGCCGGGCGGCTAACTCCCGTGCACGAGTTCTAGGCGCCGGGCGGCTAGCCCCCGTGCGCGAGTTTTAGGCGCCAGGCGGCTAGCCCCCGTGCGCGAGTTCTAGGCGCCGGGCGGCTAGCCCCCGTGCGCGAGTTTTAAGCGCCGTGCGGCTAGGCCCCGTGCGCAAGTTCTAGGCACCGGGCGGCTAGCCCCCATGCGCAAGTTCTAGGCGCCGGGCGGCTAGCCCCGCGCGCCTGTTCTAGACACCGAACTCTGGTACGTTCAAATCCCGTACTTTGCATCTTTTCCCAAGGCCTCGCAGTACGAATCTTTAAGATCCTGCGTACAATACTCCCATTCTCACTCTAAACCAGGATCTTCGGAAAGACTTCGGAAAATCACGTAGGTTTCGATGGACGGAAAGATCTCAATTCTTCGTATAAAACGGTGATGGTTATCTTACAACACCATTCATCTCAGTTATACGAAGAACCGGAGATCTTTTGAGATAGTTACGACGGTTTGCGTTTATCTTCACAGAACAAGATAAATGTTAAATTTCCAAAAAGGATAAACGTCAATCTTCTTGAAGATAAATGTCAAATTTCCCGAAGAGATAAATGTCAAGTTTCCCGATAAACATGAAGATCGACGGAAATGGAAAAGCCTGGCTCGCGACAGATCCGGCCCAAGAAGAATAAACCGTCATATGAGGATTATATAAAGAAGCTTGGGAGAAGAAGTAGACCAGAGGAAAAAATCGAAGAGAGAGAGCAAATTCGAGATTGGAGACCTAGAGAGCTCATGTTAGCTTAAGAAATTAGAATTTAGGCGGTAGACTAGCAAGACAGGACCTATAACGTCTGGCCGCCTCTTGTTCTATTTTTATCTAGTTAGCAAACCTCATTTCCTCTCGAATGGATCTAACGCTTCTTTTACTCAGAAGCTCCCCACTTAGAAACCCTAAGCATTATGCTCGACATGCTCGTTTCTATGCCTTGCGCTCATACTAAACGAACCGGCACAAACTGTTCGATCTCTTGTTCAACTCTTTCTAACTGAACTACGTCCGACTTGATCCTCGAAAGGGGTACGTAGGCAGTCTTTCTTAAGGTCCAGTCTCAAATCTTAATAAAATCTTTCCGTATTTATTTGATCTCTTGTCGTTGGTTGTCTCAGAGAATCCGGACTCCTGAAGTTAGGTTTACTTAGCTTTCCTTCGATTTACTTATCAAAATCGACGGTGCGAATTTCGATTCCCACATTTATATAAAAAATATTGATAATAAATTAAATAAAAATTCTACAATATTAATAAAAAAATATTTGTTGACAAAAAAGATTATTTTTAAATATAATTTAAATGTAAAATTCTTTTTACTGCAACCTGGTGCAATTGGTATAATAAATTATGTGCCATTGGTTAACGTCTCGTATGTTCTTGCATGTCCCATTCACCATGTGCGAGGCGTGTTGAAATGAAGATCTTAACACAAATGTTTAGAAAGACAGGGTTACTAATATACTATTGTTTAATTTGGCTTGCCGTGTTGGAAGTGTCATTGAAAATATACTGTATTAGTTAAGGAAGAATGCGACATTTACTATGCATGGGAAAATAGATAAGAATGGTGTGTATGTACAATATGGTTGTGAAAGTATTTAGAGTGACGAGAAAACACAGAAACGTGAGAAATGAATATGTAGTAGTTAAAAAGATGAGAATGGTGTGCTTAAGAGTTAAGATAGAGAAAGTTAAATTAAAAGTCTCACATTAAAAGTATATACAGATGATGAGCCAATAGCACTTACCCTAAGTTGGTTTCGAAATAGAGCATGAACAACCCTAAAACCTTTAAATGATCATTAGCAAAAATTAAATAATAAATTAAGTGGGTAGTGGGGTTAAGGATCGATGTTAAGAAACTTACATATTTACTGGATTAATGGGGGTTTCTTAATTAAAGGTTCTTAATAATTTTTTTTTAATAATTTTATTTATTAACTAAAATATATTAAAATATAATATTGAAAACATAAATTTTATTTAAAAACAAGAAAAGATAATATTAGTACAATAATCGAGAATAAACCGAAAACAAACTTCTGAATTCAATTGTTGCCTTCATCACGTCCAAACTTATGTCATAAATGGTGAACCAAATCTTTCTTCAGTTGTTGATGTGTATGTGGAGCACGAATTTCCCTTCGAGCACACATCATGTCGGGGATACTTGATTCAATATCTTCTTGAGGAGCATCTACATGTGAACTTTCTGTGTCTTCGCCATGTAGGAACTCTGAAACATTTTGCATATTATATCCATCTCGTTCATCTTCTACTATCATGTTATGAAGTATAAGACATGCCCTCATAACCTTCCCAATTTTCGCTTTGTCCCAAAAAAGAACATGCTTTTTAACAATGGCAAAACGAGCTTGCGAAACTCCAAAAGCACGCTCGACATCTTTTCGGGCCTTTTTGTTTTGTTGCAAACAAACTCGCTTTCCGCCCTTGTGGCTCCCGAATAGATTGGATCAAAGTAGCCCATGGCGGGTAAATACCGTCGGTGAGATAGTAACCCAACTTATACTCCCTTCCATTGACAAAATAAGTTACTTGCGGAGCTCGACCTTGTATTACGTCATCAAAAACAGGTGAGCGTTCTAGAACATTGATATCATTTAATGTACCTGGAGGTCCAAAAAACGCATGCCATATCCAGAGATCAGAGGAAGCAACCGCCTCTAAAACAATTGTAGGTTTTCCCGAACCACGTGCATATTGCCCTTTCCATGCGGTGGGACAATTCTTCCATTCCCAATGCATACAATCGATGCTTCCTATCATCCCAGGAAATCCACGGGACTCACCAACTGCAAGTAGACGTTCAAGATCAGCCGGTGTTGGTCTCCTTAGGTACTCATCGCCGAAGCAATCTATTATTCCTTCGGTAAAATGTTCCATACATGACCGAGCAGTAGAACCACCGATCCGGAGGTATTCGTCAACAGCATCAGCCGCATGACCATAAGCCAAGATACATATGGCTGCGGTGCACTTTTGGAGTGGAGAGAGACTAGCCCGGCCGAGAGCATCCATCTTGGGTCGAAAGAATTCAACTTCATTGGAGAGTCGATCAACAATACGGATGAACAATGGTTTGTTCATTCTAAAACGCCGTCGGAACTGATATTCCTGATATGTTGGATTTTCACTGAAATAATCTTCCCATAAACGTCGATCGCCTTCTTCACGATTCCTTTCGATATAAACTCGTTTTTTCCTCTTTTTTTTACGACCTCTTGATCACCATTATTAAGGGCCAACTCTTCCAATGTTTGATCAAAATATTGATCAAAATATTGATCAAAATCAACAACTTCATCAAAATTGTTATTTGAAGAAGAGGCCATTGAAAGAGAATGGAAAGCTTTGTTATATATATGAGCAGGGGAGTGTTTTATTATATGTGGTAGCACGGAGTGTTTGTGTTTAGAGAAGCTGAGTGTTTGTGTTAAGAGAAGCAGGAGAGTGTTTCAACGGCAGAAGAAGAAGAGGCCAGTCGTTTAATAGAGTAGGAGAGTGTTTGTGTTGAGACATGAAGCTTGAGAATGCAATGCTTTATTATTTAGAGCCTGTAATAAAAGTTTACAAAATCAGAGACTGTAAACACATACATTTTGTGACACAACCAGACAGATACATATCAGTATCATGTGACACAACAAGACACATCTTGTGAGTCTACAAGAGAGTTTACAAAAGCAAACAGACAAAAAAAAAATGTAACATGCGCGACTCTTGCTTCCTGTGACATATTCCCTCTCGTGACTCTTGCTTCCTGTGACATATTCCTCTCGTGACTCTTGCTTCCTGTGACATATTGTAAAAAATTAAAACATTAGTCACAGTTCATTGTAATAAAAGACACACACATCATAAAACATTGAACATTTCACATAATATTTTACATAACATTTTTCAGACATAGTAGACACATAATAAATGAAACATACATAACAACTAATGCATTGAAAATGAAACATAAAAAACATGTAAAAGACAGAAGTAGAGGAACATGAAGCTAGGTATCCAGCATCTCTTCTAGAAGCTTCGACTTTAATGCTTCTTCTTTTGCAGAAAGTGCCTCTGTTTTATTAATGATGCCGAGGAGCAGACTCATTTTCGAAAATCTCTCTTGCACCGCCAAGTCTTTCTCCTTTAGGGCAATGTCTTTCTCTTTAATAGAGCACAAGGCTTGAAACTTACCGTCAGGCTCCTTATCTCCCACTGGTTTCTTTGAAGAAGTTGCTTTGGAAGCCTTAACACCGCTGGACGTTTGGCTGGTGTGTCATCCAGATTGATAGTTGCGGAAGAGCTTCCTGATTGAGATCCATCCTCACCCTTTTCTCTTCTTAACGGGTCCACCTATCTTACTATTAGCTTGCTCACACCATTTCTGGTCATAGCGGAGGAGCTCCCAAGCATGGTGAAGGTTAAACTTAAGTTGGTGATCGTTGAAAAAATATTTGATGTGCCAGTTTCACAACATCACTCTCACTCTGACCACTTGTTTTCTGTCTTGTTGCAGAGGCATAACATCCACAGAACTTGAACACAAGATCGTTCATCTTCTGCCACCTTTGCTTACACTGAATAGGTTATGGTCTATCACCTTTTCTCACCTTTGGACTTGCTGAATAGTAGGCTGCAATGCGGCTCCAGAAAGTTCTTGCTCTCTGCTCATTGCTTATGATAGCATCTTTACTGGTGTTTAACCAGGCGCTAATGAGAACTAGATCATCAGAGGGCTCCCATTTCTTTCGGCCCTTGGGTTGGGGAGGTGAGTCTTCACCGAAGCTTGATGTTTCATTAGTTTGGGTACTAAAGCGAGGGACTTGTGATGATCCGACTTCATGAGGGGGATTCTCTTGTTGACTGTTAAGCAGATCAACAAAGTTGTGGGGCTGGCTATATGGATCATACGATTCCATAACCTAAATATGATAAGGAAAGGAATATGAGACGTTGGAAGTGAAGAGAAGAAGAAGTTCGATGATGAAAGAGAAGAAGAAGTTCGATGATGAAGAGAAGAAGCTGTTACTCGGTTTTAAAGAGAAGATGTTGGATGATGAAAGACAACAAGAAGTTGGAAGATATGCATTCAATAAGTTGGGAGATATGCATTGATCACACGATTTGAAGTGAATTTACTCTCTGTTCATTAGAGCTGAACTGACATATATCGAGCATATTTATTACCTAAATGAAGTCTAAAACAAGCATTAAACACAAGCATTTGACATGTATCTAACAAGCAGTCAGTCCTATCCAGACACAAGCATTAATGCATACACATTTCCCACACGTTTTTACCTAACCACAACCTAGTTCTCACAACCAAACGAGCTTAAAATCTATCAACTACTACACACAGGCAATCAATTAAGATAAAAGAAAGAAAATATTTTAGAAATCGAATAGAACCTGCTCTTGCAATCAGGATCAGCTTCAATCAGGATCAGACACTTCCAATTTACTCTCTTCTGGACCGCCTCATTGGTCCCTGCAGTATACGCCACAAAATTTTATTTTAAAAATTAATAGTTTAGAAATATTACAAAACTGATGATCACGGATTTTTCAGATCAAAACAATAACTTGATGAACAACTAATGAAGGGGGTGATGATTGAGACATACCTTCGTGTTCCCACCGTCGACTTCGGTGTCTTTTGGTCTTTCGGAGTTTCAGAGAGTTTTGATTAATTCGCCACAATCCCGACTTCCTACAAAAATACAGAGCAATTGAGTGGGAAAAATCAAACGATTTCAACAAAGAAGGAGATAGGAATCGAGGGACTCGCCGTTGAACAAAGAAGATTTTAATGCTCGATCGACAGAGGAGTCGAGGTACTGAACAATCAAGAGATGGAGGAATCGAAGAAAAAAGAAGGTACTGAAGAATCGCCGTGGTGGGTTTCGATCATTGGTGGTGGGACAGAGGAATCGCCGCTGGAGAAATTGTGGATAGAGGAACGAAGACGGAAGATGGGCGCTGGAGAAACTGTGGTAGAGAATCGGTGGTGGAGGATCGGTGTGAAGGAGGAGTGTGGACGATTGGTGGTGGGTTTGGTGGTTTCGATCGGTTTCATCCTCTCCTTTGTTGCGGAGACACGAGGAAGCAAAAAGACAAGAGAGAGAGAAGAAAAGAAAGAAAGAAAGAAATAAAAGAAAAAAAAACTTAAAACAACAAGCTGACACGTGTATCAAAAACCGACCATATATTCGATCACAAAACTCTCCCATTAAAGATCGGTAATGGTTTTTTTCTTTAGTTTTGATTTAATTTTAATGGATTATTAAGCTAAGGATCGATGTAATAACCTGCGTTAATCATGGTCTTATGTGGCCATATGATTAGGCTGTATACCAAACTGCCCTGGTTATCTGATAGTTGAAAAGTTAACTCCACTTAGAACTCTATACCTATTGTTTTAAAGGAAATTGGGCGGTATGGCGTTGAAAAAAAAAACATAATTAACGTGGCCAAAATAGTAATCTTAGTCAATAACTAATGACTGTAAAAAGAAAAAAAACATGGCTATGGTTATTCTCATATATCTAACAAAGTAAAATTTCGTTGATAAAATACATAAAGGTTAATAGATTCATTTCAGATTTGAGCGACAAAGACACCACCGAATACATTCTTGGAAAATTTTTGTGAAGGAGAAAATCATTTTCGAAGACTTGGTAGGTGACACAAGGTGTTGTGTATAAATAGAATTGTATAGATATCTGTCTGCATAATATAGCTAGTAATTGTGAGATTGTTGATGAAATTTTCTATGTTGATGGTGAAGAATTGTGTTGAATAATAGAGTTTCAAAAAATCTTATGGTGAGAGAAATGACTTGTGCAGTGGCGATCATCTCTATCTTTACAATCGAAACCAATGGATTTATATATGTATATAGAATAGAAATGTAAAACAATATGTATTTTCATATTTTATAATGTGATATATTTTATTACTATACTATTTTATCATGTTCTATTCTATTTGGCGGTTACTAAAAATTGATATATTTTGTTTATAAATATAGTTTGTAATTTTCTTAAGTTCTCACTATCACTACATGTTTTTGAATATGTAAAAAGCATACTATGATCTACATTGGATAATTTAATATTACATAATATTATGTATTTTTTTAGATTTTGATATGTGGGTTTAGGATTTATATTTGGTTGGGGTTTAGTGATTAAAGTTTAGGGTTTAATATTTAAAAGGTGAGGGGGTATGGTTAGGGTCAACATTAACTTTTTCCATACAATTATATACATTTTATAATTTTACCAATATGTATTGTGTTATTTATTTTGTTCCATTCTATTTAGGTTTATGGTTTAAGGTTTAGGATTTAGGGTATAGAGTTTAGGGTTTAGGTTTTATGTGAGATCTTTTATGCATATTCTATTTGAAATAGAATATGAAAATTATATGTTCAGACTATTCGATTTGAGATGAAATCGAGTGACAAACTATTCTACTTGAGATGAAATTGCATGATCTGTAACGAATGCGCTACTGCTCTTCATCATCAGAATGTTTGAAATAGAAAAAGTTCATTTCTATTTAAAATACAATGGATTACTCTATTATAACCATTTTTTTGGTATATTAGTAGTTTTAGTATATTATTTAGATGTTGTAGTTGGTTTTATATGTATAGTTCTCAACGGAAGTTTGGGTAATGTACTATGTCACAGAGATAAAATAGTATATGCGCAACCGAGAGAATAGTATACACGCAATCTGGTAAACATCAACTTCTTCATGCACTCATCTTAAGGAAGTTTTGGGTTTACACTGTATTTGGATTTACATTTTCATATAATGTTTAGTTTCTAGTTGATAAGATTCAGTTTATTTCAGGATCTATGCTATTTCACATAGAATAGTAGTTCATGTAACTTACTTTGTCTATTACGTTAATATAAGCTGTGTAACGTATACAACTATTATCCACTTGTGTCACAATATTTTCTTACATCTTATGTGTTAATTATAGTTGGACTACGCGTTTGTATAGTTATGTCACAAAAAGAACCACGTTACTAATTTTAAGAGCTGCAACTGGCCACCGTCTACATCAAAGGGCATGACCGGAGAGAATGTGACAAAAAGCCTGATATTTAATTATGTCAAAATCAACGCTACTCACCTAATTTCACATTGAAACATGGCTATTTCGCCAGTAAGTCCTTGCTTTAAGAGCATCTCCAACCTCACTCCATGATTTACTCCAAAATGGAGTAGAGTTGGAGATACTCTAACTTATTTTGTCCCACATACAAAACAGACATTGCTGATATGTTAAAAGGGTTAAAATAGAGAGGGTTGGAAGAAATCTAGGCAGAGAGATTTTTGAGGAACTAAATAATCAAATTTTAACCGTTGATTAATTTCTATTTAAAAATTATGTTTATGATTTATAACTCAAAATAATTATAACAACACTTTGTGTTTTGTAATATATATATATATATATATATATGGCTAACAAGGACACAAAAAAATAAATTGCATTTTAATTAGTTCTCCACCAAATAATTGGATAAGATAAGTTGTAGAAATTAGATATTGTATTTTGTTGGGCTATGGACAACATTACAAAATGGTAGGCCTATATATGGAGTTCAAAGTCTTAATGCACTTAATTGATAAACTCATTACACTAGGATTTGTGAGGCATCACTTTTGGATTCGGTTCGGATCTATTCGGGTTTTGGGTTCAAAACTTTCAATTCCATTCGGGAATTTTTAAATTTTGGTTTGGATTTGGTTCAGATCTTTGCGGATTTGGTTCAAGTTTAGTTAATTATATCTTACATATTTGGATGATTCTAGCCATTCATTCATATGCATTTTCATCATATAGGCTTAGATTTACTCATATCTAGATTTCATTTTGCATACATATGTCTCTATTTGGTATTGGAGTACCAGATGGAGTTCTTGGAGACATTTGGATGCATTTGGAGCTCAAAAGAGGTGAAAAGGTGATCATTGGACGTGCAAAGCAACATAGCGACCTTCCTGGAGCAACCCAGCGAAGTCGCTGAACACCACCTCTTGGAGCGACCTCACTGGAGAGACCAACCCAAGTCGCTCGCGTTTTCATCGCCCGGAGACACATAAAACGGACCCAAAGCGACCTCTCGCAGCGACCATCCGAGCGCTCCCAAAGTGCAGAGTGACGTGCTGGAGCGACTCTCAGAAGTCGCTGATCGAACTTCTGAATATTTAATGGCATTTTGGTCATTTGTTATGCACGTTTTACACTTTGAAAAAAACCTAAATTAAGTATCTTTGTAAGCCACCAATGGCAGATCCATCTTGGATTTGGGAGAAAAACACAAAAACTCGCTGGAGAAAGTTCATATCTTTTGGATTTTTCATTGTTATGTTCTTGTGTTCTCGTTGATTTCTTATCTATTTCTCTACATGATTAATCTGAAATCTAATATGGGTTTAAGAGGAATCATGGAGATTAGTGAGTAATCACCTTTTGAATTCATGGGTTCGGGAGATTAAAGGTGATTAGGTTAGTTCTAGGATGTTTTAGTGTAGATCATTCTTAGTCCTTGCTAGTAGAGTATTCATAATGCATCTTATGTGTTGGCCACTCAAAAGTTGATCAATAGGCATTTTCCGTCCGAATGGTGTTTGATGAAATGCCTGAGACAACTCTTCTAAGTTTTTAACATACTTTGCCAAAGACATTTGTTGTTAAAGATGCTAAGATAGCTATTAGACTTTTTCTTAATGATTGCTTTCAAGTTATTCAACCAAAGGAATTTGATGTTTGAAATGTGTTAGTAAATGAGCATTCATCTAGGCATATAGTTTGTTTAGGATTGTGTCTAGGCTTAAGGCTGATAGTCGGTTTGATTGTTTGCCATCCTTAGTTCGAAACTTGATCACCCACGGTCTAATTTCTTTGCGCATGAGTTCTCTTTTACTTAGTTAAGAAAGTATCTTTCAGTTATTGCTTTTATTATTTGGCAGTATCATTAATAATTAGTTTAGAAATGAACGAGTACTTGTATTCTCAGTGCCTGAAATCGATAATATTTTATATTACATCATTTGTCTTACGAACCCTGAAAACTCTTAATATCAGTTAACCCATTTAAATAACATTTAAAATTTAAAAATTCATTATATACTTAAAGTTTCTCAAAATCTATAAACGGAATATATATTACATCTAAATTTGAATAGCAAAGGTTAAAATACCTAAAATTAACATATACATTTGTTTGGTTTGAATATTTAGATTGTAATCAACATATGTTTTAAATATTTTTGGTGTTTTGAGTATACTTTAGCTATTTTAGACATGTATTTTTGACTATTATTATATATTTTCAAGTATTTTGGACAACTAAAAGTATTCTATATACTTTTAATGTTTTTTATATATAGTAGGTGGTTTGTCCGCACATGCGGGCATAATTTTCTTATTACTTTATGTTTTACTAATCTAAAACCAGCATAATAAACTAATATTTATGTTTTCAAATAGTTAAATCAAATATCAAAGTATTTATATATGTCAAATATTTTTCTTAAAAATATATATTTATTATCATCTTAAACTATTTGAAACACTCATATCTTAGAAAAAGGTTTAGAAAATATATTTATTCACATATTTTTGCTTGACTAATATTTAATTATGAACTGTTTGGTTTCTTAATTTCATTTAATTTTTATAACAAAATTATTATTTTCATTTAGCAACACAATATATATACTATCTTATTTTTCAAATATGTTTTTGATAATTTTATAATCAATTATTTAATTTTAATATAACGTATTAATTTAATATTTTTAAAATAAATTTCGTTTTGAATTATATATAAAAATTATTAAGTGTATTTTTTTAAATTAATATATTTGTGGATAAGTTAGAAACAAATATAAATCAATAACCTAGTTAAAAGTCTAAAACCTAATAAAAATGTGATAAATAAGAAAAATTAACAAAATATTTAATATCATATTAATTTTATATTATTAAAAAATATTTTAATTATATATAATATTCAATAATGGTATTTGTAAATTAATAATACATCAAAAATTTAGCTAAATTTTCATATAAATATGACAAATAAGTAAAATAATCCTATAATCATGAAGAGGAAGACAAAATTAGTAAATTCACTTCTCAAACAAATATGATTTGTTTTTTTTTTTTGATTTGGGAGTGACGTAAACGAAAGAAACTTATATATAGCTACAGTCGGTATATATTTTACATAATGTAACATATTATGGTTTTCATTGTCATTATTATCTAGAACATTATTCAGTGTATATTTACATTTATATTATATATTCATCCCAACTTAGTTATCTTCATGAACGCATTGAGAAAAATTCTTCATGAATGTTTATATTTATAAGAATTGCTGAATGTAAATATATAGCATGAATTTTGTCAAACAGGTTTATTATCAACATTTATATTAGTTAATTATTTATAGTAACCTACTAAAATATAATAGATAAGTTAAAAGTAAAATAACCAACTATAAATAACTGAAAACATGATAAATACAACTGAAAGTAACTAAAACATGATTAAATAAGTATTATTATTAAAAATAGTAAGACAAATATTAAAAATAATAAATTAATGATTTAGCTAAAACCTAATAAAACATGACAAGCAAGCAAAATTAACTAAAATATTGAAAACATGACAACTGAGCAAAATTACTTCATAAATAATAGTATAGATAGATAGATAGATTAAATCTAAAAATAATGAATAAATATATGTATATAAATATATTTCAGATATATTGGGTACCCGAAATACTTCGGTCGGGTCAGATTCGATTTCGGTTTTTCAAATACCGAAAATTTGAAACCTATTCAGATATTTAATTAATTCATTTCAAATTTGTTATTACTTTTTCTTTCTGATCGGGTTCGGTTCGATTCTTCGGGTCCGGGTTTTTTTCGCCCAGCCCTAGGCATCACTGTAATTAAACTAACCAATCAATGTTTTATTATAATAAACAAATATTAGCCGGACAAAGATCAACCAAGATCAACCAAGATCAATCAAATTAGTATATAAAAATTCGCCCAAAGAGATGCTATTTGAAGATACATTGAATGCAGGCAGTGCATATAATATATACGTTGATCAGGTGTACACTGTACAGTAGTTATAAATTCGATAGAAAGAAGTATTTTTAAATACTAAGAAAAAGACAAAGAGAGAAGTATCAATGCATCTTATGTCTTATCACATCTGCAAAAGAAGAGAACGAGGAGAAACGGAAAGTAAGAGAAAAAGGCTCGGATCGTAGGACAGTTGACAGCTCGACCAACTTCCATTTTTAAAGTTGATTTATTCAGTGGATTCTTCTCCTACATCAAAACTAAAACTATAACAATAAAATACAATTTTTTTTTTTGCAAACATTTTTCTATTGAAAGCAATAAAATACAATTTTCTTAAGAAAAATATAATAAGTGGGGGTATTGATACGTAGGATTTTGTGCTCATCTTTTAAGTGCTGAGGATTTGGTACACAAAATCATCCTCCATTATTGGCAGAGAGAAACAGAGAACAAAAAAAATACAAAGCAAGATGGAGTTGGTTCAGATGCAGAAGAGTTTGCAAGATTACACTAAATCACTCTTCTTGGAAGTAAGTTTCTGTTATAGCCATTTCTTGTTGGAAATAGAACTTGAAGGTTGTAGAAAGTGTTTTAGGATCGTTATACTAATTGCCCAAAAAAAAAGGATCGTTATACAAAAACTGGAGTTTATGATTAGAACTTAGAATTAATCGCTGTCCTTAAACTTAGGTAAGCATGAGTGTATGTTCGATAATGTAAACTTCGACACAAAAAAAGGTTTGATTATGTCCAAAACCCCCTTTCTTTGGTAAGCATGAGTGTAGGTTCGATTATGTAAACTTTGACCCAAAAAAGGTTTGATTATGTAAATTTGTAGTTTCTAATTATGGAAATTTCATTCAAAAAAATCATGGTAAGTCTTTTGTTTTTGTATATAAGGGGGTTTTGGACAGCCAGTTTTTGCAGCTGCAACAACTACAAGATGAAAGCAATCCAGATTTTGTTTCACAAGTTGTCACTCTCTTTTTCCAAGATTCTGACAGGATCCTCAATGATCTCTCACTATCCCTGTAATTAAATTCATTACACACACACTCTCTCTCTTTCTCTTTAATCTTCCTCTTCTCTTTCTGTCCAGAATTTGCGTTCTCACTCTTATTGCTTTGGCAGAGATCAACAAGTTGTAGACTTCAAAAAAGTTGATCCTCATGTTCATCAACTCAAAGGTAGCAGCTCCAGGTAATAATCAGAAAATATCAACAATATTTGGCTAATCTATGCACATGTATATATGCATTTTGAGATCTTGAAATATGTACAAGATTAAGCTTTTTACTGTGTGATCTGACAAAAACAGTATAGGAGCACAGAGAGTTAAGAATGCTTGTGTTGTCTTCCGCAGCTTCTGCGAACAACAAAACGTTGAAGCGTGAGTTTGATCGAACGTTGGTTGGTCCATTCTTTTTTAGATCTGATTAGGAAAATAAAATTGATGAAAATTTCAGATGTCATAGATGTTTGCAACAAGTAAAGCAAGAGTATTATCTTGTGAAGAACAGGCTAGAGACTCTGTTCAAGGTGATGACTATATAACATACCCATGTAACTCGTTCAGTTTTTCCATATTTGATCAACATTTGAAACCTATCTTGATTTAATTTTTGTTTTGTTTTCTGATCGAATATACGCAGCTTGAGCAACAGATTGTAGCATCTGGTGGAATGATCCCAGCTATGGAACTAGGATTTTGAGTGGACTCATCATCACATCATCTTTTATGGTTATTACAGTTTGGAGTTCTCTTCTTCTTTTGTGTTACTATTCAAAAAGATTGTTCTTATGTGAACTTCTTCCTTGTGTTGTTGGATAAATGAAACACCAAACAGTTTCTTAATCCACCCAAACCTTTCCTTTTGTATCATAAATTAATGCTAATTATAAATAATGATTTATATATTCATAATTAATTAGGCTTGTTCAGATATAAGGCTGAATCAAATATAAACCTACATATATTATTACTTCTACGCCTCAATGGCTTCGTGGTTTCTTTCGCGCTGAGATGACATCTACCGTAGTGTGTAGTATGTCTGAAGTTTTTCTTTTGCTTTCCGATTCATTTTTGAACGCCTCTTATGATGGGAGACTTTAAAGACACGTGGTAACGTATTTGGCTTTTGCCTACTATTAATGAATTTTCAGAGGAAAAAGGGGTAAAAGACGCTAATTTGGTTGTGTTTAAAAAAAAAGACGCTAATTTGGTTTAAAACCTTTTCCCATATCTCAAAGAGATTCCACCTCCTTTCTTTCCTGATCAAACAGAGTTCTTAGCCATACAGGATCTCCCTGAGCTACGTTTGACTGTGAGGTTAGGGATACAGATGTTTTAGGCTCAGTATTTCTTTATTTTGTGGCTCTGTTTTTTGTTTCTGTTGTCTGGTCAATAGTTAATTCATGGCTGCTTTAATCCTGTGAGCTATGGGGTCGAAACTGTGTAAGGGTCTGTTTCTTTATACATTATGCAAGTTCAGAGTTAAAAAAAAAAAAGAAACGCTAATTGGGTTATTGTATTGGAATTTTGGATACAACTTTTGTTGATGCACTAATTAAGAGTTTGATATACATTTTAGGGGGTGTTATTGAATTGTTAATTTGCAAAGAGTTTTGACGATTTTAAAAATTAAATAGTTTCCTAAATGTAAAAAGAGTTTTGATGATTTTTTTATTGTTATATAATTATTTAAATATTTTTGTAGATTGTTACATATTATTCACTGAGGATAACTATAAACTTCTGTTGATTTTATTTTTAAATGTTGCAATATTTTGTTGTTATATTTGCTACGTAGCATGGAATCGTTAGTTAGGCTCTGATTCCCGATTCGGAAGCGGAAGCGGAAGCGGAAACGGAAGCGGTGGGAATCAGTTGAAATCGCAACAGAAGCGTGATTCCCAAAAAGTGATGATTGGAAACGTGAGGAAGCGTATGATTCAGATCTGGAACGATTGCTTTGTTAGTTGGAAGCGTTATGTGTACTTTTCATGGCCGATGGTTCGTTAAACAAACGAAGAAGACAGACTTTGTGGACTTGCTCACATATTTGTTTACTAGGTGATTTTCCCGTGCTCATGCACGGATCCAATATTTATAAATTAAATATATTATAATAATTAAATGATATTTATTTTTATTTTAAAATTAATTTATAATTTTTTTGTATAGTTTATATTAATGATATTATATTAATTTAATTATATATAGGATTTTAGATATTTTATATCTAATATTTTGTTGTTTTCATAGTCGATTTAGTTATCATTTGAATTATCATTTGGACATATTAAATTATTTATATTTCTTTGAATTCAGCTATAACATTTTTTATTCTAAATATATTAAATTTTTTATTAGTTTTCTTATTTGCAATTAGGTTAAATGTTGTCTTAGATATGTAGTAAAAATGTGCATTTTTCAATATCTTTTAAAATATGCAGTAAAAATGTGTTTGTTTTTAAGAAATTATATTATATAAGTAAAATATAATTTATATTTTTTCTGTAATTGTAAGATATTATAGTCAACTAAATATATGAAAGATTAAATATATATATATATTTCAAATACTAATTATACATTATTTTTGTCAATTAAACATATATCAGTTTGTGTTACTTAATTATTTTATGTAATCTTCTAATAAAATAGATTAATATAAAAACCAATTATATTACTTTGAAAATATGTATTCACACTGTGTAAAATTATGTTTCAAAAGAAATACTTATTTTTTTCTAATATCAAGAATATATGTGTGAACCTTTTTTTTATGAAATCACATTGTATACAAATATTTTTCATCTAAGAATATATAGATATAAGATAAGTATTTTATTAATTCAAAAATATATTTTATGTTATTTAAAATATATTTTAAATAAAATATTACTATTTTGTGAACTTTCCTTTTTTTTATGAAATCATTTTATGTTTTGTGAACTTTCCTTTTTTTATGAAATCATATTATATATACATATATTTTTGTTTTAATTTTTTATATACTTTACAAATATTTCCTTTTTATTTTATATTGTTATTTGGAAAATTTTAAAAGAAAATAATAATATTTAAATGATTTTAATTCATTAAGGGTATCAATGTAATCAACCATCGTGAGAGTTAACGTGAGCGCGACACATAGGAAACTGACTTCTCAAATAATATTATAGAGATCAGCCGAATTTTATTTAGTCATCTGAGTTTCATTTGGTTTAATTTATTTCATAGTGTGAATAAATAATATAAATCATATAACCACAACATTATAATAACTATATTGATTGGAAAGATCTTAATAATAAAGAACTTTGTTTGCAAATATACACTGTACAATAATGAACACTACAAGAAAACATGTGTATACCGAGGGAAATAATCCTCGGAATTCCGTCGAAATAACGGTATTCCGACGAAATACCAAGGAAAAAGACCCTCGGAAAAAACTCTTCGGAATTTAGTATTTCCTCGGAATTTCCTCGAAAATTTCCGACGGAATTCCGAGAAATACATATACCGAGGAAGTTCCGAGGAAGACCGTTCATCGGAAAGTTCGTCGGAATATACCGAGGAACAATCCGTCGATATTTTCCGACGACTATACCGACAGAATGAATGATCGGAAGCTGAAGAATATTCCGAGGGAAATGTTCCTCGGAAAATTCCGAGGAAGCTTCCATCAGAATTTTCCGAGGAACATTTCCCTCGGAATTGGCCTTGGAATAAACCGAGGAAACCTTCCCTCGGAATTTTCCGAGGAAAGTCGGCCTCGGAAAATTCCGATGGAAGCTTCCTCGGAATTTTGGAAAAAAAAATATTTTAATAAAATATTAGAAATTTAAATTCGAAAATATAAAATTAAAATTTAGAAATTTAATTTCGAAAATATAAAATTAAAATTCAGAATCGTACAAATAAAAAAAACATTCCAAGTTTTTGAAAAAAAAAACTACGGGTTTTGGAGGTTCGGGTTTTGGATGTTCGGGTCTTGCAGGGTCGAGAACTCCACGTTCGGGTGCAACATCCTCATCATGTCCATCATCTGCTGGTTCAGCCTCCTCTGTGCCTCGTAGCTCGCCTGTTGTGCCTCGTAGCTCACCTGTTGTGCCTCGAAGCTCGCCTGTTGTGCCTCGAAGCTCGCCTGTTGAGTCGCCATCTGGGTCTCCAACGCAGCTATACGATTATCCTTGTCCTGCAACTGACCCATAAGTGCTTCGAGATCAACAAAGGGCAGTGGTGCAGCAGAAGACATAACCGACCGGGACCGACGAGCCAAACCGAACAATCAGCCCTTCTTCTTTGGAACCAACTGAAATAGAAAATAGGCAAATGTAAATAATAGTTATTAAGATGAACTGAAATTTAAAAAAAGAAATTACCGATTCAACGATTTCGTTGATCCGAACCCGAGGCAATTGTGAACCCGTCGATTCTTCGTCCTCGGTTTGAAGCTGAGACGCTTCTTCTTCCACTTGAGTGTGGATGAGGTCGACGACATCCTTCACAAGACCATCATCAATTTGGCCGGTCTTCTTGTTGGTATACGCCCTCTTCATTAGGGCGGAATCATCAACCGGCTCACCATCATTTTTTTCCACCTTGATATCAATATAAATATTAGTAATTAGAAGAAACGATGAAAAAATAAAATTTCAAAATTTTAAAAATAGATTAAAAAGCGACTAAATTACCATGCGATCTCTCAGATTGGTTGGGACTAAGCACCCAAGTTGTGCTTGAAGACGCCCTTCCCTTTACGATCGCTCTTGCGGTTGGTGGAGTTGGTCGAAGAAGTCGATTTCGTCTCCTCCTTACTCCAATGCACAATCAACTGCTCCCAGACCGTGGGGTTTATCGACTTTGGGACCTTTTAAAAAAAATTGTTAGAGGAATAAAAAAATAGTTTAATAAATTTAAAAATTGTTTAAAATTTAAAAAAAAAACCTGGTCTATTTGCCACTTCTTCTTCCACTCGTGGATTTGATACGAATAGTTGGTCATAACTTTATGTACGAAGTGGTAATAGATAAACAAGGTATTATCGGGATTCCAGTTGAATTCTTGCTGAAAAAATACATAATTAGTAGAAAATTTATATTAAAAATAAAATTAAAAAAAAATAGAGTATTTACCGCAAACTGCTGAAACCACAAAACTTTTTTGGCGCTAGGGAAGTCGGTGAAAGTCGGATGTCCCACGTCCAAAGACACATACATCATATGGTTGATCCATGTGCTGATCCCGTTCGAGGAACAGTCGAACCTGGTTTGACCCTGTCCAGATGGGTACGGAGTGAGAAACGGAAGACGGTCACGACCCGGTTGTCGAACAAACTCCGCAACCCTCATCACTCCCGGAGGATCCTGAAAATTCAGAGGAATAGTGGGTGCAGCACCAGAACCGGAAGGAGCGTCGGGAAATGGAGAGGGAGATGTATGGTAGGAGCTGCGGGGCGATGGGGACTCCTGAACGGAGTTGCTCCCCGAGCCACGACCACGACGCTGTCGAGGAGGCCGGCTCTGATCATCATCATAAGACCTGTAATTAAGCATATAAAAATAGTTTTAATAGCTAAAAAAGTTTAATAATTACTAAAATAGTTTAATAATTACAAAAATACCCTAAATAATTACAAAAATAGTTTAATAATTACAAAAATAGTTTTAATATCAGAAAAATTAGTTCAAATATATTTAAATAGTTTAATAATTACAAAAATAGTTTAATAATTACAAAAATAGTTTAATAATTACAAAATAGTTTTAATAATTACAAAAATAGTTTAATAATTACAAAAATAGTTTAATAATTACAAAAATAGTTTAATAATTACAAAAATAGTTTTAATAATTACAAAAATAGTTTAATAATTACAAAAATAGTTTAATAATTACAAAAATTGTTTAATAATTACAAAAATAGTTTAATAATTACAAAAATAGTTTTAATAATTAGAAAAATAGTTTAATAATTACAAAAATAGTTTTAATATCATAAAAATTAGTTTAAATATATTTAAATAGTTTAATAATTACAAAAATTGTTTAATAATTAAAAAAATTGTTTAATAATTACAAAAATAGTTTAATAATTACAAAAATATTTTTAATATCAAAACAAATTATAATTTGTTAGTATACATGATTTTTAATATAGAAAAAGGTTTATAAATATTATTTAAATTTTTAAAAAATGTTTTATTGTTCCTGGAAACTTGAAAAATGATTTTAAAATAGTAAAAAGCGCTTTTAAAAATCATATACACGTTTTTAAAAATCAAAAACTTTTTTAACTTGAAAAACGTTTTGGTTTTGAACCAAAACAGAAAAAAAAATCGAAAATGATAAACATGTGTATACAAACAACAATCAATCCTAGAATCCATTCAATCCTAGAAGTTACAATCTAACAACCTAAAATTCGAGATCTAACTTATAAAAACCTAAAAAGTTGAGAGGTGAGGAGGGGGATTTAACTTACATGATATATGAGGATGAGGAGGGGGATTGACCGGAGAGAGAGAGGCGCTGAGAGAGAGAGGAAGAGAGGCGTTGCGGCGTAGAGGAGAGGAAGAGAGGCGTCGCGCCGTGGAGGAGAGGAAGAGAGGGGTCGGCGTGGAGGAGAGGAGAAAGGAGAGGAAGAGAGGAAATGGGGAAGAAAGAACCGAAAACCTAATTTATGAGGTGTCCGACGGACATTTTCCGTCGGAATTTCCTCAGTATTTTTTAATTGGTCGTCGGAATTTCCTCGGTTCCCACAGTATATATGATTTCCCCGAAATGTTTGGCGGCTAGGGTTTCCCGGGCAAATGAAAAGATTCCGAGGAACCATTTTTCCTCAGAATTTCCTCAGAAAATTCCGAGAAAATTCCGAGGAAACATGGTTTGGGGTTTCAAATTCCGATTTTTTTTGCCGTATTTCATTTCTAATACAAATGTAATGCATACCATTGACTATACTTTGTATAGATGATCATAAACCATGAAATAAAAAAATTTCAAAAATAATTGTAAGTATTCCCTTTAACGTTTGTTAAAGTGTATAAGTGTTTATCTTATGTTGTGTGATTTTCGTTCAAGCAATCGTAAAAGTGTTTGTTATTGTGTAAAACACCAAAGTTTGACTTCATAATATGGTTAAGACACATAATGAAGGTTATATACGTGTTATTCAATCCGCAAAACGTTGTTTTCGGTTTAAAACCCCCAAGTTCCTCGGAATTTCCTCAGAAATTTCCGAGGAAATTCCGAGGAAACTAGTGAATATCAGTGGTTTCCTCGGAATTTCCTCGGAATATTCCGAGGACATTCCGAGGAAACCACTTTTTAATCAAATCCCTTAATCATTCCGAGGAAATTCCGAGGAAACCCTAACGTCCCTCGGAATTTCCTCGGTATTTCAATAAAAAAAAATTAAAAACTACTCTGGTTCCGAGTCATCATCACCAGATGAATCGGAATCGGATCTTGGTGAAACTCTCCAATAACTGGTTCATCTTCTACGTGAACGACGGCTTCCTCTGCGAAGTCGGTCAAATCGACTACAAGGCCACCTTCCGCTACATCTTCTGCTGCACTTAAGTTGCCGGATGTGATTGGTTGTTGTGGGTCTTCCAGCTCTGAAGTTCCCTGAACTCGACCTCTCAGGTTGACTCTTGTAACAGTAACCCATGGATCATCTCTGTTCCGCCTCCGTGGGTACTTGATATAACAAACCTGTAACATTTAAAAAAATATTAGTAAAAGTATAAATTATGATCAATCATTCTGAATTCTAACAACATTAACTTACCTGATCGCCCTGAGAAGCAAGAATGAAAGGATCATAATATTGCAGCTTTCGCCTCGAATGTACTGATGTAACACCAAATGCATCTTTTCTCACACCTCGATCTGGAGTGTTGTCGTGCCAATCACAATAGAAAACAGTACAGCGCAATCCAAGCAAGCTCAAATACATGATTTCCAAAATCTCATGTATGTGTCCGTAGTATACATCATCTCCTGATGCAGAACAAACGCCAGCATCATAGGTCGTACGCGAACGTCTCCTCTTTTCAGTTGCGAATGCATATCCTCGAGTACAAAATCTCGGATATGACTTCACAACACAGTTTGGGCCAACCACCATCTCGCGTATCCAATCGTCAAATGTTTCACCTCTGGCCAAACCTGCAGACACCTATTAATAACACATAAGTAGGTTATATCAATAAATATGAATTAGTATAAATATATGATAAATGTTATTTTAATTTGTTTAAGGCACTCACACAAGTAAAGATCCATCCAGCAAATTCTCTATGCTTCATTTCTTCTAGTTCCGCCTCTGTGGTGTATCTATATTCGAACCGCTTTTCTGCCATGAAAATCATGTACATATGATGACAATAATATAATTAATTAAGATTTAAATGTCAATTTGTTAAAATAAAATTTTGTAAGATAATAAACTTACTTCTCATATGGAAGAACATCTTCGCAGTTGGTGAGCAAATATGTCTGCAAATGACTTCGCTCGTGCTCAGTAAGTCGACGGTCCTTTGGTTTTCCGCTAAGTCGTCCAACATCGGTGAAAATGTCTGGAACCTGAACATGATATGTTGCCCGTTCGCCTCGATCATCATGCCGAGCATATCTTCTGTTTTTGGTCTGAACTTCTGCTGGAAAGTAGTGCTCCGCAAAGTTCGAAATTTCTTCATTGATCATCTGTGCGACTATAGAACCTTCCACCCTACTTAAAATTTTCACCATCTTCTTCAAATGGAACATATACCGCTCATACAGATACATCCATCTATACTGCACAGGACCACCAAGTTCCAATTCTCTTGCCAGGTGAATAGCAAGATGCTCCATAACATCAAAAAATGAGGGAGGAAATATCTTCTCAAGGTTGCACTGAATCACGGCTATGTTAGTCTTCAAATTTGTAATACCTTCAAGAGTCACTGATCTGCTGCATAAATCGCGGAAGAAAGCACTTATCCCTGCAAATGCTTCATGAACTTTTCGTGGTAATAGTTCTTTGAAGGCAAACAGAAGGAGGCGCTGCATCATCACAAGGCAATCGTGACTTTTCAAGCCAATAAACTTTCCGTCCTTTCTGTCGATACAGTTACGCAAATTAGATGCGTAACCATCTGGAAACTCCACATCGTTTGAAATCCAACCAAAGAATGCATTTTTCCACTCTGCATCAAGTCGATATATGAGAAAAAGAGCCCTACCATTCTCATCAACATGAAGTTCTGGACGAGCACATATATCGACTAAATCCAGCCTTGACTTCAAATTATCCTTTGTTTTACCTTTAACGTTAAGGATCGTGTTCATGAGATTGTCAAAAAAGTTCTTCTCAATATGCATGACATCTAAATTATGCCTTAGTAGATGATGCTCCCAGTATGGCAAATCAAAGAATATACTTTTTTGTGCCAGTTATGTAGATCTCCAACAGCATCTACCGGAAAATGCTCATGTCCACCAACGTCTGGCGTCCTTTCTGCACCAAAATCTCTTAGTTGTGTCTTCAAAACTTCCCCACTAACTTCCTCAGGTGGACCATCAAACATCTGTTTGTTCTTCCTAAACAAATTTTTACTCCGACGGTATGGATAATCATGTGGTAGGAATTGTCTGTGACAGTCAAACCAACACGTTTTTCTTCCGTTCTTTAGTTGGAAAGCATCTGTGTCATCTTGACAATATGGACATGATAGCCTCCCATGCGTTGTCCATCCAGATAACATACCATATGCTGGAAAATCACTTATTGTCCACATTAGTACTGCCCGCATTTGAAAGTTTTATTTACACGAAATATCGTATGTGTCAGCACATTGAGCCCATAGTTGTTGCAACTCATATATTAGTGGCTGAAGAAACACATCAAGTGATCTCTTAGGATGCTCTGGTCCGGGAACGAGAATGGAGAGAAACAAAAACTCTCGTCGCAAGCACAAGTTTGGGGGTAAGTTATATGGTGTAACAATGACTGGCCATAGAGAATATTGTATTCCACTCTTCCCATACGGGCTGAAACCATCAGTACATAATCCAAGGTAGACATTTCTTCTCTCATATGCAAAGTCGGGATACAAAGATTGGAAATGCTTCCACGCTTTTGCATCTGAAAGATGTATAATCTCACCATCTGTTGAGTGCTCCGCATGCCATCTCATTCGTTGCGCTGTGCGTTCCGAAAGATACAACCTCTGCAACCTTTCCTTCAAAGGCAAATACCACATTCTTTTATATGGCACTGGAACTCTTCCACTCGTATCTTTGTAACGAGGTTTCCCACAAAATTTGCATGTAATCCGCTGCTCATCCGCCCTCCAATAAATCATGCAGTTATCGCTGCATACATCTATTACCTCATACGGTAAACTAACACCAGATACGAGTTTATGAACCTCGTAGTATGAACCTGGAGCTACATTATCCTCAGGTAGAATACCTTTTACAAAATCAGCTATCGCATCCACACAGTCTTCAGCCAAGTTATAATCTGTTTTAATGCCCATCAGTCTTGTAGCAGATGATAAAGCTGAATGACCATCTCTGCAACCTTCATACAAAGGTTGCTTTCCAGCATCCAACATATCATAAAATCTCCTAGCTTCTGCATTGGGTAAATCTTCCCCTCTAAAATGATCATTTACCATCTGCTCAGTACCTACACCATAATCTACATCCGTTCTAATTGGTTTTTCTAATCTAACCGCCGGCTGAGGTTCGCTAGTACTACCAGGTTCATAATCAGTTTCCCCGTGATGATACCAAATTTTGTAACTTCGTGTAAACCAATTTAAAAAAATATGTGTCCAAACATCCAACTCTTTAATAACCTTTCTATTTTTACAATTAGAGCAAGGACATCTTAACTTACATGTTTCGGCTTCCGGTTGTCGTTGAACTAACCCCATGAATTCCTTTAGACCTCGTTCGTATTCTTTCGTAAGCAATCTCGTGTTCGGATCCAATTGAGGTCGATCCATCCAAGAACGATAATAATTTGAAGAAGACATGTTTTTTTGAAAGTAAATTCGTGTGTGGGAGGAAATAAGAAGAAATGGAGTGAATGAAGAGGAAGAGGGGTGGCTGTATTTATAGATGAAATCCTGCCGACATATTGAGGAAATTCCGAGGAAATACCGAGAAAAAACAACCCTTCCTCGGTATTTCCTCGGAATTTTTGAAATCGCCCAACGGCTCTCCCAACGGCTCTCTAACGGCTACACAATTTCCTCGGAATTTTAGAAAAATCCGTCGGTTTTTTCCGACGGACACAGTTTCCTCGGATTTCCTCGGAATTTTCCGAGGAAACATCATTTCCTCGGAAAATTCCGAGGAAATTCCGAGGAACCCTCCCCCCCATTTCTGGGGTTCCTCGGAATTTCTTTGGTTTTTCGTCAGAAAATTCTGAGGAAATCATTTTCCCTCGGAATTTCCCTCAAAATATCGATGTTTTCTTGTAGTGGAATTATAATGTAATCACGAATTGTATTTTGTTGTTATATTTGCTACAGTGTCTATTTGCATTGTTTTATTACATTATAATTTATTATTGTACAGTGTCTATTTGCAAACATAGTTCTTTATTAGTAAGATCTTTCCAATCAATAAAGTTATGAATTATAAAATATTCTGTTGACATTATTTTATTTGTTGACTTTGTAAAATAATGAATTCAATAACTCTAGATTTTTATAAACCAATAACACTGAATTCTTACATACTTTTAAAAAGTTGTAAATGAAAAACACTAGAATCATCAAAACATCTAAGTCTAATATAACATTTTGTAAATTAACAATCCAATAACATCCCCTTAATTGAGTAGAAAATCATTTTGTTCATAACTATATATTATATTATCATACGTTGAATAAAACAAGAGAATTAAACTAGAACCAAATGATTAAATTTTCATTAGGTTTGAATATTTTGAATAAAACAAGAGAAGTAAACTATATATTAGATATCCATTTAGGTTTGAATATGAACATGTTTGAGTTCAGATATCCAGTATTTTCTAATTCAATATCTGTTTGGGTATTTTGCTGTTTTAGTTCTGATTTAATTCACACTAATTTAAAAAGTCAATAAGATTTTAATTCTGTCTATTGATTCCAACAATATGCCTTCCCATATTTATAGAATCAAATTATTCTTTTGTTTTGATTGGAGATGATTTATTGGAAATTATTTTAACTTTTGTTTACTACTCAATCTGTTTATAGAGTTTTTACGTTTATTAAGAATGTAATAAATGTTTAAAGTTTAATTCAATATTTATTTT
Organism: Hirschfeldia incana; assembly: GCA_026261945.1. NCBI lineage: Eukaryota > Viridiplantae > Streptophyta > Magnoliopsida > Brassicales > Brassicaceae > Hirschfeldia > Hirschfeldia incana. The sequence goes on from JABCMI010000115.1 coordinate 234,083, forward strand.
TCTATAGTCTTTCCAATAACCATCCACCAATAAAATTTAATCAATTCAAATATTTACAATTAATTTTTCTCAAAAATATACAAAAATATCTTAAAAGTTTAAAAAATCTATTTTTGTGGAACAAAAATAAAATCTATAAAATCACACTTTTGGGAACGGAGGGAGTACTGTTTACCTATTTTATATATAAAATATTCAAAATAAAGTATCTTCAAATGTGTATAGAAAAAACGAGCGTCCGAGAACTCTTCTTTGCTATTATTATTCATCATTTAGAGCTGACTAAGTAAATACAAATCTCAGTTTCTCTCTTTCTTATCTCTTTTTTAAGATATATTTCTCAGATTTTCATTATATCATGTTTAAAATGGTTTGGTTGCTATTTGTATTGCTTGCAAGTTACGTTTGGTTTCATAATTTTATTTGTTTAGACTAGTAGTGAAAACTTTGATGTTTAACCGTTTGTTTTGTTATAAATATATTTGAGTATGTTCATACTAGCAATTATTTTTGGGTGTATGTTCTTATGATTTTGATTTTTGTTGTGGGACTATGGAATCTCTTTCATAGTTTTTCTATGAATAACAAATTTTTACATCAAGTGTAACATATATGCATGTTTGATAAAGAGGTATGGAATTGGTAATGCCTCTCACATATCATATATAGTATTCATTTTCATAAAGAGATATCGATTTTGTCATCTCAACTTTGAGAATACATATGTTAACTCTAGTATTTTGAAATTTATGAGTAGAGAACTAAAATGTAGTGAACATTTTATCTGATGCTGATTTGAGTGGTGGACGTCTTTCTCATTGTAGTATCCAATATATCTGTTGGGTCATTGTAATCAAGTAGATGTGTTATTCCATTCTCTTTTTCATTTCCACAATCAAACGTTTGTCAGATGTGTATTTATCATCAACTGAAAATTTCAATTTTTGGTCATTTTTCTGAATGTCAGAAAGATTAAAATTACCTTTTTTACCTCGTGAATAATAGTCATTGAAGATTCCAATATTTGAGCCTCGCTTAAATAAATTTCATTACCTATTCCAACAACTTCTGAAAAGCCACTAAATCTCAATTTTAAAAACCCTGTGAGATGTTTAGTATAAGTTTCACATACTGTTTGTCTGTTGTGAATATGCCATGTACCCAACAGTTTTGAAAATCATACAAAACCTATTATTTTTCTTATTTTGTAATCAAACATATTCTTAGAAAAATAGAAAATAATTATTTTAATGCATATAAGTTAAGTATAATTTAAATAGTTAAATTCTTAATACTTACATTGAAATCCATGTATGGAACATAAAAAATTGGATTAACACAAGATCAGATACTAAATCTGAAAAATAAAAGAAAATGTAAGAAAACAAACAGAATACAGAAAATGGTTAATATAAAATAGTAATAAACTTATACAACTAGTAATAAACTTACAAGTTGTGTATGTGTTTGGAAGCTTCTTAGAAGAATACCATAGATAATCATTTGTGGCAGATGGAGAAGGATGAGGATTGTTAGAGGGTTTTAGTAGGATGTAAATTTTTCATGATTGTTAAAATTTTTAAATTATTGTGTTATCGGTTAATGGATTCTAACATTCTTATTAAAGTCTATTTTTATTGATTTTATGATTATTTAATGACTCATAATTGTTTTTCTTATTCAAATTTATTTAACGATTCTATAATCTTATTAAATCTATTGTTATTGGGATTTAAATGCTAAACAATTTTAGTCATAAAACAAAAAAATTCAAAAGTCTTTTATATAACCTCTAAATTTGTAAAATCTGTACACTGATAGATTTTGATAAACTTTTAAATAGGAAAAACTCTTTAGAGCTCTTTAGAAATATAACAAATCTATCGAGTGTAAAAACTCAGTTTCCTTTATTTTTGCTTTTCCAATGACTCTAGTTCATCTGCCATTATAGATCTTGTTCAACGTTGTCTCGTGAGTTTGTTTGAGACTTTTAGTATCCACTAGATAAAGGAACCATGGCCTGATCTTGGATTTAAGGGGCCATAAACATTTTATGTTAGTTTTAATTAAAAATTGTTATAATTTGGGAACCATGCGATCAGTGTATATTAGCTTGGAATCTCTAGTCATGTGATGAAATGAAACTGCCAACTTGGAAAATCGTTGCTATCTGTGATGTTCAAAGAACTAAACCCTTTCATTACCAATTTTGTTTCTCTAGTGAAATGTAGATGGTAATGAAAACTGTTGGTAATCCATTATAAAAATAAACTGCTTGGAACACGTGTAGGTAGTGCTCTGGTATGGTTTAGCAGATAAGTGGGGAATCGCTTACAAAAGGTTTCCTGTTAACAGATTTGGGTAACTTGATGATATATGTAAAAGGGCTGAGACAATGTTACAAGAAAATGTAGTGAAAAGAGAAGACAACATATTTACATATACAACCACTTTCTAAACAATCTATTGAACTGAATCCAAAACGGAGGCCTTCATAAAAAGAGTAGTTTGATCACATATCCTCCTTTATTACCCTCTACGGCGTTGGTACTTTCCTTTGCCGTCTCTGATCCATATTGTTGACCGCGTTCTCCTAACATGATCTGTGAAGAGACGGTACCTGACACAACATAAAGATACAGAATGAGACATGCTTGAGAGTCTGTCTGAGACAAAGACCAAAGCTTTGCTTGAATAAGTAATAAAATCTCTTTTAAGGATAAACATTACCAACCTCTCATACTCTAGCTTTTGAGTAACTATACCATTCAGAAGTAACTCAGAGCTATAAACCTCAGCCCCTGATCAAGAGAATAAAGAAGAAGAAAAGACGGTAAATTTCTCGTGAAGCCTACTTGCATTAAAACAACCAGGAGTTGTATAGATCAAAGTGTAAATTTACCTCTTTCTAGAAATGGTATGCTGATATCTCGATCCTCTTCACATGATAAGACTAGAAGATTCTCTGGGACCTTATCTTCACTCAGGACAGATCTTCCCAGTCTTTCCACAGGCTGCAGTTTGTTTTCAGTACGAATCAGTTTGGCTTTCATCCACATGAAAGTGTAAAAAAAGGCTAAGAACAGGTACCTGTCCGTGAACTGCCTTAACCAAAGTTGTGATTGTGTTTAAACCAGGCTTTGTATTTGGGGTGATAAAGACTCTTCTCCCCTGAAGTAGTGTCAAGATAGCGAGTCAAGAAAAAGAAAAACAAACCAGCTAGAAGAAACCAAAAGTACCTTTAGTAGTGGGTTCTGCCGTGCACGAGACAAAGAAACCCCCATGTTGAAACCGAACTCCTTTTCCTTCTTTGAGTCTCTGAGAATGTACAGATCTTCGTCAACATATATGTTCACTTGATCAATGCTTTCAAGCCACTGTGTTGTCACCACTGGTTTCCCTGAAGCGATTGCCTCAAGCATGTTCCTCGTGCGCATAAAGTTATCCGCTATAAAGTGTGTTGCCTCCATCATGGAGGATGCTTCCGAGATATCAAACTTAGCCAAAATCTGTTAAGCAACTGCCAAACCGTTAGAAGTTTACTTTATACGTTGATAGAAAACTTGAGAGAGAGAGAGAGAGAGAGAGGAAAAAAAAGTAGAACCTTCTTCTGATGCTTGGTCACATCTTCATCAAGATGCTGGCTGAACAAGACACTTGTACTACCTAAATCTCTTCTCTTTCTTGTACTCTTTGTCTCAGAAACAGGTTCCACTAATGGTAATGTCAAGCTACGAATTTCCCTTGTAGTGTTTGATGTACTACGAGAATCTTTGCAAGTAAGTCTCTGATACTCATCTCCCATGCATATAGGCGACACATTCTTTGAAGGCGCCTTAGAGGGCGACACATTCTTTGCAGGCGCCTTAGACTTGACTGGAGTATCAAATACAGGATCTGATCTCCTTCCTGCCTCATTATCCTCATCTTGAGATATACGAGCTGATCTTCTCCGCTTGGGGTAACTCAACACCTCTGCTTCACCTCCACTGGATTGCTTAAGTAGATTAGACTTGCAACGTTTGTTTGATAATTCTCTTCCTCTCTTCGCTGTACTTGGCACAGCAACTTCCTCTGGCATATCAAGTTTCTCATTCTTCTCACAAGCCTTGGCAGGAACTGATTTAGCCTTCTTGTTTTTTGGTTTCAAAGATTCAACATCATTGTCCACAGCATGAATCCCCTTAAGTCTCTTGGATCTCCTGGTAACAACAACTCCTTCCCGTGAAGATTTCTTACCTATAAGACTACTCGCCTCATGATCAATTTCCCTGGCGTCTCCAGAGTGCAGATCATTGATCGCTTCAGCAGCCATTTGCGTATCAAAGCCTGCTTCTTCTCCTTTACGCCTATCAAACTCATCAACAAGATTCTTTTTGGTTTCTCGTGAAGCAGTATGGACCTTCCTTCTCTTTGAATACCTTTCGATGATACTCGCCCCGCAAGGTTTTGCAGGACTCGGGCTAGCCTTATTCATCCTTCTTTTCAACAATTCATCTTTACACATAGCATGAATCCTCTTGGTTCCCTTGGATTGTCTAGCAATAACTCCACCCTCAGAAAAATCTCTCTCTTCTGTAAGACAAGCATCAGCTTTTCTGCGGTCTCCAGAGCACACAGCAGCAATTGCTTCCGCAGCCACTTGTTTATCATACCCTAAAGCTACCAAATCACGCATATCAGATATTTTCTTATTATGTTCATCTGATACCGCATCTAACTCTTTGCCAAGATTCTTTGCAGCGGTTTGGATCAACTTTCGACTCCTAGTCACACTAAGATGCAAGAGTTTGGAATCAGAATGAACCTTTCTTTTAGCCACTTCAACTCCAAGTCCTCTATGACTTTCATGGATCTTTTTCCTCTGTTCTCTAGATCTCCCTGCTTTACTTGCAACCCCAAAAATTTCATCTCTTCTTCGACGAAAAATATCACCACCTCCTTCATCCTCAAGATCATCATCCCAGTCAAAAACACTGTTTCCAGCAGCCCTCGCTTTGTCACTTACCTTCTTTGCTAACTCTTGTGGACCTTTAACATTCGGAATGCTTTTTGATTTTTCTTCTGTTCTCTTTCCACAGTCAGTTTCAACTTCAACATCAAACTTTAATCCTGACTCACTGATGAGTTTATCGACAAATTCAAGAGCATTGGCTTGTGATGCCTCGCCAGGCTCTTGAGAGTCTATATAGCTCAAACCAGGACAAGGATAGTTCTCTTCAGGCGAATCATCCTCAAGGAAAAGCTTCCTCGCTGTTCTGTTTCCTTCATTTATCTTTTCTACACACAAATTGGGAGGACAGGACTGATCTCTTACTTCTCCAACGTTTTCTTCTAGACGGGAACTTTGTTTAACTCCTTGACCAGACGAATGAGAGCTGGCTAAAGTAGAAGAGTCAGTGTTGAGAAGCTTTTGGGCTGCAATACGAGCAGAAGCACGAAAAGCAGCTGAACGAACTGAAGCGAACCTAGCCACCTTTCCTATAAAATAAAATAAAAAATGCAAATGAGAGAGGGAGATTATTCAAGCTCTTTATACGTGTTCATGAGAACATATGGACTAAAATATCAACGAGCATGCAATGGAGTTTCAAACTAAGTAAGAAAAAATAACTCTACAATTTTGGTTAAAAACTCACCAGAGATTCCATGTTCATTCGACAGAGAACCAACAGTTGATTTAATGTGTTCAGTAGCAAGCTCTCTATTCTTATCTTGACTCAATAACAGATTCCCTCCTGTACTACGCGAGTCACCACAGTCAGAGACCTCCCTCTGGCTGTTATCATCCAATAAAACAGTAGCATCATCATCACTATCCGCAACAACAACAACAGCCTCCTCTTCTTCATCAAAACGATCCAGAACCTGCGTATCAAAGCCATCAGAGCCTTGAATTAACTGCTCCACAAGTGGTGGTTCCTCCTCTTGATCAGTTCGAAACCCCAAATCCACAGCTTGAGTTTCACCACCACAAAGAAGAAACTCTTCTTCCTTATCACATTCATTATCCATCATGACCTGAGTCTCCATATACTCGTCGTTGATCCAAGCATCATCCTCAATAGGTACAGTGTCCTGCATAAACGGATCTTTCTCTTCACCTAACATAGGAAACAAAACAAAGGTTTCTTTAAACAGTAAACAAGGTCAAGTCCCAGGGAAGCCTCTCATAAATTTTCCAAAATACAATCATTCACACAGCAAAAAGTCAGGTTCTTTTTTTGTTTTGCAATAAGTGAAGACAAATCGTGAAAAACACCATATGGAGGAGAGGCAAAAAAAAAATCAAAGCTTTAATGAAGATTAAACAGTAAGTAAGGGAGATGGTACCAGAAGAATGAGGATGAGAAGAGGGAAGAGAGTCAATGGGCTGGGTGTCTTGATTCGCGGCAAAGTTGCTCTTCGCTTTGCCCATTTATAGGATTCGAATTGTGAGTCCGAAGATTTGAGAGGAAAGTTTGAGGGTGAATTCGGCGAGAGGAAGAAGATGAAGAATTGAAGACTGAAGAGGGAAAGACTGTGATTAGGCGCGTCAAAAGAGTAAAGTGCCTCGTTAGGTTTTGTATGTAGTTTAATAATTTCGATATAAATTTCGCAGCTGCTAGTTGTAACAAATGGGCGTTTGGTCTAGTGGTATGATTCTTGCTTAGGGTGCGTACCTAATTTTCGGAACACCCCTTTTATCTTCTTATTCATTTATTTGAAATATGCTTCCTTTTTTTTGTCATGGCATTGAATGAAAGCAACTGAGAAAACCAAGCTTGCTACTTATTAAACTCGCCAGACAACTTCAGAAACGGTATGGTTAATCATTTCCACAGCTAATTATTATTAAGATAAGTTGTCTAGTTTCAGGTCAAAAGCTAGTAAACCCTATGGACTTCTCAAGACCTCTCCAGTCTTCATCTCCAAGAATTTCTAGGAAGCCTCTGAGCAGTGAGAACAGCCAGAAAAAGTGATCTATGATCATGTTTTGTATCTCATTTCTCCATCTTCCTCAACATTCATTTTCCCTTTCCCCATGAATGGCAAGACACAATATCATAGAGTATTAGAGTTCCCAACGAGCTATACTCATCTTCTATAACGCCCATGATTACCACCTACCAATTTCTTAAACATTACTCCAAACTATTCAATAAATAACTTCAAAAGTGGGTGTAGACAAACTTATTTTCAGATTACTTTGTTTGAGTGAGGCTACAAAAGGGTGACTCTTGTCAGTTTTCTCACCAGTGTCCTTAAGACAAACTCTACTGAACGAGAAATAGGTGCCGTATAATGCACGGATCTAAAACAGAAATATGTTCCCCTCCTACAGTCTCTCACCTTATTTGTTTTTTTTTTTTTTAAAACCAGGGATATCCGGTGACCCGTAATCTACACGTGGTTTCCGTTTTCCCGAGGGCCCGTAATCCGCACGTGTTTTTTCGACTGCCAACCGACTAGTCCTCTGGAGGCCTGCAACCCGGGTACAAGTGGACGGTAACTCCACAAAGCAGGTGGCCAGCGCGAATCGAACCCATGTGGCTTCTCGTATTGGGGCTTTAGCTCCCTCAAGTAATCACCACTAGGGCAACTTGCGCTGGTTAGTAAAAAAACACAGACTGTAGCAGCTTCACAAAGATCTGACATATCTAGCGCGTAAGCAAATACCTTTAGCCCGTCCACTACCGAAAGGGCAATGCTTTGGTAAACTTGGGTATTAAGAGTGAGTGATTTGGATCCACTTTACTGCAACTATAAGAATGTGTTCACTGACAAATATTCAAACAAATAATGTGAGATCTCGATCCAAAATTTAGAAATATCTGAATATGACTGAAATCTTTGACCCCAAAAACTCGAAACCTGAATAGATATGAATAGAACTCGAGTGAGTATCCAACACCCACCTCAGTTATGAGTTAACTCATGTTCATTCAAGATCATTCATATAACTCGTAATCTAATTTAAGAGCAAACATTAAGTTCATTTATTAAATGAGTCTAAAAACAGAGTTTATGCTTATAAGGAATCGAGCTGGGCTAAACTAATTCATGAGTTATAATTCATTTTGACACCCTTAATGCTATGTGATGAACTCAATCCGTTCGTTTTTGAAATTAGAATGGAAATGTATAGATGTTCTTCTATTATCTTTATCATTTCCACAATCAGATGTTCGTTAGCCGTGTCTTTATCATCAACTGAATAAAAACAATATTATGTTACTGTAACACTAATATTCAAAACCCACACAAAAAAATATTTAAAATGTCAAAAATAAATTACCCATTTCTCACCTTGTGAATAATAGTCATTGATAATTCTAATATATAAGCTCCACTTAAGTAAATTTCATTACCAACTCCAACAACTTCTAAAGAGCCACTGAATTCCAATTTTTTAAGACCTTCTGTGATGTTTGGTATGATTTTTGCATATTGTTTGTGTTAGGTACCCAACAGTTTTCAAAATCTCACAAACCTATTGTTTTTCTTGTTGTGTAACTAAACATATTCTTAGAAAAATATAATATAAATATATCAGTATATATAAGTTAAATTAGGTGTTGCCCGCAATTTTGCGGGTATAAACATTGTATGCAAATTATATATTATATTTATAATTTTGTGATTTTAAATAATAACGATAATTATTAAATTAAACTTTAATTTTGAAATATTTGAAAATTAAAAGTCTTGGTATTAATAAAAATTGAAGGATTAATGAACATAAACACTTTCTATTTTGTGCATTATCTTGCCTACCACTATATTTATCTTGATGTAAATTTGTTACAAAGTTTCCATAATTTTGTCAAATCACAAAATACATTTCTCATAAGTTTTTTCTAGAAATCTCAGATAACATAGATCCTAACATCAATCTTACAAACCTCATCCTAACGAAAATTGGCTATGACTTGTGCTGATGAAACTGGTATGAATTTGAAGATGATTAAGGAGTTGAGAGAAATGATATGCCCTTTCTTATTATCTTCAAATTCTTAAAAATAAACAGAAATCAAAAATTCGTACTATAAAAAAAGCGGCCTTTGAGTGGATCCGGAAGAACAAGAAGAGAAAACAAAGGAGAGAGAAAATTGTGCAGAAATTTAGAAAAAATAGACAAACAAATGCACAAGAAATGAATTCCAAAAAGTAAGAGCGAACAATGAAACTTGGCCTACATTATGTCAATCAACACCTCTATTTATCCATCACTCATCATGTGAATATTTCAACTCTCATTTCTGAGATTTTTCTAGAAAATTAATTATAATCTTGATCTCTTCTTCTTTTCTGGCAGAAGATAAAAGGAGATGAAAAAGATAGAAACAAAACAAAAGCACTTGGTTATTTATAAAAAGTGGAAAATTACCATGGTCAAACATGTTTATGGTGCTAATGGTTGTGATTATGGAAGAGATGAATAAAATTAATATAAGTAAACACATAAAAAATGGGTTCATAGTGTAATCAAATCAATATAAGGTTAGGTGAACACAAGCCATTCATTTTTGAAATTAGAATGAGAATATTTATACCTAAGTACAATAATGAAAAAGAGGAAAAAATCAACTTTTAAAATCTAAACGAGGTCTAACTAAGAAGAAAAATGAATGTTTGACTTGAAACTAAACATGTTAGTAGTCCGCAAATTTCGAGTATTGGGTTCAATTCGGCTGAGTATTTTTGGTATCTGCTAATTTCGGTAGGGACTTATAGGATCTACTTACTACTTGGATTATTTTTGGTTAGGGTAGTTTTTCGTTAGATCTCGTTTGGATAAAACTAAAAACCAGAAAATATTTGGTTCTCATTTAATTCCGCTTCCGAGTTGGTTATTTCAGATTGTTTAGGTAATTCAAGTTAAATATTGGGAGTTTTGAATAAAATTATCAAATAATATGGATAAAAATCTCGGATATTTACACTACAAAAAATGTTAATTCTTAGCATAAAGAAACAGCTATTATATGCTTTTGTTAGCATTATTGAAAGTGTTATGTCTGCCCCAGCTATCTTAGATCCTTCTTATACTATAGCAGTTTCTTAAACGCTATTATATTAGTGACATAGTATAGCATTATTTTTAACTTGCTATGGTTAATCAAATCTTGTAATAGCTTTTATTTTAAATGTCATCATATGTTCTATCAAGTCTAAGTGTTACATTCAAGAGGGAAATAATTTAGTTTTTTTTTTGCGCTTCTCGGAAAATTCATCAAGTATATAGGCGGTATGCATGTTTTTTTATTGCTATTTGTTAATTTTCCACGATAGCACTAATTTACACACTACAAGAAAACATGTCTTTAACGACTACAAGAAAACGCATGCCTAACGACCAAACATTACGACTACCAAAAGGTGGTCGTAAATTCTGGACTGCTGTACGACTACGTTACGACGAAGTCAAAATTAGTCGTAATGTCGACGTAAAGTTACAACTAAAACACTGAGTCGTACGTTAGTCGTAAAGTTACATCTAATGTACGACTAAATTTATATGTAGTCGTACATTAGATGTACCTTTACGACTAACTTACATCTAAATAATTTACATCTAATTAACGACTAAAAGAGTCATAAATTAGATGTAATATTACGACCAAGGTACATCAAATTTTTTTACATATAATTAACAACTGATTTACGAGAACAAAGTTGCACTTTGGTAATTAAGTTATAATTTAAACGTAAATTAGTTGTAACATTGTACGTACCAAAATTGAAATTTGTCTATAAATATGATCTTCTCCCTCATTCTTAAGATGCACAAAAAAACAAAAAGAGCAAAAAAAAACGGGAAATAGTTAAAAAAATGTCCGAAAATATTTATGCGCTTCGGAGTTGGATGTATGCGCATAAAGATTCAACAGGAAAAGTAACAAACGAATTTCTGAACGGAGCAGAGATATTCATGTACCAGGCCGGACAGACGCCTCTCACAAAGGAAACGGGTAAAATGTTCTGTCCATGTCGTAAATGCAAAAATACGAAGTTTGCTGCTAGTGAAACCGTTTGGAAACATATAGTAAATAGAGGATTTACTCCACATTACTATATTTGGTTTAACCATGGAGAGGGTGATAATAGGAATGAAGCTAGTAGTAGTAATCATGTTGAAAATGTTCGTAACAGAGATGAACCACATTTGCCTTCTGAAAGTGTTATTCAAGAAAATCATATGTTAGATCATGATAGAATGCATGATATGGTTACCGATGCATTTCGTGAAACAACATCAGTAATAGAGGAGGTTGAAAATGTAGAGGGGCCTAATTTGGATGCAAAAAGATTTTATGAAATGCTAGCAGCAGCAAATGAGCCAATCTATGAAGGTTGTAGAGAAGGTCTTTCTAAATTATCTTTGGCAGCTAGGATGATGAATATCAAAACTGATCATAACTTACCTGAAGTTTGTATGAATGCATGGGCTGAGTTGTTTAAAGAGTATTTGCCTGAAGATAACTTGTGTGCTGAATCTTATTATGAGATTCAGAAACTTGTTCATAGTCTTGGCTTACCTTCGGAGATGATTGGTGTGTGTATAGACAACTGTATGATATACTGGGGAAAATATGTAGAATTGTCAGAGTGTAAATTTTGCAAGAAGCCAAGATATAAACCGCAAGGACGTGGACGAAATAGGGTGTCGTACCAGCGGATGTGGTACTTACCAATCAAGGATAGACTCAAGAGATTATATCAATCTGAAAAGACGGCAGGTCGATGAGATGGCATGCAGAACATGATCAGAAGGAAGGAGAGATCAATCATCCCTCTGATGCCAAAGCGTGGAAACATTTGAATAATGTCTATCCTGATTTTGCAAGCAACCCCCGCAACATTTATCTTGGGCTCTGCAGAGATGGCTTTAGTCCATTTGGAATGTCTGGAAGACAATACTCTCTCTGGCCAGTCTTCTTGACACCATACAACCTTCCACCAGAGATGTGTATGGAAAAAGAATTGCTTTTCATGAGTATATTGATACCTGGACCCAAACATCCCAAAAGATCCCTTGATGTTTTTCTACAACCTTTGATTGAAGAATTGAAGGAATTGTGGTCAACAGGCGTGCAGACATATGATTGTTCAACGAGAACAAACTTTACAATGCGAGCAGTTCTACTGTGGACTATTAGTGATTTTCCTGCATATGGGATGTTGTCGGGCTGGACGACGCATGGGAGGTTATCTTGTCCATATTGTATGGGAAGCACAGACGCATTTCAGTTGAAGCATGGTAGGAAGACGTCCTGGTTTGATTGTCATCGGAGATTTCTTCCCATTAACCATCCGTACCGAAGGAACAAGAAACACTTTCGGTCAAAAAGGATAGTAAGGGACACCGCTCCACCATATTTATCTGGAGAGGAAATCGAGAAGGATATTGATTACTATGGTGGACAAAGCACAGTTGCCAAAGGCGGTAATTGGCATAATCCTCCGAATATGCCTAATGGTTACGGGACTCAGCATAATTGATACAAGAAGAGTATATTTTGGGAACTTCCATATTGGAAAGATCTGCTGCTGCGCCACAATCTGGACGTGATGCATATAGAGAAGAACTTCTTTGACAACATCATGAATACGTTGTTGAACGTCCCTGGGAAGACAAAAGATAACAAGAACTCAAGGTTGGATTTACCTGCATTATGTTCTCGGATTGAACTGCATATTATGAACGATGGGAGAATTCCAGTTCCCATTTTCAGATTGTCAGCACAAGCAAAAGCTGCGTTGTTCAAGTGGGTGGCGTCAGATGTGAAGTTTTCTGATGGATATGTTTCAAATTTATCAAGATGTGTTGATCATCAGGGACAAAAGTTTTCAGGAATGAAGAGTCATGACTGTCATGTTTTTATGCAACGACTTCTGCCATTTGCACTTGCGGAGTTGCTTCCAAAAGAGGTTCACGAAGCACTTGCAGGTAACAAATAATTAAAGTTATTGTTTCTTCTTGTTGGAAAAAAACTTATGATTGTAAATTATATGTAGGCATCAAAGCTTTTTTCAGAGATCTTAGTGCACGCACCTTAACTGTAGACGTCTTCACACAACTTGATGCGAATATCCGGATCTTGATGTGTAATTTGGAGAAAATTTTTCCTCCGTCCTTTTTTGACGTCATGGAACATCTGGTTATCCACATTACGTATGAGGCAATGCTACGTGGACCTGTTCATAATGGATGGATGTATCCTTACGAACGAGCTATGAAAGATTTGAAAGGCAAAGCAAAAAATCTGGCAAGGGTGGAAGGTTCAATAGTTGCTGGGAGTTTGAATGAGGAAACATCTCACTTTACGTCCTACTACTTTGCGTCACAAGTCCGGACCAAAAAAAGGAATACGAGCAGATATGATGATGGTGGTGTTATGCCGACATATATTGTTGAAGATGTTCCAGACAGATTTACTCAGATTGGACGGCTTGGTGGAAAACTAAAAGAAGTTTGGTGGTCAAGTTCTGAAGACGCACATAGTGCCCACACATATATACTTCTTAACTGCGAGGAGATTAAATCATTTGAAAGGTAACTGAAATTATTATTTTTGTTAAATTTTACCACACATATATAACACTTAATGATAATTTTCTTTTAAAACAGCGATTTTGTTGCCCAAGTCGAAGAAGCTATACCAGGAATATCAACTGCTGATCTCAACAAAAGGAAAGACCAACACTTTGTGAAATGGTTAAAAACGCAGGTACGTCGTGTATTAACATGAAAATTAATTATATATTTGGTTAAGTCTTTATACAAATAAATGTTGATGTTCCAGGTTGATTATGATGATCAATTTTATCCTCAATGGTTTCACGAATTGATACAAGGTCCGGTCGGTAAGGTCACCATTGCATCTATGTATTTCACAAGAGGATACACTTTTCACACTTACGAGTATGGAAGTCGACGAGCAACAATATACTATGGAGTATGTGTGAAAGGTGAAACAGATTTCTATGGAATCTTAAAAGAGATCATCGAAGTGGAGTTCCCCGGTGTAGTGAAGCTGAAATGCGTGCTCTTCAAATGTGATTGGTTTGACCCCACAGTAAATAGAGGTGTTCGATATAGCAAGTTTGGTGTTGTTGATATAAATGCTTCACGGAGGTACAACAAATTTGAACCCTACATATTGGCTTCTCAAGCAGATCAGGTTTGTTTTGTTCCATACCCGAAGATCAGACAATCTGGAATATCTTGGTTAGCCGCTATAAAAGTTACACCTCGGGGCAGAGTTGTGAATGATGACCCACCGCCATTACAAGAAGATGCAGTAAATGAAGTTGAAGTACCCGAACAAGTAGAAGATGATATCTTATTGATCCGCATAATCCGGGATACGAAGAACTTCCAGACGATGCAACGAATGAAGTAAATGAAGATGAATTTGAAGAAAATGATGAAGCGGATGATGTTTCTTATGACGAGTGTCAAGTTTCATTATGTTAGAACGTTTTTTTTTCCATTATGTTAGAACGTTTGTGTTTAACTTTATATTGTAATGTATGATTTTTGGAGTATGAAAGAGTATTAAACTTATGATGTTTATCTATGATATTTGGGGTTTGGGATTTTGAGTTTAGGGTTTGGGATTTTGAGTTTAGGGTTTAGGGTTTAGGTTTTAGGGCTTAGGTACGACCACTTTACGACAATATGATGTTTGAGGGTTTGGGGTTTCGGGTTTAGGGTATAACGAAGCTAATTAGTCGTAGGTACGACTCATGTACGACTAACTTATCAAATAGTCCTAAAGGAGTCGTACAGTTACGACTCATGTACGACTAAGATGACCATTAGCCCCTCATTGGTCGTACAATTACGACCAACGTACGACTAACTTGTCAAATGTGCCCCTATATATACTCCCTTCTTACCATCTCACATTATAAACATAATTTACAAATCTTAAAAAAAAGGAAGTGAAGAGAGTTTTGGGATCATAAGTGGAAAGAGAATTCGGTTATCTATTCGTTATGTTGATTCTATTTTCTCTTGTGATTCCATCTCTCTTCTCTTCCTTTTTTTGTAGACTTTAAAAATTTGTTCACATGAAAATTAATCTATATATACAAATTTTAGAAAAAAAAAGAGAATAAAGATATGGAAACATATGTAGAAACAAACAATTCCTTATGTTTCGTCATTTCTACTTGTGATTCCAGTATCTTTCTTCTCTTTTTTTTTATAATTTATGTAAAATTGGTAATAGAGGTTTATCATAATTTTTGATAAACCTCTTCGAATTTTTTTCTAATAAACGTTGGTCCCAATGTGGTCGTACATTGCATTCGTCGTAAATGGGTTGTAGATTAACAACCAATGTACGACTCCGTCGTATTTAGTTGGTCGTAATTGTACGACCCATATACGACTACTGAGAATTTAGTCCTTAATTAGTCGTACAATTACGACTACTTTACCTCGATTGGTCCCTCTTTAGTCGTACTAGTACGACCACAACGTAATCTCTATATAAACTTCTCACCGCGAAGCCACTTCGTTGCTCATTCCATTCTCACTCCCCTCTCTCTTGCAACCTCAGAGCTTCTCCCTCCCTAGGTAAATTTTTTTTTGTTTTAGTTACAGGTGGTTAATTAGTTAGGTGATTAGATTAGGTTTGGAATTTAGTTAGGTTATTAGATTAAGTTTGGAATTAGTTAGGATGATATTAAAATGTGTTTATAATTTTTTTAATTAATTATTTGAATTGTTTTTAATTTGTTTTTCAGATTGACGATCTTATATGGCTGGCGGTAGAAAGAGACTTAGAAACCGTGGCGGGGGGACTTCTTACGGGAGTACCTTTCTCGGCCAGACGGATCCATCAGCTTCTACCTCCCGCACCCCCGAAACTGTCCCCGAGAGCCAAATTCCTAGCGTCCCGTATGTGCCTCCGCATGCATACGATCCACATGCATACTATCCGCAGCCTTACGTCGACCCGACTACATACTTTACTTATGAGGAGGGTCGTGATCATCAGCAGCCTCATGATTAGCAGCCTCATGATCAGCAGCCACAACATCCACAACAACCTCCACAGCCGGCATAGCCGGCTCCAGAGCAGGTTCCATACCAGCCTCCAGAGGAGGCTCCTGCAGTTCCTGGTCTTCATCCAGATTTGATGGTGCCACCGAATGCACCTTATGCAAGATATTCTGTGGAAGACATTCTCGGGATGCCAGGACGAGAAGGTTTACCCGTCCTCGATCCATATCTACGACCCGGCACGACTTGGTAATTAATTTTAAATTAATTAAATTATTTTAAAATTTACATTTAATATTTAATTATATATATAAATTCTTTAAAGTTTTGTAGGTTTGAAGCGGACAATGATGTGGGCCAGAGCGTTGGGGACATCATTAGAGGAAAATTTCGGCATGCCCATCCTAATTGGACTCTTACACCGAATCACGTTCGCATTACTTGGTTCAAGTGCTTCGCGGTTAGTTTTAAATTAAATTTATTTATTTATGTTTAAAATTTTAAATAATTTGGCTAATTAATATTTTTCATTATTTTTTGTAGCAAAAATGGCATTGGTCCACTGGGATCAATGAGACGGTGAAGAAAGCGTTCAACCACAAGGCAATGCTCCGTCTCAAAAACATTGTTGGCGACTGGAAGGATACGTGGAAGTTTATCGGGGATGATGCAAAACAAACGTACCTCAGCAATGACGTTTGGACTGGCTTGAAGGCTTATTGGCTTTTGTCTAAGTCAGTCCAAAGGTCTCTTAAATGCTCGGCCGCCCGGCTAACCCGTGATGCTCAAGGTAACCTGCCAATACCTCATACTTCCGGACAGACTCCACATGCCAAAAGGGCATTGCAAATTGTAAGTTTTAGATTTTTTCTAAATTTTCATTACATATATATATATATATTATGTATATATATATAATATATTGTTGTTGTTTTTAAATATAGGCTGCCAAAGAAGGAGCGCCGCCGACTCTCAGCCGACTCTACAAGGAGACCCACTCCCATGCCGATGGCCAATTCGTACATCCACGAGCAGAGCGGATCTACAACGATGTAGAAGCTCGGATTCAGGAGGTCCAGACTCAGCGGACGCAACAAAACCCGGATGGTCCACCGGTCCAGCTTTCTGCCATCGAACAAGACCGAATTTTCGAGCAGGTAAAATATTCGACCTTTTTAATTTATATACATGCATATATTTATTTTACATATGTACTAATAATATCTATTTATAAATTATACATAGGTTGCTCCGAAGAGAAGGGGACGTATAATTGGCATCGGGAGTGTGAATGATGTTCCCATGGCGAGAGCTGAACACGCTGCTCAAAGGGAAGAAGATTCCTCGGTACGGAGGGAGTTGCAAACTGCGAACCAGAAGTTAGCCGACCACAACGGGATGTTTAAGTCGATGGCAAACATGTTCGATATGCTTCTAGAGACAACTCCAAACGTCGACCCGTCGGTTACAGCAACGTGGAAGAACCTGCGTCCGACCTTCGTCCCCAACCCGACTCCGGAAGAGCAGGAAGATTTGACTCGGCGTGCCGAGGAGAGGAGTTCTGAGCTCTTTTATGACCTTAATGCTTAGTTTTCGGTTTTAATTATTTTGTATTTTGAAAACTTTGAATTTATGAATGTTATATTATTATGTTTTTATGAATTTAAATGAAATTCGTAAAATATTTTATTTTTTTAAAAAATCTTTTTTTTTGTAAAATTGAATTATTAAAATTAATTTTAGTATTTAAAATCGAATTATTAAAATTACAGATTCAATGTAAGTTAGTCGTTATATTACGACTAATTTACCTCTATTCGAAACAAGATTTTACGACTACTTAACAACTAATATTTAACATCTACTTTACGACTAATGCTTTACGACTCATGTACGACTACATTTGTTACATCTCATTTACGACCAATATCTTTAATCGTAAAGGTACGACTCCCTTACGTCTAATTTATTTAATCGTAACTTTACGACCAATTCCCAACCAATTAGTGTTTACGACCAGCAGATTACGACCAATCGGTTTTAGTTGTTCATTGGTCGTAATATCCAACCAAGGTACAACCAATCGGTTAATCCATTATAAAAATAAACTGCTTGGAACACGTGTAGGTAGTGCTCTGGTATGGTTTAGCAGATAAGTGGGGAATCGCTTGCAAAAGGTTTCCTGTTAACAGATTTGGGTAACTTGATGATATATGTAAAAGGGCTGAGACAATGTTACAAGAAAATGTAGTGAAAAGAGAAGACAACATATTTACATATACAACCACTTTCTAAACAATCTATTGAACTGAATCCAAAACGGAGGCCTTCATAAAAAGAGTAGTTTGATCACATATCCTCCTTTATTACCCTCTACGGCGTTGGTACTTTCCTTTGCCGTCTCTGATCCATATTGTTGACCGCGTTCTCCTAACATGATCTGTGAAGAGACGGTACCTGACACAACATAAAGATACAGAATGAGACATGCTTGAGAGTCTGTCTGAGACAAAGACCAAAGCTTTGCTTGAATAAGTAATAAAATTTCTTTTAAGGATAAACATTACCAACCTCTCATACTCTAGCTTTTGAGTAACTATACCATTCAGAAGTAACTCAGAGCTATAGACCTCAGCCCCTGATCAAGAGAATAAAGAAGAAGAAAAGACAGTAAATTTCTCGTGAAGCCTACTTGCATTAAAACAACCAGGAGTTGTATAGATCAAAGTGTAAATTTACCTCTTTCTAGAAATGGTATGCTGATATCTCGATCCTCTTCACATGATAAGACTAGAAGATTCTCTGGGACCTTATCTTCACTCAGGACAGATCTTCCCAGTCTTTCCACAGGCTGCAGTTTGTTTTCAGTACGAATCAGTTTGGCTTTCATCCACATGAAAGTGTAAAAAAAAGGCTAAGAACAGGTACCTGTCCGTGAACTGCCTTAACCAAAGTTGTGATTGTGTTTAAACCAGGCTTTGTATTTGGGGTGATAAAGACTCTTCTCCCCTGAAGTAGTGTCAAGATAGCGAGTCAAGAAAAAGAAAAACAAACCAGCTAGAAGAAACCAAAAGTACCTTTAGTAGTGGGTTCTGCCGTGCACGAGACAAAGAAACCCCCATGTTGAAACCGAACTCCTTTTCCTTCTTTGAGTCTCTGAGAATGTACAGATCTTCGTCAACATATATGTTCACTTGATCAATGCTTTCAAGCCACTGTGTTGTCACCACTGGTTTCCCTGAAGCGATTGCCTCAAGCATGTTCCTCGTGCGCATAAAGTTATCCGCTATAAAGTGTGTTGCCTCCATCATGGAGGATGCTTCCGAGATATCAAACTTAGCCAAAATCTGTTAAGCAACTGCCAAACCGTTAGAAGTTTACTTTATACGTTGATAGAAAACTTGAGAGAGAGAGACAGAGAGAGAGGAAAAAAAAGTAGAACCTTCTTCTGATGCTTGGTCACATCTTCATCAAGATGCTGGCTGAACAAGACACTTATACTACCTAAATCTCTTCTCTTTCTTGTACTCTTTGTCTCAGAAACAGGTTCCACTAATGGTAATGTCAAGCTACGAATTTCCCTTGTAGTGTTTGATGGACAACGAGAATCTTTGCAAGTAAGTCTCTGATACTCATCTCCCATGCATATAGGCGACACATTCTTTGAAGGCGCCTTAGAGGGCGACACATTCTTTGCAGGCGCCTTAGACTTGACTGGAGTATCAAATACAGGATCTGATCTCCTTCCTGCCTCATTATCCTCATCTTGAGATATACGAGCTGATCTTCTCCGCTTGGGGTAACTCAACACCTCTGCTTCACCTCCACTGGATTGCTTAAGCAGATTAGACTTGCAACGTTTGTTTGATAATTCTCTTCCTCTCTTCGCTGTACTTGGCACAGCAACTTCCTCTGGCATATCAAGTTTCTCATTCTTCTCACAAGCCTTGGCAGGAACTGATTTAGCCTTCTTGTTTTTTGGTTTCAAAGATTCAACATCATTGTCCACAGCATGAATCCCCTTAAGTCTCTTGGATCTCCTGGTAACAACAACTCCTTCCCGTGAAGATTTCTTACCTATAAGACTACTCGCCTCATGATCAATTTCCCTGGCGTCTCCAGAGTGCAGATCATTGATCGCTTCAGCAGCCATTTGCGTATAAAAGCCTGCTTCTTCTCCTTTACGCCTATCAAACTCATCAACAAGATTCTTTTTGGTTTCTCGTGAAGCAGTATGGACCTTCCTTCTCTTTGAATACCTTTCGATGATACTCGCCCCGCAAGGTTTTGCAGGACTCGGGCTAGCCTTATTCATCCTTCTTTTCAACAATTCATCTTTACACATAGCATGAATCCTCTTGGTTCCCTTGGATTGTCTAGCAATAA
This sequence comes from Hirschfeldia incana, assembly GCA_026261945.1. Classification (NCBI taxonomy): domain Eukaryota; kingdom Viridiplantae; phylum Streptophyta; class Magnoliopsida; order Brassicales; family Brassicaceae; genus Hirschfeldia; species Hirschfeldia incana. The sequence goes on from JABCMI010000115.1 coordinate 254,472, forward strand.
CTCCACCCTCAGAAAAATCTCTCTCTTCTGTAAGACAAGCATCAGCTTTTCTGCGGTCTCCAGAGCACACAGCAGCAATTGCTTCCGCAGCCACTTGTTTATCATACCCTAAAGCTACCAAATCACGCATATCAGATATTTTCTTATTATGTTCATCTGATACCGCATCTAACTCTTTGCCAAGATTCTTTGCAGCGGTTTGGATCAACTTTCGACTCCTAGTCACACTAAGATGCAAGAGTTTGGAATCAGAATGAACCTTTCTTTTAGCCACTTCAACTCCAAGTCCTCTATGACTTTCATGGATCTTTTTCCTCTGTTCTCTAGATCTCCCTGCTTTACTTGCAACCCCAAAAATTTCATCTCTTCTTCGACGAAAAATATCACCACCTCCTTCATCCTCAAGATCATCATCCCAGTCAAAAACACTGTTTCCAGCAGCCCTCGCTTTGTCACTTACCTTCTTTGCTAACTCTTGTGGACCTTTAACATTCGGAATGCTTTTTGATTTTTCTTCTGTTCTCTTTCCACAGTCAGTTTCAACTTCAACATCAAACTTTAATCCTGACTCACTGATGAGTTTATCGACAAATTCAAGAGCATTGGCTTGTGATGCCTCGCCAGGCTCTTGAGAGTCTATATAGCTCAAACCAGGACAAGGACAGTTCTCTTCAGGCGAATCATCCTCAAGGAAAAGCTTCCTCGCTGTTCTGTTTCCTTCATTTATCTTTTCTACACACAAATTGGGAGGACAGGACTGATCTCTTACTTCTCCAACGTTTTCTTCTAGACGGGAACTTTGTTTAACTCCTTGACCAGACGAATGAGAGCTGGCTAAAGTAGAAGAGTCAGTGTTGAGAAGCTTTTGGGCTGCAATACGAGCAGAAGCACGAAAAGCAGCTGAACGAACTGAAGCGAACCTAGCCACCTTTCCTATAAAATAAAATAAAAAATGCAAATGAGAGAGGGAGATTATTCAAGCTCTTTATACGTGTTCATGAGAACATATGGACTAAAATATCAACGAGCATGCAATGGAGTTTCAAACTAAGTAAGAAAAAATAACTCTACAATTTTGGTTAAAAACTCACCAGAGATTCCATGTTCATTCGACAGAGAACCAACAGTTGATTTAATGTGTTCAGTAGCAAGCTCTCTATTCTTATCTTGACTCAATAACAGATTCCCTCCTGTACTACGCGAGTCACCACAGTCAGAGACCTCCCTCTGGCTGTTATCATCCAATAAAACAGTAGCATCATCATCACTATCCGCAACAACAACAACAGCCTCCTCTTCTTCATCAAAACGATCCAGAACCTGCGTATCAAAGCCATCAGAGCCTTGAATTAACTGCTCCACAAGTGGTGGTTCCTCCTCTTGATCAGTTCGAAACCCCAAATCCACAGCTTGAGTTTCACCACCACAAAGAAGAAACTCTTCTTCCTTATCACATTCATTATCCATCATGACCTGAGTCTCCATATACTCGTCGTTGATCCAAGCATCATCCTCAATAGGTACAGTGTCCTGCATAAACGGATCTTTCTCTTCACCTAACATAGGAAACAAAACAAAGGTTTCTTTAAACAGTAAACAAGGTCAAGTCCCAGGGAAGCCTCTCATAAATTTTCCAAAATACAATCATTCACGCAGCAAAAAGTCAGGTTCTTTTTTTTGTTTTGCAATAAGTGAAGACAAATCGTGAAAACCCCTATATGGAGGAGAGGCAAAAAAAAAAATCAAAGCTTTAATGAAGATTAAACAGTAAGTAAGGGAGATGGTACCAGAAGAATGAGGATGAGAAGAGGGAAGAGAGTCAATGGGCTGGGTGTCTTGATTCGCGGCAAAGTTGCTCTTCGCTTTGCCCATTTATAGGATTCGAATTGTGAGTCCGAAGATTTGAGAGGAAAGTTTGAGGGTGAATTCGGCGAGAGGAAGAAGATGAAGAATTGAAGACTGAAGAGGGAAAGACTGTGATTAGGCGCGTCAAAAGAGTAAAGTGCCTCGTTAGGTTTTGTATGTAGTTTAATAATTTCGATATAAATTTCGCAGCTGCTAGTTGTAACAAATGGGCGTTTGGTCTAGTGGTATGATTCTTGCTTAGGGTGCGAGAGGTCCCGAGTTCTATTTTTGGAACACCCCTTTTATCTTCTTATTCATTTATTTGAAATATGCTTCCTTTTTTTTGTCATGGCATTGAATGAAAACAACTGAGAAAACCAAGCTTGCTACTTATTAAACTCGCCAGACAACTTCAGAAACGGTATGGTTAATCATTTCCACAGCTAATTATTATTAAGATAAGTTGTCTAGTTTCAGGTCAAAAGCTAGTAAACCCTATGGACTTCTCAAGACCTCTCCAGTCTTCATCTCCAAGAATTTCTAGGAAGCCTCTAAGCAGTGAGAACAACCAGAAAAAGTGATCTATGATCAGGTTTTGTATCTGATTTCTCCATCTTCCTCAACATTCATTTTCCCTTTCCCCATGAATGGCAAGACACAATATCATAGAGTATTAGAGTTCCCAACGAGCTATACTCATCTTCTATAACGCCCATGATTACCACCTAGCAATTTCTTAAACATTACTCCAAATTATTCAATAAATAACTTCAAAAGTGGGTGTAGACAAACTTATTTTCAGATTACTTTGTTTGAGTGAGGCTACAAAAGGGTGACTCTTGTCAGTTTTCTCACCAGTGTCCTTAAGACAAACTCTACTGAACGAGAAATAGGTGCCGTATAATGCACGGATCTAAAACAGAAATATGTTCCTCTCCTACAGTCTCTCACCTTATTTGTTTTTTTTTTTTAAACCAGGGATATCCGGTGACCCGTAATCTACACGTGGTTTCCGTTTGCCCGAGGGCCCGTAATCCGCACGTGTTTTTTCGACTGCCAACCGACTAGTCCTCTGGAGGCCTGCAACCCGGGTACAAGTGGACGGTAACTCCACAAAGCAGGTGGCCAGCGCGAATCGAACCCATGTGGCTTCTCGTATTGGGGCTTTAGCTCCCTCAAGTAATCACCACTAGGGCAACTTGCGCTGGTTAGTAAAAAAACGCAGACTGTAGCAGCTTCACAAAGATCTGACATATCTAGCGCGTAAGCAAATACCTTTAGCCCGTCCACTACCGAAAGGGCAATGCTTTGGTAAACTTGGGTATTAAGAGTGAGTGATTTGGATCCACTTTACTGCAACTATAAGAATGTGTTCCCTGACAAATATTCAAACGAATAATGTGAGATCTCGATCCGAAATTTAGAAATATCTGAATATGACTGAAATCTTTGACCCCAAAAACTCGAAACCTGAATAGATATGAATAGAACTCGAGTGAGTATCCAACACCCACCTCAGTTATGAGTTAACTCATGTTCATTCAAGATCATTCATATAACTCGTAATCTAATTTAAGAGCAAACATTAAGTTCATTTATTAAATGAGTCTAAAAACAGAGTTTATGCTTATAAGGAATCGAGCTGGGCTAAACTAATTCATGAGTTATAATTCATTTTGACACCCTTAATGCTATGTGATGAACTCAATCCGTTCGTTTTTGAAATTAGAATGGAAATGTATAGATGTTCTTCTATTATCTTTATCATTTCCACAATCAAATGTTCGTTAGCCGTGTCTTTATCATCAACTGAATAAAAACAATATTATGTTACTGTAACACTAATATTCAAAACCCACACAAAAAATATTTAAAATGTCAAAAATAAATTACCCATTTCTCACCTTGTGAATAATAGTCATTGATAATTCCAATATATAAGCTCCACTTAAGTAAATTTCATTACCAACTCCAACAACTTCTAAAGAGCCACTGAATTCCAATTTTTTAAGACCTTCTGTGATGTTTGGTATGATTTTTGCATATTGTTTGTGTTAGGTACCCAACAGTTTTCAAAATCTCACAAACCTATTGTTTTTCTTGTTGTGTAACTAAACATAATCTTAGAAAAATATAATATAAATATATCAGTATATATAAGTTAAATTAGGTGTTGCCCGCAATTTTGCGGGTATAAACATTGTATGCAAATTATATATTATATTTATAATTTTGTGATTTTAAATAATAGCGATAATTATTAAATTAAACTTTAATTTTGAAATATTTGAAAATTAAAAGTCTTGGTATTAATAAAAATTTAAGGATTAATGAACATAAACACTTTCTATTTTGTGCATTATCTTGCCTACCACTATATTTATCTTGATGTAAATTTGTTACAAAGTTTCCATAATTTTGTCAAATCACAAAACACATTTCTCATAAGTTTTTTCTAGAAATCTCAGATAACATAGATCCTAACATCAATCTTACAAACCTCATCCTAACGAAAATTGGCTATGACTTGTGCTGATGAAACTGGTATGAATTTGAAGATGATTAAGGAGTTGAGAGAAATGATATGCCCTTTCTTATTATCTTCAAATTCTTAAAAATAAACAGAAATCAAAAATTCGTACTATAAAAAAAGCGGCCTTTGAGTGGATCCGGAAGAACAAGAAGAGAAAACAAAGGAGAGAGAAAATTGTGCAGAAATTTAGAAAAAATAGACAAACAAATGCACAAGAAATGAATTCCAAAAAGTAAGAGCGAACAATGAAACTTGGCCTACATTATGTCAATCAACACCTCTATTTATCCATCACTTATCATGTGAATATTTCAACTCTCATTTCTGAGATTTTTCTAGAAAATTAATGATAATCTTGATCTCTTCTTCTTTTCTGGCAGAAGATAAAAGGAGATGAAAAAGATAGAAACAAAACAAAAGCACTTGGTTATTTATAAAAAGTGGAAAATTACCATGGTCAAACATGTTTATGGTGCTAATGGTTGTGATTATGGAAGAGATGAATAAGATTAATATAAGTAAACACATAAAAAATGGGTTCATAGTGTAATCAAATCAATATAAGGTTAGGTGAACACAAGCCATTCATTTTTGAAATTAGAATGGGAATATTTATACCTAAGTACAATAATGAAAAAAGAGGAAAAAAATCAACTTTAAAAATCTAAACGAGGTCTAACTAAGAAGAAAAATGAATGTTTGACTTGAAACTAAACATGTTAGTAGTCCGCATATTTCGAGTATTGGGTTCAATTCGGCTGGGTATTTTTGGTATCTGCTAATTTGGGTAGGGACTTATAGGATCTACTTACTACTTGGATTATTTTTGGTTAGGGTAGTTTTTCGTTAGATCTGGTTTGGATAGTAAAACTAAAAACCAGAAAATATTTGGTTCTCATTTAATTCTGCTTCCGAGTTGGTTATTTCAGATTGTTTAGGTAATTCAAGTTAAATATTGGGAGTTTTGAATAAAATTATCAAATAATATGGATAAAAATCTCGGATATTTACACTACAAAAAATGTTAATTCTTAGCATAAAGAAACAGCTATTATATGCTTTTGTTAGCATTATTGAAAGTGTTATGTCTGCCCCAGCTATCTTAGATCTTTCTTATACTATAGCAGTTTCTTAAACGCTATTATATTAGTGACATAGTATAGCATTATTTTTAACTTGCTATGGTTAATCAAATCTTGTAATAGCTTTTATTTTAAATGTCATCATATGTTCTATCAAGTCTAAGTGTTACATTCAAGAGGGAAATAATTTAGTTTTTTTCCGCGGTTCTCGGAAAATTCATCAAGTATATAGGCGGTATGCATGTTTTTCTATTGCTATTTGTTAATTTTCCACGATAGCACTAATTTACAGCTATGAATATGTTCTGAAATCAAAAAAATATCTCTATCGTAGCAGTTTGAAAACCAATGCTATCCTAGTATGCTATCAATACCATTTTTTCTTGTAGTGTTAGATCACTTTTGTTATATGTCTTTCTGTAGATGTTATTGAAAACTATAGGTGAAGAACAACCATTATAACAATGAACTGCTTGGAACATGTCTCGGTAGTGCTCTAAGTGAAGAACTGAAGCCAAAATCAGGTTTCTTGTTAACCAATCGGTGGAGTTTATCGATGAACATCAGCGTTTTTTTTGACGTCAGTATCAGCATTTATATATGTGTAAAACGTTAGTTACTTGAACTTCTTTAATTTTAGCCATATGCCATATGCAAGATTATATCTATCTATCTATCTATTATATTAAAATAGAAGTCATAACTTCTATTCATGTGTGATTTTTTATAAAATAGAATATCTACTAGAATTGATCACTTTACATTTTCAATCATCATTAATCTTCATATTAAATAGAATATATTACATTATTCAATCATTAATAACTTCAATATTATATCTAGAACAATAACTTCCCAATATTTTAAGGATTTTATAAATAAAAGTACAATATATTGAATCCAACTTTATTTAAATCATATATATATAGATATATATCAAAATTTCGAAAAAAATAAATTTCTTTTAAATATATAGTTTTAAATAATAAAATTCGTAATTAATATTAAACAAAATATTAATGAATACTAATTATTTAATTATAGAATAAGAAATAATATTCCCATAATATTTATATTAATAATTAAATTAATACATCAAGTAATAAATATAAAGTAACTTAATTTATTTATTACATATTTTATAAACAATAAAACTAAAGAATGACATTAATTCATGAATTTACCACATACATTAACGTTTTAAAACAAAATAGTAAATTAAGATATATACAATAATAAATAATTAAATATTTAAATTATAATATTAAAAATAATAAAATATAGTATGATATGGGTTGAATGAAATATAGTTAATTTATATAATATTAAAATAAATTTTGACCAATATAAAAATTAAAAATAAAATTTTACTATAATTTACAGTTTTCAAATATAAGTAAAATTAATAAAGACGAGTTATATAAATGAATTATCTTAGGTTCAAAATATTATATTTATTATTTTTAATTTAATAATCTATAAAAATACGTGTATGAAATTTCTAAATTTCAGTAAATAAACTGTTGAAAAAAACTGATTTCGTATATCCGGATCGGATAAACACAAGTATAAATTAAGTTATTTCAAAAATAAATCTACAATTATATATCTGTTGAACCAAAAAAAAAATATAATTGAACTGAAACCGAAATCCAAAAATAAAAACAACCTAAAACCAAAACTGAAAACCGAACATCATATTTAAACATATTGGTGAACAAAAAGGCGGGTTATATAAATTTTTCAACAAAATATATATAAATATCTTATGTTCCAACAAAAATCATCAAAATGCAAACTTTTAAGATTAATAATAATCTCAGACATTTAACAAACCGGAAGATCAATGCATAGGATAATGACAAAAAAAAAAAAATCTTTGCCCGCCCTTTAAAAGAAAAGTCATAATTTCTATTATATTAAATAGAGTCATAATTATATTAAAAGAAAAGTCATAATTTCTATTAACTATCTACTAGAGTTGGTCACTTTACATTTTCAATCTTCATTAATCTTCATATTAAATAGAGTATATTACATTATTCAATCATTAATAACTTTAATATTATATCAAAAACAATATCTTCCCAACATCTTAAAGATTTCATAAATAAAATTAACATCTATTATATTAAAAGAGAAGTCATAACTTCTATTCCTGTATGATTTTTTATAAAATGAAATATCTATTAGGGTTGGTCACTTTACATTTTCAATTATCATTAATCATCATATTAAATAGAATATATTACATTATTCAATCACTAATAACTTTAATATTATATCAAAAACAATATATTCCCAATATCTTAGGGATTTCATAAATAAAATAACAATATATTGAATCCAAATTATATTTAAATCATATATATATATATATATAAAATTTCGAAAAAAAATCTGTTTAAAAGGATTTTAAAACAACTTAATTTTCAAAAATTTATGTAAATATTTTAACTAATTTGGTGATTAGTTTTGAAATATTATTATACACTAATATATTCAGTTATTGTATGCAAATATGAAAAATAAATATTCTATCCTTTTTATAAATTATATAAACAAAATTAATCATATTAAAAGAAAATTAATATGTTGATCTAATATTTTAATAATTTATTAATTTAAAAAAATATATGTAAATATTTCACTAATTTTGTAATTAGCAATGAAATATTATTATGCAATATTTAAAGTGAATATAAATATTTAACATAAATTAAATAAAAAATAATTATCAAATATTTTTTTTCATCTACACATTAATTTGTTTAATTACTAAATTCAAATACAAATACAATAATATAAATATATAATAAGAAGAAACAAATACGTGTGATAGTTTTAAAAATTTTACAACATGTAAATTATAAATTATTATATATAAAATATTTAAATAAAAATTTAAATGTATGACTAAAATTTAATCTAAATTAAATATATACATATAAAATTAAAACTTTAATTAAATTCTTAATAATATTAATATATGAAGGGGAAATTTTACTTTGACACATATTTTGGTACCATTTTTCATATATACACTTAGAAGGAGAATATTTTCAGAAATACCTAAATCATTAGTAGACAAAAAACAAAAATAACCCTCTCACAAATCTAACATAATTTCATACCTCTTTCTTTTTCGAGAGAAAGCTTTGAGTGATGAGATTGAGCGATGGCGATGTGAGGAGATTGAGCGACGGCGACGAGGATGAGATCTAGCAACGACGACGGCGATGAGGATGAGATCGAGCGACGACGATGATATCGAACGACGACGATGAGATCGAACTACAAGAATGAGATCGAACGACAACGTCAATTTCAAACTTTTCCTGATGCGGCAATGATGGTGATCCTCCTCTTCTGTAAAATTGATTTGATTTTACAGTCAGTTACATTCAATTTCATGGTTATTGTTGATTTTATGAAAATAGATTTCGAGGGGGTTAGGATGATGCAGGAAGTGGGTGATTTCAATCACATGTGTGTGTATATATATATCTTCTTCTTCTTTAAGTTTCTTTTGTTTCTCCCTTGGAAGATTTTTGATTGATGATCATAAGTCAACTTCTTTGTTTAACAGTTTACAGCCTGTGAGGGTCACTCGTGAGAAGCAAATACAGCTCTGAAAATAGCTTATCTTGGACTACTACAAATCCCAAAAGGTTTTCTTGATCCGCGTTGAAAAAGATTTCCCTCTCTTCTCCAACTCTACCATTGATCGTATGTGATCCATTAGTTACTACAAGTGCCAGTCCTGAACCCATTCCTACGATACATACGTATGGGTGTAACTATTTTTTTCATTGTTTTTTGATGCTGAAGTGTATAGACTTGTGGAATTGTTAAAAAAAACTAGATTTTAATATCTCACTATCTAATATGAAATAAATAAAAAGATAACAATAGTTAATCAAACTTCAATCAGCAAGACTTACTGAAAAATAAAACTAAAAAGCATAGAAATTTGTTATTATTTTTTTTGTTATTTATAAATAATTTATAAGGGCTATGTATACAATTAATAAGAGTTTATAAAAACTTTGTGAAAGTTTATATCTAATTTATAAGGGGTATTATAAGAGTTGTATATGTTCATAAATCAATTAAAAGAGTCTATAACCATTTACAAAACCTTATAAAACAATTTATAATGGTTTGTATTATAATATATAAGGGTTTATAAAAGTATGTAGATAATTTATAAGGTTTATAAAAATAATTTATAAAGTTTATAAATCATTATAAAGGATTATAAAATAATTAATAAAGGTATGTAAAATTTCTGAAGCGGTGGAGCCTTGCTTGCTGTCTGCATGTGCCTCAGAATTTCTGAAGCGGTGGAGTCTTGCTTGCTGTCAGCATGTGCCTCAGAATCTGCCACGTATCATCATCTATTTACAAAACCTGCAGCCTTCACGTGTTCTATAGTTTTATAAATTTAGTCTTGTGTATCAACGCATTGGGCTTTAAGCCGAAAGGGTTTAAAGGTGTTTATAAAGATTTATAAAGAGTTGTAAGGGTTTATAAAGATTTTTAATGGGGTTTGAAGAGTTTATATAGGGTTTATAAGAAAATATAAAGGTTTCTAAAACCATTTAAATATTTATATAACTATTTATAAAGGCTTATAAAACCATTTAAATATTTATATAACTAATAAAAAGAATTTATACATTTATTTATAAGTGTTTATAAATTAATTTACAAGGTTTAAAAATCTATTTATAAAAGTTTATAAATCACCAAATTAACCAACTTTCCACCATTTGAACAGTGACTCCTCTGAGATTGTCCATGTTCACAGCAAACCATGACTTCATTGCAGCGTAGTTGATCTCGTTAGCGATAAGATGAAGATGACTTTCTCAGGGGCCTTGGAGTTGAGAGCAGTGGAGTTAACCACAACCGAAATAGCAATAATGTTATCAGAAAACACACAGAAATGGTAAAGACTGTTATCAGTGAGCTTAGAAGCCACAACATAGCTTCTCTTTGCGTGCTTCTTCTGTAACTCAGAGTTCTGAAACCACTCAGAAGTGAGACGAACACCAAGGTAGTATAGACTCTTGGGCACTTTTTTCAGCAGCAATCTGAGCATACTTAGCACTCTTCTCAGTAACAAAACTCATCTGCCCTTCCAAGACTGAATAGTAGCCATGAGCTTCATGATCATAGTGGCGCAGTCATAATGAAACTGCTGAGCTTGGTAAAGCAAGGCAGTCATGTTGCGGATAGTGGGTTCAGAGTCAAGAACCGTCAAGGTCAAGGGATGTGTGGAAGCACGGCAGTGGAGAGAAGCAGCTGAAAGTTGCAGATCTGACCGCTTAGGTCCCAAGCAAACTGAAGGTTTTTGCTTTCTTTAGCGATGACAACAAAGGCTTTAACTAAAGCACTCTGGTCGTTAACTTGGCAAGCAAAGGAGGTCGGGCATAACATTTCTTCGGTCATGTTCATGCCTTCTACAAGCTTTTTTTCTTCTCGTATCTTGGTTTAGTTTCTTCCCCTAAAGCCTGTAAAAATCGAATTCAATCATTATCTACAATTTATTTGAATTTTGAATCTCAAAGCAACTCACTTTAGCAACCCTTCTGTCGTTCCAATCTTTGTACCGAAAAAGATCATAACTTTCTTCCTCCCATCGTCAATCTCATCCTCAGTTTATAAAATGTTTATAATGGGTTATAGAAATTTATAAAGGATTTACAAAATCACATACATGTGTTTATAAAGATTTTATATAGAATTTATAAGGGCTTATAAAGGGTTTAAATAAGTTTATAATAAGTTTATATAAGATTTTTAATGGTTTATAAAAGGTTTTAATGAGTTTTGAAGAGTTTATATAGAGTTTATAAAAAAATATAAAGGTTTATAAAACCATATAAATATTTACATAAGTATTTATAAGGTTTATAAAACCATTTATAAATTTTATAAGAGCTTATAAAATCTTGTCTCAACCATCTATAAAGTTTATAAAATATAAATATGGATTTCAATATATTTTTAAAAGTACAACTCGATGATTTATAAGCCTTTATAAAGAAATTTCTAAATAAGAGTTGATCGCATATGTCTATAAGAAACATATAAATGTGTGAACTTGAGAATTATTGTGGGGGAATGATAGACAGGATGAGTATAAAGAACTCAAAAATGATTTATAAACGGTATAAACTGATTTATAATGGCTTGCAAGTTAGTTTTTCTAAAGTCCCTCAAGAAGACAATTAACACAAAAAGGCTTTGCAAAACATATACTTTTGCATGATTGGATAATGAGAAAAATTCTGAAAATTTTAATGCATTCAAACACAATCTTCTTTAAACCATAAGTTAAAATAGCTATAATTCAAGTATCACTGTTATAAAATAAAAGATTAACACGTAAGCACTTTATACTTACTCTGCCTTGAGTGCAAGCCAATCTGAGCACCAACCAGCTTGAAATACTATTTAGAAGAAGGAGTTTGAAATTGTGGAAGTGTAACTTTCATGGAATTCATAAACACAATCGAGAAAACTTGATGGTCATGGTTAGTAAGTACTATATTCATCATGGATAAATAATTTATAAATTTGAGAATGTAAAATATTATCAAAATAAACTTCGTCTTCTCTTTTTCTAGAAACATATCAATTTTGAGAAATCAAGCTAAAATTAATGAAATAGAACAAAAATCGCTGTCTATTATCTTGTTACTTCGTTAACGTTCTTACGCGTTAGGTTCGTTGGAGCTCGTGAAGTTTTTCTGGTTCGTCGGAGAGCTCGGCGGAGAGCTTGTCAGATTCATCGGAGAGCTCATCAGATCCGTGGGAGATCTCGTCAGATTCATCAGAAAGCTCATCAGATTCTTCAGAGAGCTCGGAGAGCTTGGAGGAGATCATCTTGTTCGTTTGAGCTCATTAGCGTTGTCAGATCTCACGGTAGTCAGAGATCTTGCCGGAGAACTCCTGAGCGCCGGGGAACTTGTCAACATCATCTGATTCATCAGATTTGATCGCTGGTATCATTTTGGATCTGAGATTTTAAGAAATCGTCGATAAGAAGAGTAGTTTTAGGTTTAATAAGTTAGGAGTATGCTGGTATTTTGATCATTAAAAATATGGTGGTGTAGTTGGTTAGTGTATAATTGAAATGTGGTATAAGGAAAATGGTAATAGTGACAATTTCTCATATATGAAACTATAAATTTGGTTTTTTAACTATCTTATTTTGTGAAATATTACACTATCTTTGCTGATGATAATATTTTAACATTTTACCAAATTTTATTTTTATTTATCATTTATTTATTCAGTAATGAAATACTAATTTAACAAATAAAAAAACAAAGAAGAAGATACAAATACATGTGAAAGTTTGAAACAATATATTTGATGAAAACAAGTATACTCTAATATTATTATGTCTGAAAAACTTTAAATTTACACATCTCATATATGTTATTACTATAATATATACTAATTGAGAAGTGAAAACAAAATGCATATATAACTATAGGGCTTCTTGTAAATTTGACTCAAAACTCAAAGTCAAACTAAAACTAACCTCTCTTTCTTTTTGATTTTTCTGTTGTCCTATTCACCCCATAAATTCACATTATTAACGAAAATGCCACTATTTTTTTTTCGAAAATTGTTTTCTTACTCTTTCAACCTCATCATCTTCAAATATTTACAAGATTCCCATTACCATCAATACCCCAACCACCATGAACAACCAATTTGAAGCTCTTAAGGCACGTAAAATCGATTTACATTCTCTCTTTCTCATTTGTTATGAACTAAAAACAACATCTCTTTCACCTTTTCTCCATATTCATCCAAAAAAATTTAGCTTTTGATTCACTTTTTTCCCATTTTTTATGGTCGATAGTGCAATTCAAGCATTCTATTCTTGCTGGGTTACTTTCGTTTAAGGTTCTGGGTGGTTGGAGAAGACTTTATGTGCTAAAGAAGTCATCTCACTAGGTTAAGTATGAAATTGAATTTTTTTTCTATATCTGTTCGCGCAGACTATACACCAGATATCCGATATGACTTACACAAAAGTCGTCCAACTGGACGACTTAATGGAAAGTCGTCCGGCTTACTTTAAAGTCGTCCAAGATAAGCAAAGCCGTCCAAATTTATTTCCGAAATTCTGGTCAAACCTTGCTTATCTCAGACGACTTAATTGTAAGTCGTCTACCTAGCAGGCGTTAAAATAAGTCGTCTGGAGTAAGTTAAATATTTAAGTTTTGTTTTCGAATTGCAACCTAACATGAGACGACTTACATATAAGTCTTCTAGCTTTAATAAAATATTGAAATTTTTGTTTTCCCAGAGACGACTTAATATTAAGTCGTCCAGGAAAAGTCAAACATCTGACACAATTTGGTCAAAAGAAAAACTAACTCGTTTATTCTAGACGGCTTATCGTTTAGTCGTCTAGACTTTCTTTTAAAAAAATAAAACTGGATGACTTAACATTAAGTCGTCCACCTTAGAATTCAACTGCAAAAATGACCTGTTTGGACGACTTACTTTTAAATCGTCTAGTTTTCCAGAAGACTTATAATTATGTTGTCTGTCTCAATGTTTAGTAAATTTTAATTTTCTTTATAGTAAATAATGTGTTTTATTTTGAATGTTTGCAGATCATGCGTCAGTTACATGCAGTGTATGGAGAATGGTTGTTGAAAGATTGTTGCTGGGAATTTGTGGTTGATAATTTCAAAGGAGCGAGAATGTTTTTTTTTGAGTGAAGGTTCGACACATGCTGAACTTGTTGCAATGGCTCAAGAAGATTATAACCTAGACCTGGCCACATAATTTTTGGAGATAACCTACTCATTACCAGCAGAAATGATGTTGTCTCCAGACACCCCTCCTATTCATGTTACAAGTGATAGACAAGTTCGAAACTTGCTCGAGATAACCAAAACACATGCAGTACAGCTTTGTGTAACAAGCTGTAGCAAGGTGGTGACTGTTTCAGAGGAAAGGGAAGAAGCTGATGAAGCTTATGAAGCTGATGAATGTTTTGAAGATGATGAAGATGAAAATCATGATGGGCTGGAGGATGATGGGGAGGAGGATGATGGGGAGGACGATGATGAGGAGGAGGATGATGGGGAGGAAGATGATGGGGAGAAGGATGCTGATATCTCTATTGTTGCTGAAGCGGACGAGAATGGTGAGGATTACAGTGTCTATGGAAATGCTCAAAATGAGGATGAGGAAGATGATGATGTGTGTTTTGAAGATTTCAAAAACACATATGCTATTGAAAGAAGAAGATCTTATAATAGCAGTATCTATGTCAGCCAGAGTTTTGGTATCAAGGATGCACTTCTTTCAGAGCTGATGTTGACAGCAGTGAGTGGTAGGTTCACCTTCAGAATATACAAGTCAACAAAAACTCTCCTTGTGACAACATGTCCGGTCAATGGTTGTGGATGGAAGGTCAGAGCAAGTGTGAAACATGGGACAAACACGTTTTGGGTAACAAAGTATGTGAAAACACATACATGCTCAATTGGAGATGGAATCGCTCAGCGGAGATATTGTACTCTGAAGTATGTTGGTAGGCTTTTCATTGATCGTGTTGGAATCATTGATGGGTTGACTCCACAACATATCATTGATGCAATAAAAAACATGTTTGGCATGACGCTTGATTACACCACTTCATATAGAGCACTGTTATATGCGCAAACATTGGTGAGAGGATCAGCTGAAGATGGTTATTCGCATCTGCAATCATATCTCGAGCAAATCTCCTTAGCAAATCCCGATTCTATCACGGCTATAGAACTTGATTCTCTCAGTAGATTCAAGTATCTATTTTTCTCTTTTGGAGCTTCTATCAAAGGTTTTAAGTATCAGAGAAGGGTCATTGTGGTGGATGAGACTCACCTAAGTGGGAAGTATGGGATGTTATGTTAGTTGCAGCCGCACAAAATGGGAATTTTCAGATATTTCTATTGGCTTTTGCGGTCGTAGATGCTGAAGATGAACCTTCTTGGGAATGATTTTTCACAAAATTGGCTAGTTGTGTATCTGATGAGCAAACTTTGGCGATAGTGTCCGATCGGCACACGTCCATTAAAAATGCGTGTGATAAGGTGTTTCCTTGGACAACCCGAGGAATATGTTACTATCACCTTCAAGATAACATTGTCAAAAAATTTAAAGCGGAACATCTCTTGTACTTGGTGAAAGGTGCTGCTTATGCTCATACGGTTTCAGATTTTGATAGGTACATGGCTGAGATACGGAGTGCAAATCCGGACCATGTAACATATTTGGAGAATGCCGATGTCAGCCTATGGTCAAGGGTTTACTGTCAGGGGAACATGTACAACATAAAAACAAGCAACATCGATGAATCAATTAATTATGCACTAAAGCGAGCTAGAGGATTTTCGATTCAGTTCCTGTTGGAGTTAATAAGGGTGAAGCTAGGAAAGTGGTATTGGAAAAGGAGAGAAGATGCTTTGAATCTCAAAACTCAACATACTCGGGATGTTGAATACTTGCTTGCTGTTCGATCGGAGATAGCGGATGTGATGACGGTACTACCAATTAATGGATGGAAATTTTGTGTGAAAGGTGGCAAAATAGACTGTATGGCTGATTTGGAATATGCAAAGTGTGATTGTGGTGTCTATGCAGTGGAGAAAATACCTTTCTCTCATGCTATAGCTGCTGCAACATATGCTGGTTTGCATATCTCCACACTTGTATGTCCAGTGTACTCAAAGGATTATTTGTTTGCAGGATACTCAGAGAATATATATCTTTGTGTTGGACAACAAGTTGAGGAACACACATGCTTTCCTCCGGAAGTAAAACGTGGTCCGGGAAGACAGAAGAAATCAAGATGGCAATCTTGGTTGGAGCTATCCAAGATGAAATGACGAAAACCTCGGAAGCTACACATGGTTTATATATGCTCAAAATGCAAGGAAACTGGCCATACGGAATCACAGTGTAAGACATGACGTGGACGACCTTACATTAAGTCGTCCAAGAAGTCGTCTAGGCTATTTTCTCCCAGAAGACCTTCAAGTAAGTCGTCCAAATAGTCGTCCAGGGTATTTTCTTACAGAAAACCTTCTGTTAAGTCGTCCAAGTCATTTTTTTATATGTGTGAACTTCTTTGTCAAATTAAGTCGTCCTAGAAGTCGTCCGATAAGTCGTCCAGAGTATTTTCTTACAGAAAACCTTTGATTAAGTCGTCCAAGGCATCTTTTTAACTATGTGAACTTCTTTGTCAAATTTAGTCGTCCTAGAAGTCGTCCGAGAAGTCGCCGAGGGTATTTTCTTACAGAAAACCTTCAATTAAATCGTCCAAGGCATTTTCTATGTTAGTCGTCCAATGTTTAGTCTATGTATTAAGAATTTGTGTTATGTTATGAATTTATCTGTGTGAACTTCTTTGTCAAATTCCACTACTAAACGAATTTAAGAAGGTCTTGCCTTTTATATTATCCGAAAGGTTCCAAAATATCACTGCACAGAAGAATTTACAGACTACTTATAGTTAAGTCGTCCAGCATTCCAGACGACTTAACTGTAAGTCTTCTGCGCAAAAAAAACTTCATCATATTTTTTGCTAACATAGCACACCAAAATAATCAGGTTCAACCTTACACATCAGTTTAAATACACACATCAGCCTAACAAAATAGTCTAACGTCAATTCAAAAAACACATCACCCGTCATACACACCCAGGTTGGCATCATTGTCATTGTTTTCGTACTCATTTGCGCCAGGAAACTCTAGCCATATATCCATCGCTATCTTATCCCTCATAGTCTTCCCGTTGGCCTTAGCAAAGTCTTTCTTATTAAAAGGAATCCCAAGAGCATGACATTCAATGTACCTTAGCGCGTAGACACCACAATCACCAGCTCGGGCCGGAGGTAAGTCCCTTTGTCTCTCGTATGTGAATTGCTCTAGGGTGTATTCGGCATGTTGTTCGTCCGTGGAAGCACACTCAACAAGAAGATAAGGGATCATGTAGAGAAAAGGCTCCATTACCACGTCGAGTTCTTCTGGGGAGATACATGAAGAATGTTGTCAAAAACAAGTATATGCCTCTTGGGGATCGAAATCCAAAGAGCAATCAATGATTGTCCTTGTAGTCATTGGTGCGTCGATATCATCAATATATGTTCCCCAAACCATCTTTGATTGGCAAAATGTTGGAGTAATGCCTGCATAATAATTCCACGCCCCAGCAGGAAGTCTTCTTCCTAAACTGTTGTGATCGGGCTCCGATGCCTTAAAATCAGAGTACTGGAATGTCCATTACTGTGAAAAGAGATGATCAAGGAAGCATATTCTCTTGCTCCTGAAATGTTCTGGATGAGCGTCGTACCTCTTCATCAGCACATTAATCCAAGCATCCATATGCTGCATATAAAATAATACGACTTACCATTATCAGTAAGGCATTGCGGAAGACTTATCATTAAGTCGTCTGGTAAGTTTTCTACGTAGTAAAAGTTACCAGATGACTTAATGGTAAGTTGTCTACAAAGAAAACTTATCAGGCGACTTAAGAAATCTTATCAAAAACGCATAGCATACGACTTAAGGAAACTTATCAGTAAGGCATAGCATATGTCGTCTGCAATGAAAAATTATCAGACGACTTAAGAAAACTTACACAGCCCTCTAGCCACTCCAAGCTGATCCGGATTATCAGATGAATTTGGTTGCTAAGTTAAGATATGGTATAATGTACTCATGTGATTAATAGGCATAAGATGTGGCTTGCAACAAAGTAGAGGTGATGATTCTAAAGTTAAGATTTAATTGAGTCCCTGCTATTTTCAAACTTCTTTCAAAGATTACATGTGTGTTTGCTTGAGGACAAGCAAAAGGTTAAGTCTGGGGGAATTGATATACCATAATTTTGACCCACTTTTACCCATGGTATTTCTATGATTTTACTATATATATATATATATATATATATATATATATATATATATATATATATATATATATATATATATATATATATATATATATCTATGTTTTGGAGTCTTTTAGGTATGTTTTCAGGTTCAAGGGCATTTTGGAATAAAGTGACATTTTAGGTGCCATTATGGAGCTTAAAGGAGAGTTTTCCCGAGATGACTATAAGATCAGACGTCAAGGTCGATATCCAGAGATACATATCGATCGATACACATTCTATGTAATCGATCGATGACGTATCCGAAGAAATGACGACGAGATACTCCATCGATCGATGTACGCCTAGTACTATCGATCGATATCGAGCGTGCAGAAGAAGGAAGAGTATTCTCAATCGACTTGAAGCCCAAGATTTCCCATTATTACTATAATGCCCCTGACGAGTTTTTAACATAATTGAACTCAGTATTTATACCTTTGTCTATGTGTTTTGGCAAAGTGTGCTTTTTATACTTTCAATACTTTTCTAGTTATTTTACTTGTTTTGGTCTAGTACTTCTTACTATTCAATAAAAGTATTCTTTCCATCTTAATTATGTTTTCATCAGGGTTATATGATTCTAGATTTTAGAAGAAAGATACAAAGAGATTTGTTATCAAGAGGAACTTGGGTGTTCAATCTTCTAAATGAATTCCTATTATTACCTTGATGTTATGAGTCACTAAGTCATGTATGAGTAGATTCCTTTGTTAGATTTAGGGTTCAAATAGTTATAAGAGATTAACCCCAACTATAGACTGTTGAGTTGTATATTCATTATCCTGATGAACCCTAAAGCTTATTCTAGAGTAGCTAACTAGAATATGATCTTGGAAGTGATTTAATTCATAAATCATTCTCCTGACATCATCTTGTATAAGCTGAGATCCTCTAGGGATAAGCGAGAGCCGGTCTATGATCTTGGTGAACATATATTCAATTTGATCTAGAGCTATATCGATCGATACTCAAATAGAGTAATCGATCGACGACAAACATCGATCGATATTGTCGGCAGACAGATCAATAGACGAGTCTAATAACGAAAGGTATTAGACAGATCTAAGAGTTGAAGTTCTTTAGTATATGCAAGCAACTCATTA
The DNA here is from genome assembly GCA_026261945.1 of Hirschfeldia incana. Taxonomy (NCBI): domain Eukaryota; kingdom Viridiplantae; phylum Streptophyta; class Magnoliopsida; order Brassicales; family Brassicaceae; genus Hirschfeldia; species Hirschfeldia incana. The sequence continues at coordinate 274,007 of JABCMI010000115.1, forward strand.
AAACATCTATAGCATTATAATCCTGAACTAAGTGAATAGCAACCTTGAATCTAACTACTTTCTCTTAATACTTACAACCTTAAAAACATTATCTTGAGCAACTAATCATTGCTCACAACTGCAATTTACATTTAATTCATTTCAACCTAGCTTAGTTACTAAAGATTATAATATTTTGTGTTCATTTGCTCCCCGTGAATTCGATCCCTAATTACTACATCTGAACCTCTTATTTGAGAGAGTAAACCACTTTTTAGGGTAATTTGAGTGATATCAAATTTGGCGCCGTTGTCGGGGAGCTAAGATCGCCATTAGGTTTAATCTGATTAGGTCTAGGTTATTTATTTCTGTTTAATCACCTTCTGACGCAAAAAAAAATTCTTGTCTTTTTCAGGTACATGCCCATCAGTACCAGAAGCAACAATAATCCTTAACTTGTGTACTCAGAAGACCCCCACAGCTTGGAAAGTACCATCTGTAAGAACTTACGTTCCACATCGATCGACATCAACTACTCATTGTCGACCGATACTCGCCTACCACAGTCGACCGAGACACCTTCTTTGTCGACCGATACTCGCACCTCTCCATCGATCGACAACAAAAACCGTTCGTCGACTGAAACTCACCCCACCCCATCGATCGACAACAACAACCGTTCGTTGACCGATACCTTTCATCCGACATCGATCGATACTAACCACATTACATCGATCGATACTACCCGCCAAGTCATGGTAGCGCCTATTATTCCCACAACCGATGAGAATGGAGACCTGCGTGATCAAGATGGTCACCTGCGTAACGCAGCTGGTCAGAAGTCGAATGCTCAAAAGGAAATCATTCCTAAGCAAGATACTACAATTACAGACTTCATCCGACCTGTAGATGAAGCTAACAGAGCTAGAATCTTGGCTGACTACAACCGTCCAGATCAGTTCTATACTAACCGATCAGGCATCCGCCCTCCTGCCATTCAGAGAGGAGATTTCGAGCTCAAGCCGCAGTACTACGCACTTGTGGGACAGATACCCTTCTGTGGGTTATCCTCGAAACATCCTATGGACCATCTAGAGAGGTTTGAGGATATTATATATTCCATCAAAGCCAATGGAGTTCCTGAAGACTATCTTTTCTGCAAGCTTTTCAAATACTCTTTATCGGGAGAAGCTTTGCAGTGGCTGAGACAACTACAACCAGGTTCTCTCACTACCTGAAAGAACAACAAAAATGCATTCTTGTGTAACTTCTTTGATGAGTCACGTGCTGAAGACTGGAGGAGGAAGATTGCTACATTCACTCAGGATCCTGGAGAGTCATTCAAGGACACCTGGAACAGATTCAAATCCAACCAGCGCGACTGCCCACACCACATATTCAACAATGTGCAACTACTCTGCACCTTCTACAGAGGCATCGCTTTGAAGTATCAGATGGCTCTTGATACAGCTAGTGAAGGAAAATTCAGAACAAGGAATCCACAGGACGCTGTGAAGTTAATCGATAACTTGGCTTCAAGCAACAGCACGAAGAACACTGTCAAGGAGAAATCTGTATCATTCCTTGGGAAGGAACAAATTAATGAATTCTAAGCACAGCTGGACAATGTTCAGAAGTTACTAAACAAGCAGATTTGCTTAGTTGAGGATGCAGAAACTGCAGCTGAAGAGGAACACATGGAGGAAGATGTGAACTGGATCAGTGAAGCAGGATTTCAGAGATCTGGAAATCCAAGAAGAAACAGGAACTTCTCAGGACAGAGAAGCAACTACAACTCAAGTTCACAGAAACCCACCTACAGCAGCAGCAATTCCAACAACAACAGGAGTTATGGAAACTCATTTTACACCAATCCACCTCCACCCACCCAGGAAAGCAAACTAGAAGAGATGCTGGAAAGAGTTCTGGAGACCCAGCAAAAGCTACAGGTGGATTTCAATGGGAAGATTGATTCCGTCTACACCACCCTGAACACAAAGCTTGATGCTTTGAATACCTATGTGAAGAAAGTGGAGACTCAGGTGGTTCAGACAGGAGAAGCTTTGAGGAAACAAGAAGCTTTGGCAAAGGCACAAGGAGAGTCTACTGCTAACCACCACGTCAATGCTATCATTGATGATGATTTTTGGCAAGTGGTTAAACAAGATAGGCTGCAAGATTCGACACATGAGGATACACCCGAAACCGGATTCGCTTCATATCGATCGACATCCTCTATCCGACATCGATCGATATCACCAAAAGTGAAACGATCGATAAACTTTGACGAGTATCGATCGATAGACTTCGAGAAACCTTCCAACGAGTGCAATTCCATCAAGATCATGTCACACGAAGCCTTCGCAGCTAGACACCCACATCCGCCCACCCTTCTGGAAGTCGACCCGACTTCAGACCCTATCGATCGATACAGAGACCTTTCCATCGACCGATCAGGAGACAACAATATCGAAGTGGTTGTCGATCGATATACCATACCTCATCGCCGAGTGCAACTACCGAAGATCGATGTAGCACGACTTAATGCACTCCGGGAGCAGTCTAAACTTTCCAAAACCCTTTCTACAGCCATCATTAAGAAACCCACATATATCATTGAGCCTGTGGCGACAGAAAAGAAAAACCTAGGTAGAGTTCTACGAAAAAGAAAAGAGAAGATTGCCAAGCACCTTAAAAGGGGAGTTAATGAAGCAGAGATGGAAATCTTCAGAAAACGAGTTCTAAGGATCCCTGCAGAGAAACCCTTTGAAGAAGCTTGCTTTTCACACAGATTGTGGATGTTTTTCAGGGAGACTAAGGAGACAAAAGAAGACATCAAGAGGATATTTCACCAAGTTCGCGATAGCTTGAAGAAGAGAATCACACTGACGAAGAGGAGCGATCCAGGGAAGTTTACAGTACCATGCTCAATAAGGGGTATTGAGTTCCCTCGTGCCCTATGTGATACAGGATCAGGAGTTGATATCACTCAAATTACACTAAGGAGTGATTTACTCTCTCAAATAAGAGGCTCAATTGTAGTACTTAGGGATCGAATTCACGGGGAGCTATGGAACCTAATAGGTCTAATAGTTATATGATTAAGCTAGGCTAATAGGTTTTAAAGCAGTAAATAACAGGTAAAACAGTAAACAAGTTGAACAATATAATTATTCAACTTTACAAGGAGTTTTTTGATGGAAGGATGGTTGCTAGATCTAGGGTTTAGGAATGTTAACTATAATAGATAGGATGTTTAGATGATCTGATACACTAGGACTCAACCGCTCACTTTATAGCACTATCGATCGATGGTCGAGAGGCGATATCGATCGACGTTCGACTCTCGATATCGATCGATGGCTGTGGCGAGTTGATTACCATTAAGAATGGTCGAGCAGCTCTCGCATGTATCTAACAAACCTAACTCAATCAGAATATTATCAGGCATAAAATATACTCTCGCAGTATCCTATGTCCTAAGATCAAGGTCTAGTTAATTACTCTAGAACCATGCATTAAGAATACTTCTAATCAATGGGTATCAATTCTCTAACAATCCTATTTTGGGGCTAATTCATCAGAACCATATAGAACCCAAAATCTAACAGATGAATCTACTCAAGCATGATAATTGTAACATAAATCATAGATGAGCAGATATAAAACTGAAAGCAATAGATATAAAAACCAATGGAGTTCCAGGAGGACTCTGATAGGAGTTCCTCCCTTCTCTCCTAACTTAGAACAATGAATCAAAAAGGTGTAAAGAAAGCGTAGCCGTCAACAATGGCTTAGAATAACATAAATAGGGTTTCTGGTCGTCCAAGGGTATTATGGTAATTTTGGTTGCTTTAGGGCTTCTGGCGGTCATAAAACATAGTCATCCCACGTTCTGACATTCATATCGATCGATATGGGTAATTCCCCATCGATCGATATACATTCATCTTCTCGACAGCCTTCTCTCGCGAGGCAGACTGACCACTCTTCAGTAAAATGGGCATAACTTCTGATCTAACCGTCTGATTGATCTCAAACCGGTGGCATTGGAAATCTAAATCAATGATCTATCTTGTGTCCAAATATCAGCTAAATCGCACCGTGGGAAGGTCTCCATCCATATCTAAACATCTGACGCGTCAGCGCGATTCTGCACTTAAAGGCTCCAAAAGACACCAAAAACACCATATTTCTCCAGAACGTACCTGAACCTGTAAATACTCTAAATAGACCCTATTTCATAGTAAATATATTTAAAACCGCTTATATACCATGGGTAAGAGTGGGTCAAAATCATGGTATATCAGGAGTCAGCATCTTACCTAAGATCATGGCAGACCATCTAGGTCTGAAGATAGAGCCTACTGCAGAGACATTCAGCTTTGTGGATTGTTCTCAACAGAACTCTGGAGGCATAGTTTGAAATCTTGAGGTACAGATAGGAGATGCCATCATCCTTACAGACTTCCACGTCCTAGATGTCAAGCTCAACTTCAAGACATCCCTACTGCTTGGAAGAGCCTTCTTAGCCACCGTTCGAGCTGTTTGTGACCTAAAGTTCAACAAGCTCTACCTAACCCTAATAGACCCTACCACCCTCTATGATCCAGTCCAAGTCATCAAGATTCCAAGGAAGAAGACCCCAAAAGTCATAGCAGCATGCTTTTGTTCACAAAAATATGATTCCATGGCCGAGTACGAAACATATCCAGTCACATCGACCGATGAGAGTAACCCTCCATCGACCGATACCTATGACAACCCATCGACCGATGTGGATACTACCGCATCGATAGATATGGAACCATTTTGGAGCACCAATGCCGAGATCTTGGCATCGACCGATAGACTAATCATGGAAGCCGACGAGGAGTTCCCAGATGGAGATTTCGAGCCAGATAGCTTGGAAACGGACAACTACATACCTCTAGAAGAGGAGTATGATGAAGATTATGAGAAAGAACGAGCTACAGAGTAGAGATTCATTCGTGAAGAAGAAGACGGACACACTTCCCACACCTTCATATTCAACGCATCGACCGATAGAGGCCAGCCTTCATCGACCGATACGCATCAAAGGAGATCGCTCAAACGACCTTATCAACCATCAAGCGATCCCATTGACTTTGTATCCATCTACACACCACGTGAGGATACTAGAGACGGAGACTACTCAATTGGAAGTTGGACAAGCGACTATCATGAGAGTTTTGCAGTGGATACAGCACCACTGAAGCAATCAACCCAACCTGAGAAAGTCTCATCGACCGATACGTTCCAACAACAATCGATCGACACCCATCAGCTAACATCGACCGATGCACCTACAAAAGCATCGACCGATACGACCACTACACCATCCAAGGTACAAGCAAATAATATTGATTTTGGTTTTTTAACACCGGATGAGTTTGGTATTTTTAGAGATCCAGCAGGCAATGCACGAGCAATGGATGGAAGAATCATTCCAATCACAAAGAAGGACATAGGAGACATCCTTCAGACTGCCAATGGAATTATCAACCTTTTCAAACAACTACCTCACAACCCCGCCTATCAGCACCATCAGCATATCAGTACACACACATTAGCCAATAAAGACGGTGCTGCAGCTGATCATCTTAACTCAGAGGATATAGAATTTCAACACATATCGATCGATAGACACAACCGTCTATCGTTCGATAAGCACCGAGAGATTGGGAAACGAGCTTTCAAAGATCAATCTGGGTATGCTAAAGGAGTCAATGGAGATATCATCAATGTTTCCAAAGAAGACATGGAGGAGCTACTCAATAGAGCTTCACTATTTGAATGGTTTTGCTTCTGTTTACCAATACATGCGGATCACTTCAACAAAGGCGAACCAACAGAGAAGCTCTACACAGAAGCTCAAGTCAAGAGTATGATTGCTGAAGCTAAGAGTCCTTATATTTGGGACACTCTGCTATATCCATCAGAAATCGAGAAGGTCTGATCAGAAATTCAATCAGAGATCAACTGGCTTCAGAGTGCTAATGATCTAGTCCACCAGAAGAAAGACGCCTTACATGAAGAAGTATACACTCTTCGCTTGAAGTTGGAAACCTACAGGAAGCCATCGACCGATGCTGGACACAAGCCATCGAATGATGCTGGACACAACGCATCGATCGATACGGGTCATGTGTCATCGCTCGATAAACGTTTGAAGACGACCACATACAGCAAAGAAGAGATCAATACACTTATCAGCAACATCTATCAAGACATTAGAAGAGAAGAGGAAGTCACCACCAAAGATCTGGAAGAGAAATATCAGCATCTCAACAACAACTTCACCTCATTCAAGAAGCGCACAGCAACAATGGCAACTACCATGGATCACATCATCAATGCTCTACAACACACACACCAGACGATGAAATCTTTCTACACCAGCAAGAAGATTATCACTGATGAGATGATCCCACCAATGGACAGTCGTCTACAAGAGGTTGAAGAAGGATTGAGAGAGCTCTACACTCACAAGTTCTGCGAAGATCAGAGACGCTCAGTATCGACCGATACACGGCCAAGTCCATCGCCCGATATCGACGATACCGAGTTCTGCACCAAAGCTGAGATGAAGAAGACAGTTCAAGATCTCTTCACAATGATCCAAGAAGTTGGTGATTCATCCTACCAAAGCACTGAAAAATTATGGTTTCCAGTACAAGGCGACGTCAAAAGCCTGGAGTACTCAATAGAGAACCTTCAGAAGGAGATCAAGACCATCTCCAAACAACTCGCGGATATGCCAGCACCATTAGCATCGAACGATATGACAGCAAAGACATCAACCGACAAACCAACACCAGTGTCGATCGATATGGACTACCTTAGATCGATCGATACGCTCATGGTACGCAGGAGAACCTTTGAGAGACTCAATGACATGCAAGAAGAACTCAGTGACCTGTCCCAACACGCCTATCAAACATTCAGAAACCAACAGTTCTACATCGAGAGCAATGCAGAAGGTCTAGAGCATATGCGCAACGAAGTCAATGAATTAAAGAAGAAACTAACTAGAGGAGATAAAGCCACAAGAAGCTTCTTCACCACTTGGTTTGGAGAGAAACAAGAAGAGAACAATGCTGAGACTTGTTATCCAGCAAGTTTCATGGACTCACCTCACTAGCCTCACTACCACCATATTCAAACTAAAAGACTATAATAAAGCGCTGAGTGGGAGACAACCCACTGTTAAGTATTTTCTTACATAGTTAAATTTGATTTTTTGTTTTTATTTTTGTTTTTTGTTTTTTGTTTTTAGTTTTTCAGATTATAAACGATTACCATCCCTATCGACCGATACGATCCTGTCGACATCGCTCGACATGTACCAATTCAGATCGATCGACATAGATGACTCACTATCGATCGATATGTATTAACGGTCAGGTATATCGTTCTAATTTTTGATATCAGTTCATTCCATATGATATTTATACCATAATCTGACTGTTATACACTGGGGACAGTGTATGATTTAAGTTTGAGAAGAGATTACTGATGCTACTTTACCTTTTTTATTTCATTAAAAAGTTTTCAAAATTGGTTTTATTGAGTCAAGAAAGGGACTAGGATATTTTTTTAAAAAAAAATTCTTTTTATCTAACCACTCTTTAGCACCATTCTTAGATCTGTTGATTGCAGAAAGTACTATAGATGCCAAAGTGGATCACCTGTCACCTATGAAAACACTTCTCATGATTGTTTGGAAGAACCAAAGCTGATCTCCAACCTAACATGACAATCTATTTCTTGTCTTGGGGCTTGGTATACAAGGGATCGGAATCCTCCTGCAAGTCTGGAAGGTAATAGTTTGTGTGCTTCTGATTCCCTTCCTTCTCTCTCTTCGGCACCCTATGGAAAGAAATAAAAATTTGTATAAAAATGTGATATGATTTCTTGAGTAGAGGGGTAGGAGTGATTCCTGCGACCCTATTATTCTACTTTTAAAAAATGATCAGAGCGAGGGGTAGGAGTGATTTCTGCGACCCCATTATTCGCTTATTCGAAAGATATGTGTTACTAAGTCGATGAGATGACACAAAGATGACCTTTGTTCATTAAAATTTGAAACTATGAGGATCCAGAGAAGAGAGATAAAATTGGGAAGAAAGGAATCAGAGAAGACATGCATGTGTGTTCAGAAACTTGCTTGAGTTGAGTCCATGTGTTTCTTGATCGATATCCCCAAGGTAAAGCCTGCACTTTTATTTTTATGCATAAATGAGATCAGTAGAGGGGATAGACAGATAGGATTGTTAAGTTAGATGAATTTGGTTGCTAAGCTAGGATATGATATAATGTACTCATGTGATTAATAGGCATAAGATGTGGCTTGCAACAAAGTAGATGTGATGATTCTAAAGTTAAGATTTAATTGAGTCCCTGCTATTTTCAAACTTCTTTCAAAGACTACATGTGTGTTTGCTTGAGGACAAGCAAAAGGTTAAGTATGGGGGAGTTGATATACCATGATTTTGACCCACTTTTACCCATGGTATTTCTATGATTATACTATATATATATATATATAAATATCTATATATATATATATATATATGTTTTGGAGTCTTTTAGGTATGTTTTCAGGTTCAATGGCATTTTAGAATAAAGTGACATTTTAGGTGCCATTATGGAGCTTAAATGAGAGTTTTCCCGAGATGACTATAAGATCAGACGTCAAGGTCGATATCCAGAGATACATATCGATCGATACACATTCTGTGTAATCGATCGATGACGCATCCGAAGAAATGACGACGAGATAATCCATCGATCGATGTACGCCTAATACTATCGATCGATATCGAGCGTGCAAAAGAAGGAAGAATATTCTCAATCGACTTGAAGCCCAAGATTTCCCATTATTACTATAATGCCTCTGACGAATTTTTAACCTAATTTAACTCAGTATTTATACCATTACCTATGTGTTTTGGGAAAGTGTGCTTTTTATGCTTTCAATACTTTTCTAGTTCTTTTACTTATTTTGTTCTAGTACTTCTTACTATTCAATAAAAGTATTTTTTTCATCTTAATTATGTTTTCATCAAGGTTATAGGATTCTAGATTTTAGAAGAAAGATACAAAGAGATTTGTTATCAAGAGGAACTTCAGTGTTCAGTCTTCTAAATGAATTCCTATTATTACCTTGATGTTATGAGTCACTCAGTCATGTCTGAGTAGATTCCTTTGTTAGATTTAGGGTTCAAATAGTTATGAGAGATTAGCCCCAACTATAGACTGTTGAGTTGTATACTCATTATCCTGATGAACCCTAAAGCTTATTCTAGAGTAGCTAACTAGAATATGATCTTGGAAGTGATTTAATTCATAAATCATTCTCCTGACATCATCTTTTATAAGCTGAGATCCTCTAGGGATAAGCGAGAGCCGTTTTATGATCTTGGTGAACATATATTCAATTCGATCTAGAGCTATATCGATCGATACTCAAATAGAGTAATCGATCGATACTCAAATAGAGTAATCGATCGATACTCAAATAGAGTAATCGATCGACGACAAACATATCGACCGATACAAGCTGTCAAAACATCGATCGATATTGTCGGCAGACAGATCAATAGATGAGTCTAATAACGATAGTTATTAGACAGATCTAAGAGTTGAAGCTCTTTAGTATATGCAAGCAACTCATTAAAACATCTGTAGCATTATAATCCTGAACTAACTAAAAAGCAACCTTGAATCTAACTACTTTCTCTTAATACTTACAACATTAAAACCATTATCTTGAGCAACTAATCATTGCTCACAACTGCAATTTACATTTAATTCATTCCAACCTAGCTTAGTTACTAAAGATTATAATCTTTTGTGTTCCTTCGCTCCCCGTGAATTCGACCCCTAAGTACTACATCTGAACCTCTTATTTGAGAGAGTAAATCACTCCTTAGGGTAATTTGAGTGATATCAGTATCCAGTGAAGATGGCAAGGTACCCGAGCCGCATGCGATCATCCCGAGACCACCCTTCGCATCTCTCAAATTATGCTATTATCTCCTGAGTAGATGGCCCAGCTTCGATATGAACTCCCAACAACCCCCAGAAAGTAGCCATCTCTTTTGTAACAACACAAGTCGGTCTCTCAAGGTCGCCGATGTACTCGAAGTTTAGACCAGTGAGGTTTTCAAATTCTAACAGTGAAAACCTCACAGGTTATTGACCAACGAGACTCCACATCTCGTACTTCTTCTTTACATCCAGCTGGAAACCGAGCATGTAGTTAACCAGCCTTGAAGCCCATTCAAATTCCAGCTCTTGGAACTTGAGGAAAACTCCCACTTTTGACTCCTTCAGCTCTTCATATTCGTCAACATGAAGAGCACTCTTTAAAGCAGTATGCAACTTCCAACAAGTATGATAGGAAATGCTAGTCTTTGCGGCGGGCTCTTCCTCTAATGTATGTACCCTACGGGGGAGTTCTGGTAAATCCATATTTTTATCTACAAAACAATCAAAGACAGACATCTCAACACACAACCATCCAGTATAACATTTTAATTATAAGTCTGGAGGACTTTCCAGACGACTTAATGATAAGTCCTCTGAAAGGTCGTCCATGAAAATTCAGAGAAGATATAGTCGCCTTCGACACATCGGTTATAGATCTGGAAAAATAGAGTGGCAAAAAAGAAGCGCAGTGAGAACGACGGTGAGAACGAGTGTGTAAATTGATAGAGATGATGTTTTATGTTCATCTTTTCCACGATTAATCACTCGACAGTAAGAGCATAACTTAACGGTGGCGGAGTTATGAACTGAGAGAATGCGCCTCTAGGGTTTCCTCTCAGATCTTAAATAGACGAAGCGGCGGTGAGAACGGTGGTGAGAACGAGTGTATAACGGCCGAGAGATAACTTATGCGGTGAGAACAGGGCTGAAAACGATGGATTAGAGAGAATCGACGAAAATCGTCTTCGAAATCGCAAGAGAGAAACGGCATTAGGGTTTTCTGAATTTCGCGAAAAAGTGAATTAAAAAACAGCTTATATATGACCGGTAAATAATCCGGTTAGGTTTAAAAGAAATTGGTAAAATTAAAGGTTCGGTTTCCGGTTTGGACGACTTAATACTAAGTCTTCTGTTGAAAAATGTACTTCAGACGACTTAAAGTTAAGTCGTCCAAAACCTTAAATTTAACCTCTAAACTAAATTGACTGAATTAACTTATTAAACACGTTATAAATGCAAATTAAACTTAAAAAGTGTTTACTATACTCAGAAATAAACACATATAGACCAAAATTTAATCTTTCAAAAAAACATTCAAGCTTTCCAAAATCTAACCCTAAGAACACATACAATACTACAACATATGTTTGCAAAACCTAAACCAAAGAATATCATGACTCACTACTTTCACCCATCTATATTGAAAACATTTAAATTTTGTTATATCTTAGTTTATATATCTTACAACATATGTTAATTACATGATTTCAATTTTTTACTCATCAAAATATTTTTTACAAAATTTTTAAATTATTTTAAAGAAGAATTAGACTGAGTGACTTAAATCTAAGTCATCTGGAGAACTTAAAGAAAGTCGTCCGGCCAGACGACTTACGGAGGCTATAAAAAAATTGGTTTTTTCGTTTGTACACAAAGGGCTGATTGTAATTTCAATAGCCTTTAAAGTTACTTTTGCATATGATTCAAGTTTGGGTTTACTTTTGTAGTTTCAATCAAGTTTTGAGTCATAGTTGACAATTTTCCCATAACTATAAATGAAAAGAAACACATGTGCGGTTGCGCGGATCCAAATCAATTATCAATTTCATATGTGATTTTTTTAGTTTGGACCATAATTTTATTAAGACTGATAATATATATAATCTTTAAAATACTTTATTTATAATATCTTTCGATATTTTTTCATTTTAAATATAAATATATTTATTTGAAATTCTAACTAATCTGTTTTAAAGATTTTTACAAGGTCTTCATTTTCAAAATTATATGATTTTCATTTTCAAATCTGTTTTCACCAGTGACGTCAAGACAAACTCTTAAGAACGAGAAAAGGGTTACAGTATAACGGACTAGACAGAAATGTGTTTCCCTTCTTACAGTCTCCAACCTTATTTGTTTGAATATTATTCAGTGGACTGATATCACTCAAATTACCCTAAGGAGTGAATTACTCCCATCAAAAGAGATCAATTGTAGTACTTAGGGATCGAATACACAGAGAGCAGAAGCACACAATAAACTATAGAAATCAAGGTTAAGCTAGGTAAATAGTTTATAAAGCAGTAAATAAAGCTGTTGTTTGATTGAAGAGTTTGTAAACAATAAGAAGAAATAGCTAGACCTAGGGATTTATCAATCAAGAGATTCAAAACTATAATTCAGATATGCTAATAATATAGATTCATTCTAGAACTCGATTTTAATAAGCAAGTAATTATCTCTCTCAAGAAATTACAAATCAGATGTCTAAGTCTTTGTTCCAACTCTCGTATAAGAACAAGGAGAGAGTATCGATCGATGCTATGTTCTAAGCATCGGTCGATACTTCCTCAGACAAGCATTAATGACCAAATCGATATTGTTCAACTAGATTCTTAGATCAATTCTCATATGTGTCTAAGTATCTAATCCAGCAGGATTCAGGTTCCGTTAATTGACTGCACTTTAGTGCATCTCAACTGTCCTATGATTCTAGGTTACAAACAATCAGTCACACTTTCATGTGAATAAAACCATTCCAGATCCTAGTATTACAAATCACCCTGGTGTAGAAGTTCTATAGATAACCTAGCAATTCTATTTGATTATCAGTTTGACATTAAGCTCATGAAATCCCTAAACCTAACAAGATGAATTACTCAGACATGATAGAAAGAACACAAATCATAATCTGAATAATATAATAGATATGAAAGAAATAATAAAACCAATGGAGTTCCAATCAATCTCTAAAGGATAATGATCTTCTATCCTAATCTAATACAAGAATTATGAAGTGATGAAAAGAGTTGTGAAAGCGTAGCCGTCAACAATGGCTTAGAATAACATAAATAGGGTTTCTGGTCGTCAAGGGTATTTTGGTCATTTTGGGTTGCTTCTAGGCTTCAATCGGTCATGAAATTTAGTTAGAACACGTCCTGACATTCATATAGATCAATATGAAGTGTTTCCTATCGGTCGATATACATTCCTCTTCTCGACAGCCTTCTCTTGCGAGGCAGACTGAACACTCTTCAGTAAAACGGGCATAACTTATGATCTAACCGCTGAATTGACCTCAAACCGATGGCATTGGAAAGCTAACTCAAAGATCTATCTTTTGTCAAAATATCAGCTCAATCGAGGAAGTTCTCCATCCATATCTAAACATCTGACGCGTCTGCGCAGTTCTGCACTTAAAAGGCTCCAAAAGACACCAAAATCACCATTTTACTCCAAGTCGTACCTGAACCTGTAAATACTCTAAATAAACTCTATTTCGTAGTAGATATATGTAAAAACGCATATATACCATGGGTAAAAGTGAGTCAAAATTATGGTATATCAACTCCCCCAGACTTACCATTTTGCTTGTCCTCAAGCAATACCAACAGGCAGTCTATCTGAAATAGGTTTGAAAACAGCAGGGACTCAAAAGATTTTATAAACTCATTCACCATCTCTCTAGTAATGCAAACCAAATCATAGACATCCTAACATTAGAAGCACATTATACGATATCCTAGTATAGCAACCAAATTCACCTAGCCAACAACTTAACAAATCATGTCTGACAATCCCCTCTACCAACCTCATTTCTTGCATAAAATAAAAGTGCAGCCTTTACCTTGGGAGTATCGATCAAAGAACACATGGATTCAACTCAAGCAAGTTTCTGAACACACAGGTAGTCTTCTCTGATTCCTTTCTTCCCCCTTTTTCTCTCTTCTCTGAATCCTCATAGTTTCAAATTTAATGAACATTGATTGCCACAAAGGTCATCTTTGTATCATCTCATTGACTTAGTAACACATATCTTTCGAATAAGCGAATAATGGGGTCGCAGGAATCACTCCTACCCCTCGCTCTGATCATTCTTTTAAAGTAGAATAATGGGGTCGCAGGATCACTCCTACCCCTCTACTCCTCAAGAAATCATATCACATCTTTATACAAATTTTTTTCTTTCTTTCTTTCTTTAGGATGCCGAAGAGAGAGAAGGAAAGGAATCAGAAGCACACAGACTATTACCTTCCTGATTTGCAGGAGGATTCCGATCCCTTGTATACCAAGCCCCAAGACAAGCAAAGTTGAGCTCAATTAGGTTGGAGGTCAGCTTTGGTTCCTTCAAACATTCTCAGCAAGTGCAAACATAGTTGATAGGTTGATCCACTTTAGTATCTCTAGTACTTCTGCAGTTCGTAAATCTAAAACTGGTCTAAAGAGTGGTTAGATGACAAGTAATAAATTGAAGATCATCATCCCCTTCTTGACTCAATAAAAACAAATTTTGAAAATATTTTAAATAAGACTCGTAAAGGTAGATAACGTTAGTAATCCCCCCAGACTTAAATTACACTGTCCCCAGTGGAATACAGTCGGTGGTAAGGTGAAAATAATAAAGCAGAAGTACGAAATTAAACAAGTATGAACGATAACATGCTCTGTGTCGATCAATACAATGAAGTTATGATCGATCAATGTTGATGAAGTGTTGTCGATCGATATCGAGATGATCGATATCGAGATGATCGATATCGAGATGATCTCATCGAGATGATCTCATCGATCGATATCGAGATGATCGATATCGAGATGATCTCATCGTTCGATGTGCTGAGCAATCGTTTCCTTGGATCTGTTTTTTTTTTCAAAACTAAAACACAATATCAGTAGAACCTCCCCTAGACTTGGATAACGCTATGGCCAGTGTATATCCAGTCGGAGTTATGGTGTAAATAAATCATAAGTACTCAATTTAGCAAGTTAGAACGATATACCTGACCGGATTAAGTGTTGATCGATGAATTTAGGTTACCATCTGTCGCTGCAGGTGATGTACTGTCGATCGATATCGATTATTCTCGTCGGTCGATATGATTGGCAATCGTCTACTCGGATCCCTATTCTAAATAGCTAATCTAACTCATAATATTAGTAGAAACTCTCATAGACTTAAACAACATTGTTACTAGTGTTATACATTCTAAGATTGGTGGGAGAATAAATCATAAGGATGATATTGAAAAAGATTCACGAGTATACCAGCCATTGATGTGAGTATTCATAAACACAGTTAAGTGGCGATCAATATTTGTGATGATCTGTCGAATGACACCAGCTGGTTGTCTTTCGATGCTGGTGTAGAACTCGTCTTCCTCTTATCTCTTCCTCTCACCTCATATAAATAAGACACTAAAAGTTTAAAAGATAGTAATAGATAACTAAGAAAACCAATTAAATATTTTTTCCGATGAACAGTGATAGTGCTACAGTATCTCTGAACAGTGTATCGCTACAGTGATTTCCGATTTTTTGCTACAGTGTTGGTCGATATTGCTGCTACAGTATCGCTCGATTTCTTGTAGAGTATCGCTTGATGGTCGTGCTACAGTGCGTTGCTACAGTACCGTCGTTACTGTTCATCTTTTTCTTTTTTTTTTTACCTTCAACTTAATAAAAACTTAAATCAGTAACATATGAAAATAAATCAAATTGAAAACATACCTAACAGTGGATTGCCTCTCACTCAGCGCTTTGTTATAGTCGTTTAGCTTGACTTTAGAAATCTGATTTAGTCTGGATGAAGATGTGGACTTGCTTTAAAACAAGTCTCAGTGTCTCTCTTCCTCATTTTGTTGATGTTGTTGGTAAAAGCTCTAGCAGAAACTTCTCCTTTATTTCTCAGCTCTGGATCACATAACACTCTAACCTTGGCAAAAAGTTCAGAACTTCCTCTACACCGCACTTTATACTCAATACTTCTCTCTTGACATTGTGAAGGGACTAGTGATAGGAAATCTACATCTGCATTCCTTTTCTTTTTCTTCTTCCTATTACTTGTCCTTCCCCCAGACTTAGACTTTTCAGTCTCGGTCTGTTCAGAAATACAGAGGATGTTGATCGATGCTGGATACTTCATATCGATCGATTCTGATGGATGTTTGTCGATCGATGTTGATGGCAGATTGTCGATCGATTCTGAGGACTGGGAGTAGTCCGATGCTGGAGACATATTATCGATCGATGTTGATTCTGGTAGTGCAGGCTCACGGTTTGAATCACCTTTGGGTGCTAGATCTTCAAACATCTTTATGCATGAAATAAACTTCTCATCAATCCTCTTTTCCAAGGGGTCATAGAAGACAGTTTCATCAACATTAGTCAGGCACATCATGTTCTTCTTAAGATCACAAACTGCTCCCACTGTAGCCATGAAGGCTCTTTCCAATAGAAGCAGATTTTTGTTACCTGGTTTGATCTCCATGACATGAAAGTCCACTGGAATAGTGCATTCCCCTATCTCCACTTTAACATTCCTGATGATGCCCGCTGAATTAGCTCTAGAGTTGTCCGCGAAAGTGAAACTATCTTTAGAAGGTTCCACTTTTAATCCTAATACTTCAGCAGTGTCTATTGCCATGATGCTAACTGCATATCCAGTATCGCAGAGGGCGGTTGGCAAATCATGGTTATGTATAGAGCATGGAATCAGAAACTTCCCTAGATCTCCTTCCTTCTTGAGAGTCCTCTGAGGCTTACGGCAGACATTGTTGAATAGTAGCTCAATGTCTTTAACAGTCTCTCTGCTTTCTCTGAAGAAATTAACAAGTCTATACTTAGAGTAGGCCTCCTCGAAAGACATATCCTTAGGAACCCTCTTCACCCTCTTGTGAAATCCATCAAAGTCCTATTTGTCAATTTCTCTCCTGAGGTGCTTGGGAATATATGGTTTCCTATATTTCACTCTCATCTCAACTGGAATCTCATCTTCCGTTACCTGACTTTCCATGGCAAGTTCGTATCCGTCACATTGGTGTCGATTATACATGGTGTATGTCGTCGATCGATATTCTCAACGAAAGAGGCTTCAGCTAGGGTTGATTTCCCTTGCTTTGGTGATTCTTGCTGATTCATCTTCTCTGTTGTCTTTAAGCAAACTGAAGTCTGAGATGAGTTTCGAGTTACCTTCAAGTGTTGTGCATCAAGATCTGGTAAACATACTTGGTGTGGCGTGGACAGATGTCGATCGATGTTCTTCTTCTCTTTTCGATCGATGCTGACATGTTATTGTCGATCGATGTCAACTGGTTTAACTCGAGCTAGGGTGGGTGGATGTGGGTGTAGAGCAGCAAAGTCAGAGTGCCTCTGAATTCGAACGGACTTATCTGTTCCCAAAAGAGGTGTCGATCGATGCTCGGCTGACGGTGTCGATCGATGCTCGGCTGACGGTGTCGATCGACACAAATACGAGCTACCAATAGACATGGAACTTTCGACTAGGTAGGCTTCTTCTTCCAACTTCTCATGTTTGATTACTTCCGCAATGTAATTATCCAAACTGGAATCGAACTGGTGCTCCTTAGTGTCGGGATGAATAGTGTCGGTATGAACAGTACCTCGATGAACAGTGTCTTGATGAACAGTGACTAGATGAACAGTATCGATCGATGCGGTATGAATAGTGTCGACCGATGTTGGATGAACAGTATCGATCGACATAGGATGAGCAGTATCGTGAACAATACTTTGATGAACAGTATCGTGAACATGACTTTGATGAACAGTACTAGCGACAACAGTGACATTCCTTTGTAAAAGAGCTCGATTTTCCAAAGCTTTTGTAGTATGATGAACCTGAGTATCTACTATCTTGATATAGGAATTTAAGAATTCAAGTCTTCCATTCAACTCTTTTAAGATAAAACACAATCTCGGATTCAAATGCTTAGTCACCTCTTGCAGTTCTTCCAAGAGTTTCATGTCATCTTCATCATACTGAGCCTCATCCTCAAAGATAGTTTGCTGTACCCATGAGACTTCATGTACAGAACCAATCTCAGCCTCAACAATCTTGTCGCTATCTTTTGCAGCTGATTTTATCCTGTGTATATCAAGATTTTTGGCACTTTTGCTAGACACCATGTTCTCAATCAGTTTCTTAGATTCCTCTATGGTCCTTGTCTCAAAGTTTCCTTCGCTTGCAGTATTCATCATCACACCATATCTTACATTAACACCCCTGTAGAACTTCTTCAATAACTGAATCTCCGTAAAACCATGATGTGGACAATCTTTTTGGTATCCCATAAACCTCTCCCAAGAGCTTCTGAAAGCTTCTGTAGGTCCTTGAGATAATGTCCAAATCTTATCTCTTATCTCTTCAGCCTTTGCATCATCGAAGAATACATTAATGAATGCATTCCTGATATCATTCCATGTAGTGAGAGATCCTGGTGGTAGACTCCTCAGCCAAATTGTAGCATCTCCAGAAAGTGTGTATTTGAACAGCTTGCAGAGGATGTAGTCTCTGGTTGCTTCATTCTCATGGATGCCAGACGCATAGTCTTCTAATGTCTCAATATGGTCCATGGGATTTTCGTGAGGAAGACCGCAATAAGGTTGCTGATTACTCACATGACTGAGGTGTTTATGGTGTACTTTAAATCCATGGACATTCGGAGGTACTCGAATAGCAGACCTGTTGGTATAGATCTGACTAGACCTGAACAATTCTGCTAGCTTTCTCTTGCGACAAACTCTATCATCCTCAGTGGTAGCAGATGAATCAAGGATTTCATCCCCTTGTCCATCTATCTTCTGACCTGCTGCATTACACAGATGACCTTCCTGGTCATGCAGGTCTCCATTCTCATCTCGTACAAGAAATATATGTCCAACCATGTCTTGCGGATCAGTATCGATCGATGTTTGAGGTGAAATATCGATCGGTGTAGGGTGGGAATCGGTCGACAGAAGTGTAGCTTCGGTCGATGTGGGTGGACGAGTATCGGTCGATGAAGACGGTGTCTCGGTCGACTGTGATTGTCGGGTGTCGATCGATGAACAAGTGTTGTTATCGATCGATGGGGAACGTCTTTCTCTGCGGATTGAACGCTCCAATCTTGTAGGATCTGAGACAAAAAGTAAGACAAAAAGTAATTCTTCATTGCTGCTTCTGGTACTGATAGGCATGTATGTACCTGAAAGACAAGAAAAAAATTTCATTAAATAACTACAATGTTCAAAATTTCGCTAGGCGCTACGCGTGCGCTCGACCAGGGCCTAGCGATTTATTAGAAACTCGGAAAAAAATCGTGGAGTAATCGGGGATTTTATTTAGGTATTTTAAATTGTTATATTTAATATATTTGTAAATTTTCGGGTTTTATGTATATATATTTATGTTTTCTCTGGTGATTAATGTTACTCAGTGGCAGAATGGTTATAGTGTCGTGGTTTAACCAACCTCTGTCGGGTTCGAAGCCCAGATAATGCGTCTTTTTTTACTTTTACTACTTTATATTAAGTAACGGCAAAAAAGTACTTTCGCCTATTGTCTTCTTCCCAGACCTAACTTTTTTTCCTGCGCATTACTACACGGTCGCCATTGATTTTCAGCTCCATTTTCGTCAATTCAATCACCTTATGAACTGGATTTAAGATCTAGATGATAAAACATATGTTTATAGCATGTTTTCGAGCCAAATATCTACAAAATTTCACATTTTTTTTGCATCCGCGTTTTCCTCCGATTTGATCAAAATCGAGACGGCTCTCCTCCGCCGCGTATAGCCGGCGATACAACGGTCTCCGCGCCCGCGTTTTTGAACAGGGAATAACTATAATAGTAAATAAAACCTAGACTAAACCTATTAATCAAGTCTAATGGCGAATCCTTGCTCCCCGGCAACGGCGCCAAATTTGATATCACTTAAATTACCCTAAGGAGTGAATTACTTTCATCAAAGAGATTAATTGTAGTACTTAGGGATCAAATCCACAGAGAGCAGAAGCACACAATAAACTATAGAAATTAAGGTTAAGCTAGGTAAACAGTTTATAAAGCAGTATATAAAGCAGTTGTTTGATTGAAGAGTTTGTAAACAATAAGGAGAAATAGCTAGACCTAGGGATTTATCAATCAAGAGATTCAAAACTATAATTTAGATATGCTAATAATATAGATTCATTTTGAGAACTTGATTTTAATAAGCAAGTAATTATCTCTCTCAAAAAATTACAAATCAGATGTCTAAGTCTTTGTTCCAACTCTCGTATAAGAACAACGAGAGAGTATCGATCGATGCTATGGTCTGAGCATCGGTCGATACTTCCACAGACAAGCTTTAATGACCAAATCGATATTGTTCAACTAGATTCTTAGACCAATTCTCATATGTGTCTAAGTATCTAATCCAGCAGGATTCGGGTTCCGTTAATTGACTGCACTTTAGTGCATCTCAATTGTCCTATGATTCTAGGTTCAAACAATCAGTCACACTTTCATGTGAATAAAACCATTCCAGATCCTAGTATTACAAATCACCCTGGTGTAGAAGTTCTATAGATAACCTAGCAATTCTAATTGATTATCAGTTTGACATAAAGCTCATGAAATCCCTAAACCTAACAAGATGAATTGCTCAGACATGATAAAAAGAACACAAATCATAGTCTGAATAATATAATAGATATGAAAGAAATAATAATACCAATGGAGTTCCAATCAATCTCTAAAGGAGATTGATTTTCTCCCCTAATCTAATACAAGAATTATGAAGTGATGAAAAGAGCTGTGAAAGCGAAGCCGTCAACAATGGCTTAGAATAACATAAATAGGGTTTCTGGTCGTCAAGGGTATTTTGGTCATTTTTAGTTGCTTCTGGGCTTCAATCGGTCATGAAATATAGTTAGACCATGTCCTGACATTCATATCGATCGATATGTAGTGTTTCCTATCGGTCGATATACATTCCTCTTCTCGACAGCCTTCTCTTGCGAGGCAGGCTGAACACTCTTCAGTAAAACGGGTATAACTTCTGATCTAACCGCTGAATTGACCTCAAACCAGTGGCATTGGAAAGCTAACTCAAAGATCTATCTTGTGTTAAAAGATCAGCTCAATCTCACCATGGGAAGGTCTCCATCCATATCTAAACATCTGACGCGTCTGCGTAGTTCTGAACTTAAAAGACTCCAAATGACACCAAAATCACCATTTTACTCCAAGTCGTACCTGAACCTGTAAATACTCTAAATAGACTCTATTTCGTAGTAAATATATGTAAAAACGCATATATACCATGGGTAATAGTGTGTCAAAATCATGGTATATCATGGACACATCTTATAATAGTTGCACTAAAGTGGATCCAAATGATCAGCAGCTAAGAAGAGCTTAATTCAATCTTTGTTTATCTCATCCCCATCTACATTCACACTTAAAACCCCGTACCATTGACCATTCATTGCAGAGATGTCCGGTCTCAGTGAAGCTGCTACGGTCTGTGTTTTTTTTTAAAAACTATTATATAGAGGACAAAGCATGGTATTGGTTACAAGGATTTGGTTGAAAGAGAATTGATTTCAGACAGAATCCTAACCTTCATTTTGGTACCTCAGAACATCCACCACCCACCCGTTTGAAGTGCTGGCTTCTTCTTATCAGGATATGCCTGTGAAAAGAATAAACACATAACATGTTTTAGAAAATATCATGGTGGAAGAAGAATGTTATAAACTAGACACCTGGCTGATAATTTGGATGACTGCAGCAGCAGAAGCTTCTTCAGGTTTGTTATGTTCTAGCAGAAAGCCCTGGGAGGGAAGAGAAATGTTTCAAAGAACAGTCCGACGTGATGCCCAGAACATGAGAACTGTTTTACCTCTTTGCACATGAAAAAGATGCGGAAAGAGTGTTGGGTGTCAGTCTCAGATCTCAGCTGATGAACAATAATATCACAGTGAGTAGTTGGCATACAAGTGAATGTGATATATGTAGTCGATATTACTACAGTGACTATCATATTCGTTTCAATGTGTTTATATGGTTAGTGCAGTTTCATGTTGGGGGAAAATCATTTGACTTTATTCAAAACTCGAACGTCGGGCGATGCGAACTCATCGTAGTAGCTCTGGTTTGGTTTGAGCGATGGGAACTCATCGTAGAAGCAGGTGTTTTTTTTCTTGTTTCTGATCTCGTAAGATCTTTGGTGAGAGTATGGATGATGCTTGTGACACCCCCGATCATAAATGACCGGAAATGACACTGTCGTTGTTCCCCGAAAGTCAACCCGAGGTTCTCAGAATAAATCCGATCATCTTAGATTAACAAACCGGGAACACCGACGCTCCTATCGAATATCACTCTAGGCTTTTCAACCCGACAAGCAATACTCGATAGTTGGTTTGTCCCGGACAAGGACTAGTAACAAATGAGAACTCGTAATTTGTAAACATTCTTTATACATTAATTATTTATTTTTAAACATCTTACAAACCATTATAGTTTTAACCTATGGCCTACCCTCCAACAACGTTTTACAGTAATGTATAAAAAAAGACTCGTTGCAAGGACAACAAAAACTACTGTTGATTACGCCGTGCCTTCTAGTCCAAAAGAGTAAGTCTCTCACCTAGTGGTTACTGGTTACCTGCACACACGAATGAGCCGTGAGTAACAATCTCACTGAATCTAGAATCACAACACATTAAATCATCAACACAAACAATCACATTAATGCATAAGTATGATCATTCATGTAAAATCATGCATCCTATATATCACTCAATATCACCCGTCCTTAACTCATAATTACAAATATATATGTATAGGCATATGCTAAACCCAAAACCACGAAATACTAAGAGCTTCGCGGGTAGTAAAAATAATTAAAATTCATCTTTTTCGAATAATCACTTGATGAACACTCCAAACTGGATCGTCACCCAGTACACGGCCCTAGTCTGCAATACTGTAACTCCGTGTCTTTGTAAATCTTGAAACGTCACGTGAACCACGTACGTTCAAGTACGGGGATATATATTTAGGTAGTGAATATTGACAAAGACTTCACATGATTATTGCTTACACACTTAACTATATGAATGTATATATAATTAGTACTTACGAATAAATATTAAGTCACATGTAAACCTCCATGAAAACTTAAGAACATTTCCTAAGAGCTCACATGAGTTTAACAATTCAAGAATTTTCAAGATTAATTAGACAACACTTAATCATATTAGGGACATAAGTCCCACATCGGGTATTGGAAGGAATCTTAAACTATATATAAGATAGATGGACCACTCCCCTAATTGCCAATTGGTTTCAGGTTGGAAGTCCATCTAGCTTAACATGGTATCAGAGCCCGATCCAAACAGTCCAACCCGATCCATCGATTTGGCCCAAAGTTGGTCTATCGATCTTTGCCCGAGCATTCCGAGATTGACGTTTAAAGAGCCATCATCTCGAGGGGACGTATTAGACACATAGTTATCCCACATCGGTAGTTGGAAGGGATCCTTAATAATATATAAGGTGGATGGGCCACTCTCCTAATTGTCAATTGGTTTTAGGTTGGAAGCCCATCTAGCTTAACATGGTATCAGAGCCCGATCCACAAAGTCCAACCCGATCCACATCGATCTGGTCCAAAGTTGGTCAATCGATCATTGCCCAAACATTCCGAGATTGACGCTCAAAGAGCCATCATCTCGAGGGGCGTATTAGACACATAGTTGTCCCACATCGGTAGTTGGAAGGGATCCTAAGCAATATATAAGATAGATAGATCACTCCCCTAATTGCCAATTGGTTTTAGGTTGGAAGCCCATCTGGCTTAACAAATCATTCATGCTTATTTGCTGTAGATAAATCATGCTACACTCATACATGATTTACTATCTAACTATCTAGACTCACCTAGAGATTAGTCTTGAAACTGGCTTGGACAAGACTTGAGTCGCTCTTGAACAAATCTAGACAATCCTGAAAATGGACAAGGTTCTGATCGGTAACAGTGGTTAACTAAACAACACATCCGACACTTTGGTTCAAGCTAAGCAATTCAAATAAATTAAGCTCAAGCTCGGTTCTACTCCTCATATATCAGATCAGCTCGGTTGAGACAGGTTTAATTCATGACAGGATCAGTTCAGTTCATCTTAGGTCTCGACAGTTTACATCAGTTAGCTAGCGGTTTACCGAAAATTAATTCAAACCGAAACTAACAACCTGAACCATATAATCACTTAAACAAGTGATTCGACCAGGACCCTAGCTAAACATGAACAGGTTCTGATCAATATAGGTCTGAGGCAAGGAGATGAAACTTACCCAAAACCGTTGGATGAACTCAGATAATTCTCCACTCCAAGGTTAGCTTGTGGCTGGACTGATCAAAAAGAAGGATCAAGGTCTGATCATGATCTGAACTCAACTAGATATAGGTTTTTATTTTAAAATCTCACCTTCTGTTCTCTCAGAAAGAAACAAACTGATCAAGGATTGAAGATCAAATCACCACAATTTTTCTTGATTTATTTTTCTGAATTTTCTCAGTTTTCTCCTCTTTTTCTCTCTCATAATTTTCTCTGAAATTTTCTCTGGTTTTTCTGCTGTCTACAGAATGGGAAGCAGGTGAAAAGGAGCCTTAAGTACTTCTGATGGTCTATAGATGAGTATCCAGCTGAGGGACCAAAGAAGGGCAAGAGGAGACAGCTAGTAAGCTGCTTCAGCATCTGCAGCATGTTGTCCTTTTCTCATGAAGCATTCTCCAACCAATTATAATTAATCAAGAAGAAAGTAAGCAAGCACAAATGCAGCTTGGTACTTTCATGTGCCATTTACTACAGAAGCAAGCAAGCAGGAAGGTGCATGGCATGTGATGGTTTAGACACAATAAGAAGCTGGTGGATTTTTATCGGATATTTTCCGACTAAATTTTCTTTACCAAATTTTTATCAACTCGTGAGGGCCATTACAATGCTAATCGAACAGGTGATCCCACACAACTTTATGGTATTTTTCGGTCTGATCCGAGCAGCTGGCTCCAACTAGGATAAACAATGGCCAACTCTTGGCTGTTTTGTGACCAGTCCCTGAACTTCGGATTGTTTTCGTTTTGGATGCAAACCTTCGAATTTGAGAAATGTCCCCGCAAACCAACCCCAATTATTTTGATTACGCAATCTATAGCCCAAAGGAATATTCTAAAGTTGCAACCTTGGTCCTGGATTCTTGTCTTCTTTTGTTTCTTCCCCCAAATGTTTCTTAATCACAAAATATCCTTTCAAATTGACCCCATACATTCCAATTGTGCATTCCATACCCTAGTGCACCCAAATGAACAGATATATGCAATGTAGACGCCTACATGTTATATAAAGTGATTATAATGAAATAAATGAGATATTAAATAATATTAAAAACACAAGATATCAATATGCAAGGTTATTATAACTTGAGTGAAACACTTAGAAACCAAGATCATAGTTTCTTCTAATGCTTGATCTTCATCTAGATACTGGCTGGACAAGATGTATAAACTACCCAAATCTCTTCTCTTTGTTGTATTCTTTGTCTTAAGAATAAGTTCCATTAATGTTACGGTAAATTTCCTCCTTGTATGCATGTACAAGAATTGCACATTGATGTGTTTGTTTTTGAGTAGTTTTTTCTTTAATCTTCAGATGCTGATGTAGGTAACATGGTTGATTGTGTGTTTCTTTCTATATACACCTAAAAAGAAGTACTACTTTTGATGTCTCTCAAATTAAAGTGGTTGTGTTATGGGATATAATTGGTTGTTCAAACCTAGCGATTTTGGAGAAGATTGGAAGGCTATTCCTAGAAACATCAAAATTGCTTTCGAAACGAAAGGATACATGGGTGAGCTAAAAATCAACGTAGTTGGGGATCATAGACTTCCTACTCCAATTGTGAAATCATGGAGTAGTGCTAGAGTTAATTTCATACCTTCGCCAGACAGTAAGCTGTCGAATTTGATGTGCATTTTCTCAAAAAAAATAACTTATGTGAGGATTTTGTTTTCTTTGTTAGTAATTTTCAGCGGCTAATGGAAAATAGACTACAACCAAAACGATAGATGATTCTACTATCATCTCTGGGAAAATTGACAGGAACCATGTACTCTCCCCGTGATTACGCAAGACCGAAATTTTTGGTTTGTCACTAATTTGGCAGGATCGTTAACTTTTTGTACTCTACAGTAGAATCTCAATTGGCTTGGGAAAAGACGGGTCATCACACGCTAAGAGCAGATTGACATATAAAGTCGGTAAAGTTAGTGAGAGGTGTTTGGGAGCCACTACTACACTAATCAACAAACTCGGGTGTTTGTCTTTAGCTTATTCAGTCAACATTCTCAGTATTTGTAGTTTTGCTCTTATCTATGATGTTAATTTTCTAAAAAACTGTAAACAATTACAAAAACATCTATAATCATCATCATGAACACCTTTTTCTATTTATGATTGCTTTATTATATTGTTTAATTATCTACTTGCACATGTGGTTTTATTATTATATTGGCGATGAATCCAAACAAGAATTAATAACACATATGCCGAGGCGTATATGTTGAAGCTTAGAGAGAAACTCAAAGGAAACTACAAGTTTTGAGCAAACAAGTGGTGATAGTGTACGTGTCATGGTGCTTCACATCATCAAATGGATTCAACTTCTTATGTGATTCAAAATATGCGAACCACTTCTGAAAATGTAAAATTACCCAACTGTCTAAAATTGGTCGAAAATATCCCCAAAAACAATAATCTAAGACAGATTATTTTTATCAGACTGAGACTACAAAAAAGGAAAACTCTTGTTAATTTTGCCAGTACTGTCCACATGATAAACTCTAAAGAAGGAGAAATCTGTTATCCCTCCCACACAGTATCTCTCAATTATCATCGATCTTGAACAAATATTGTAAAAATGGATCCAAATCATCAGCTGAGAAGAGCGTCATTCTTGTCTAACTCATCCAAATTCACACTCACTCTTAAACCGTAGTTTACCAAAGCATGGACCATTGCAGGGATTGTCAGACTTCAGTGAAGCTGCTACAATCTGTTTATTAGGAGTACATAGAATACATACATTGCTTAGGTTATAATCTTTTGGTTTCCAGTATGCATAAAGTGAATTGATTTCAGAGACAAATTCGATCTTGTTATCTTCTTTTTTTTTGTCGATCATTTTACAGACTCATGTGGATTCTGTAAACCAAATTGGATGCTCTGTATCCATATGGACAGTGAACGACATATGTTGCCTCACACTGCGTGCTAAGCTATCTGCCATGTTGTTATGCGTCCGTGGTATATGAATAATCTCTGAGCTGTTGAAACTTCTCTTCAAACTTTTGATGTCTTCTAAGTAACTTGCAGACGCCAGCCATTCTTCTGGTTCTGAAACCATCTTCACCAATTGAGAACAATCCTTTGCAAATTTAACATCATATTGCCTTAAATTCCTCATGCATTCCATCGCCCATATAAGGGCTTCGACTTCTGTATGTAACGGGGATTGACTAGCCCTCGTATTTCTAGCTCCTAATAGCCCTTCAAAGCCTTCCAAAGTACAAT
The DNA here is from genome assembly GCA_026261945.1 of Hirschfeldia incana. Classification (NCBI taxonomy): domain Eukaryota; kingdom Viridiplantae; phylum Streptophyta; class Magnoliopsida; order Brassicales; family Brassicaceae; genus Hirschfeldia; species Hirschfeldia incana. The sequence goes on from JABCMI010000115.1 coordinate 301,625, forward strand.
ACCATCCATGTCCTGAAAAGGTATCCTCTACTTTCCATGAACCATCCGTGAAACACCAACGTCCTGATCTAATTGGAAATACTGTATCAGGCGTATGTGTAACCTGGTTTTGTTTCTGGACTATTTCATGTTGAGCTTCCGTCCAAATTAAAGACTCGGTCATAGCTCTTTGAAGAGTATCCATCGGATCAATATCCAAGTTACTAAATACCTTGTTATTCCGTCTTTTCCATATATACCAAAGTATCCATGCGAAACGATGATCCTCCATTGTTGGCTTCACCCTCCAGAATAATTAATCCATATTCGCAAACAAAGATTGTCCTGGAAATTGCTTTGGATGCGTTGGGATCAATGATGACCTTGTTATCTTCTTGTAAGTAAAAAGAAATATACTGAGAAATCACTAATTAATTATTATCAACTTTTTATATTGTAAAAAAATAAAACATCATAGCATTTTTATATTTTATTTTATGTTCAAGTAAGAAATCACTAAATGATAATTATCATTTACTTTATATTGTAATATATTTTTAAGTTATATTTAATCAGTAATGAACAATTAATAATATTACATTATTTTAAATTTCGATTTTATGGTAAATAATTAAAAATTTATGTAATAATATTAAATTCACCAAAATAATAATATTTTGATCTTTTATATTTATAATATAGTTAGCCATGTATTATTAACTAATGCAAATTTTATTAATATAAAAAAAAATTATTTTGTTATGTGCTTTTCGTAATTAATAACTTGTAATTGGTAATATAATATTTTATATAAAATAAATACATGAAAGGTACTATAATATAAAATCGAAAAAAATATTTGTAAACAAAATTTTAAACATAAAATACGAATTTTAACAAACATAATACCTAAATGTAATAGAACAATTATTTATCAATTAAAATAATAAAATCTAAATATTATTAAAGATAAGAAAATATTAAATGATATATAATATTATTTTTGGTGTAGTATTTGATGTTGTCGTTAAAGATGAAAAAAAAAATATTATAACACTAAAACATCAAATTTACTGGATATGCTCTTAGAAGCCTTCCTACTTTCCAATTCTTTATCTTTTAGTTCCATTCTTTGTGTTGATAATATTCAGGCTGATTCTTTACAAAATATTGGCGTTGAATGGATGAATGTTGAAAGTTCTGTATTTTGACCTATTTGAATGAAATAAATGGTTGAACAAAGAAAAAACACGTTAAACTATTTTAAATATGCATTTGATTAGAAATTTCTACTGAAACTAAGAACTCGTTAAAGGTACGTATAATCTACAAAAATTTATATAGGAGAAACATAAACTAAACTTATACTTTCTGATTTGTTTCTGCTACAAATTAAGCATGAAAATACAAGAGTATATTATTTAGGGTATTTAATACAAAAAAAAAACAAAAAGACGTGGGACCTAATTAAGTTAATTTGGGGACGGCAAAACGGTTATGAAATTGTGACAAGTGGTGATCTATGTTTATCTTTTGGAGAATCGATCGCTTTATCAAATATGGTCCATTCAGTCACGCTGCTCTCAATCATCATATTCCTTCATCCCATTCCAACATATAGAATCCAGGAATATATGTGTGTATATGTCATCGTTTATTGTATTTCTTATATATATATATATATATATATATATATATATATATCTTTTTGTAACTGGTATTTCTTATATATATATATATGAAATAATTTGTTGGATATGCAAATTAATGCATCATTCAATTTCTTGTAACATTTTGGAGCTATTCAAGAAAATGATATGGATTTGTGTAAGAATGTAAATGTGTCCGACGTTACAAAAAAACGCTCAGGAAAAGAAATATCGTCCGTAACCGATAACTGCTCATCTAGAGACTTGGAGATGATGACCAAAATTTTGGAAAAGGGATCAATCAAGTGTTTTTAACCTTGGTCCCAATACACAAGTGAATTTCAAATAGCAAAACGTCAACTCTAAAATTATATATAGTTCTTATAAAAAAAACAAAAGAGAAGAAAATCATATAATTTTTGAGTACGTAATTATTGAAGCAAGGTCCTTTTTGAAGGAATATATGTTAAAACATACAAGAAGACGGAAAGGAAATAAGGAATATAAGTAATTTTATGATCATACAAAATCATGCGTATATATGACAGCGATTATATGCTTGAGGAGGTCCCAAAGTTCGACCACTAGTTTTATGATGCTATTATTTGGACTGATCCAATTAGAGTATAACTGATCATCAACGGTTTCGGTTACATCCGTTTTAGTGATATCATCAGCACTAGTTCCTATTCAAAGCAATGATGAGTAGACGAATTATTTAGTCCTTTTAGCCTATTAATCATCAATAGATGGTTACAACCAAATAAGCATCTGATTCAGATAACTGTTATTTTTCATCGCTAAATGAAATATTCTGAGGTAAGACAAATATTATGATTGATATTGGAAAGTTAATCATCAACTAGATCTCGACCCGCACAACCGTGCGGATGGTTATTTTCATTTTTATACATGTAATTATTTGGTTTACATGATTAGTGATATATAACCATTTTTATTAAATTAAAATTTAAAATATTATACTATTTTTAATTTTTAAAAATATTTTGTTATTCATGTTGCATTTAAAAAGTAATACTTTATAGCCTATCATTTTATCATTTGGAATATTATAATTATGTGTTTAAAATATTTATTTTATAATTGTATATTAGGTCAAGAGATTTAGAAAATTACATAACTATTTTTTTACTTTGGAAGATTATATGACTTTTTAATCTTTTTGTTACTAAATTGATGCATTATTTTATAAAAACAATATTTGAAATTTCGGTAATTTTTTCATATTTTTCAAACAACATTTTTATAAGAGTAAATAAAACATATTTTTTTAAATTGAGTTGTTATTAATATTTTTAATAAATATTAGAATTTCAAAGTTTTTTTATTTATTAGATATTTTTTATTTTTTATTTAAGTGAAAGAAACTTTGAAAAAGAAATTAGGTTGCCTTACTAATATATATATAATTTGTTATATTTGTTTTATATAGCATATTTAATTTAATAAACTATAGAGTATAATAAGTTTTATAAAATATGGATGCAATTTTATTTTAATTAACATTAATTTATAATAATACAATTTTTCTAATCACGAAATTAGTTAATGTATTACTTAATATAAAAATATTTAAACCTTTTGGTAATATCTTGTTAGATTTTCTCAGCAGATTTTCTATGAATATATAGAATGTTATAGTAAATCAATAATGATAAAATTAGAATATAAATGTAACATGACTTTCTAAGAATATGTCCAAATTAAAAAATCATACATGAATCAAGTTGTGACTTCTGTATAATATATAAGATGAGAAGTCATGACTTTTTTTTAATATAATAGATATGTTGTTTTTATACATGTATTGTAGTCTGTCATCATATTATATTTTTAACATAAATATTTTATATGTATGAAAATAAAATTTATAATGTATCAATTTAATATAACTTTATCATATGTAGTTCAATATAAGAATTTTATTTTAACATGTATATTTATGATTATAAAATAGATTAGTGTATGGTATAATTTTTATTTAAAATTTTATAAATACTAACTGTATATATATTATTGCATAATAATATTTCATTGCTAATTAAGAAATTACTGAAATATTTACATACATTTTTAAAAAATAATATATTGATAAAATATTTTGATCAACACAATAATTTTCTTTTAATATGATTTATTTTGATTATATAATTGATAAAATAAGATAGAATATTTATTTTCATTTTGTAAACGATATCTGAATATATTAGTTTATAATAATATTTCAAAACAAATCACGAAATTATTTAAAATGTTTACATATAATGTTTGAAAATTAAGTTTTGTTAAAATCTTTTAAACATTTTGTTTCGAAATTTTAATATATATATATATATATATATATCCAAATAATTAATTTTCTGATTCAATCTGTTCGGTAACTATTTGGATGTTAGTATTTGTGATTTAATTTAATTTTATTATATTTTATATATATTAGTATTTGGTTAAGAATATCTGAATTTTTCAACTCAATTCAAGATATATAATAAATCAAAATAATTTTTTACAGACATTTCACCAACTCTACAACAGTCATGTAGGCACTTGTACCGCCGTACGATTCCTGATTAACCAAATTAAAATTTAGAGATATTTCGTCAACTTTATAAAAACAACAGTCATGTCGTCACTTGCACCGCCGTTCGGTTCCTGATTATTCTATTTGGCCCCATTCATATCTCAAGAGCCACAACGAATTTTTGTGGCCCGTTATATTACTTGTAATTCATGATTTTTTTTGGCAATTGCATTGTATAACATAAAATAATATTATAATTAGCTCACTGACTAATTACCTTATACATTTATTTTATGTAATATTTATTTTACTAGTCATATAAACTGCAAAAGTGATCATTTTTCTTCAAAGAAAAAAAAGAAAGTATTTTACCAAAAAAAAGGAAAAAAAGAAAGTAACAAGTGATCAACTTTCCAGAATCTTGGTTTAATGATGGGGGCAACGTTAAAAGATAAGAATCTTATTTTGGGAAGTTAGATTGTGGATAAGGGATGCATGATGCTATGATGCTCGAATTATAGAGATTGGTATGGATATATGCATGATGAGAGAAAATTCCAATAACATGGGGATCAATAATACGTGTGAAGGGAATGTCAACTTTGCATTTTTTCACAGTATCGATCATCACTTTCTTGCCTATGCAGAGTATACGTCGGCGTGCATGATTCATGATAAACGATGAACACATCTACATAGCTACTAGTAGGAATTGGCACATTTATCCAAAACAAAAGCACGAAACCAAACCAAAAATGAAGTTCGGTTCGGTTCGGGTTTAAATCATATCAGGTATTCAAATGCATTATATATTTCTAAAACATAAAAATCAAACAGAATCTGAACTGAATCGAGAACCAAATGGATATCTGGATTTCAATAATATAGTTCATATACTTATAAATATTAACAATATTTAATTCTGAAATAATCAAATAATTAAAATTTAAAAAATTATTTATAAATTAAAATACACAAAAAGCCTAGTCATCTGAATACTTTTTCATCATGTATGGCTCGGAGTAGTTTATACCAGGTCAATAGTCTAAGAAAAATGTATGCATGTTTGGCATTAAACATAATCCTAACTAAACAAAGGTTTATTGTTGTTGTGTATGTTCATTACGAGTCTAAAGAAAATAAGTTAGTCGCCTTTTTATGGGATTATTTAATTACCTTCGTTATGGTCCTATAGATGCTTCTTGTGATCGCCCTGCAGCATAAAAGTAATTATGAATGCGAATCAATGCAGAGTTGACATTCTCTTAACATATAATATCGGAATTTCTCTTCATGCATCATCACAAGTTACAATATGAATACTGATCTCTATACTGGTGTACACTATCTAACTTAGATTTTTCAACTCTCGAGCATCTTATCATATGCTTCTCTTATCTACAGCCACAATCCTACTTCCCAAAAATAAGATTCTTCATATTTTGCATTGGCCCATCACTAATCGAAAATGCCTCTACTGTTCATTTAGAAAACATGCAGGTACTTGTATATATAGAGTTCCAAGACTCACTTCTCCAAAACAAACCATCAAAACAAAATTTCCAAGCAATAACATATATACATAATAAAAGAATATTACTATACAAAATGGATGTGGTAGCAAGACTGGCGTCACAAAGTGCAGTGGTGATATTTAGCAAGAGTACGTGCTGCATGTCTCATGCAATTAAACGGCTGTTTTATGAGCAGGGAGTAAGCCCTGCGATCGTCGAGATAGATCAGGAAATGTACGGTAAAGATATCGAATGGTCTTTGGCCCGGTTAGGATGCAGCCCTCCAGTTCCCGCAGTTTTTGTCGGAGGGAAATTCGTTGGTACGGCTAATACCGTCATGACTCTTCATCTTGATGGGTCATTGAAAAGGTTGCTCAAGGAAGCTGGTGCCCTGTGGCTTTAGTAGTTTAGTTCATCTCATGTGTTCTTGAGAGTTATATATACATATATATCTGTCTTAACTTTGATCTTTTAAAGCTTAAATTCTTCACTTTATGCATGGTTAGTTAAAGCATATGTGAAGAGCTGCTTTTTATTTGGTTGTTATGTCTTTGTGGAAGTTGATTTAATGATTAACTAGACCCACTTTCAATAGAATCTTAGTTTTATGTGAGGGTGATTTTAACAAGAAAAACCTGTAACTAGGTCTTGTAAACAAACGCAGATCAAATTTCAATAAGAATAAAGAGCAAAACTAATTGAGGCAATACTCGTTTAGGGGTTATATTATTGTGTGAATGAATAATATTATACTTCTTATTTATAGCAGCCTCAAAATCTGCTTTTCTTTTCCCTAGTAATACATATTTATTTAGAAAAGTTTTTTTTTTCTAAACCGAAAAGGTATATGCGTTTCGCTATTGAATCTGCTCTCACTGTTCCCGCCCTTTCCTTTCAAGTGGGCCACTTTTTTTCCAAACGTAGTCCGGTATCACCGTTTAAGACATTTTCTGATGCAACATTATGCTTAAATGTTAATTTTATATTTAACCTTTGTTTTCTTTCCTTATAATAAAAATAGTTTACCAATAAATCAACGAGAGATAAATGAAGGTGATAATTCTTTTGGCCAAAAAGGAAAGAAAAGATGAAGGTTATATTTCCAAATTTAATAAAATAAAGTGTACAAAACTATACAAGCTCACTTTTTGTGAGAAGAAAAACTATAAAAAAAAACTGAAACATGATAGGAAAGGGAATATATATTTGTAGAAGAATTGTAAGTGGGGAAATGGTAGTAAGTTTTTTTCTCTCTGTCTATAACTAATCACTGATGAACTTATTTGTTATCATTTTTAAAGTTCACTCATGCTCATGCTTTTGGCTATCCCATAATCCATACATTTACCAATTCAATGAAAAAGGCATATTATAATAACATTTGTTGTCCAGTACATAATAAGATGCATTATCACCACAAAGATCATGCGGAGTATTAGTCGTTCAGATCGGTGCGTCAATCACAGAAGACACGTTCGCATCAACCGAAGCAATGGATATCCGGCAACAACGTCCATCAGGCACAATCGGAACTTCTCTGACGCCATCACCACAAAGATCATGCGGAGTATTAGTACATAATAAGATGCATTATCACCACAAAGATCATGCGGAGTATTAGTCGTTCAGATCGGTGCGTCAATCACAGAAGACACGTTCGCATCAACCGAAGCAATGGATATCCGGCAACAACGTCCATCAGGCACAATCGGAACTTCTCTGACGCCATCACCTAGTCATGTATGTTTCTTCATCAGAACATCAGAACAATCATGCGTTAGGTTATTGGAATTCTATTGAATCAACGAAAGCAAGAACAAAAGCGACGTTTGGGTATTCTTTGACTAAACCAACCTCCTTTTAATTACTTGTGCTGCGCCAAGAAGTCGTTGTCTTTTCAAAGTTGGAACGTACTAAAGAACGCATTGTTTTTGAGGTTTGGTTACCATGATGGTCCAGAGCGAACTCACTTTTGCTTGGAAAGAAGAAAGTGGCAGGAGTTAAAATCATGGTCGAATATCTTAGAAGAAACATCACCTTCGGTTGCAAAAATTGACTCCACTGAATACTGATTCTATTCCAGAAGCTGAGACGATTCCATGTGAATCACAAGATATTGTTGCAGGTGAATCAAGTACTAAGAAAGATGAAAAGCATGTTTTGAATGTTTCAAATCCATACAGATGGACCGCTCGACAAGAAGTTTTCTTATGAAAAAGAGATATTGCAGCAGAAGAGAGGTTGCGTATGGTTTCCATGAGCTAATTTGGATTTGCATTGGATTGGTACAATTCTGAAATGAAACAAAGACCATTAGAAGACTTGTGGGAGTGTAAGGGATAATTGTGTACTCGCTTTGGTAAGTCAAGACTAGTTCTCCCTTGGAGATTAAATCAAAATAAAATAGTAGAGTTAACTCCAAGCAAGATAATGAGGACATATAGATTGTAGTGGAGGAGAGGATTGAATCGCCAATTGTAGAAGAATTTGAGGTTGCAGTTGTGATGAAGAACAGCTGCTATAATGCTATGAATTTCCCTAAAGAAATTCATGTTAAGGGATTGGTTCAATATATGGATCATCTGTCTTCAAGGATAGGATATAGAAGATCTAAGAAGAAATAAAATAAGTGGTTAAAAGCTTGGAGATTCAAGTTTAAATTGATAAGGAGAGTTAACGGGTGTGGAGGCTTTAAGCAGCATCATGTACAGCCAGTTAGAGTCATACACGTATGTTTCCATGCTGACAGATGGTGATGCAAGAAGACATGTCATGGCTGATACTTTAAACGAGAAGATGGGGTTCAAGAAGCATGGTTCTGTATAAGATGAATTGTTGTGACGACTGACGAGTATGATATTTCAAAGGATGATGTAGCAGTGAGGTTTCAAAGGGTTTTTCAGTCTCAGTCACCATATTGGGTCCTCTTTACTAAGATTTGACATACATGAGACATTATCATGGCTTGTTTTGTTTGTTAAAGAAGCTGAACGGTGGGTAACAAACAACGATAGATAGATAGATATGTACATCAATGAACTAGATTAAATCATTTTGATACGATATTTTGTTATATCGTTTATGGTTCCCACCATTATGCTGACGTTTAACCACATCATCCTCCGTCCATTGTTTCCTTTTCCTATTATCGGTTTCTATTTCCTTTTTTTTTGACCAAAAACAAAAAGAAATAGGAACCGGTAATAATACTTGTGTAATTATTATTGAGCCATTATTAACTAATAACTAGGTGGTTTCATTTACCATGTGTAGCAAAAAAAATTAAAATAGTTTTTAACAGATAAATATAAATTATATTTAAAAATAAAATTTTATTAATATTGTAATTTTTATTTTTATCAATATTTTACTATAATTTGATTTAATTAAACATAAAATTAAGATAATTTTTTTGTTTATTTTAAATTATATTTAAGAATATGCATATATAAATTTAAAATTATAATTTTAGATAGATGTTTCTATCTATTTATTTTAGTTAAATATTTTAAATAAATCTGCAAAAAATTATATAATTATCAAAAATTAAAATAAAAAAAAATATTTGTAAAATTTGTAGATATATAAAAAACTAATGATTTTACGAATAAATTTTTATAAATTTCTAAACAAAACAGTATACATTTTTGAAAATGCTAGTAATAAAATTGTATAATTTAAAAATATAATTAAATGATAATTTCGAAATTAAAATTTATTTTTTAAATATAATTAATTTTATTTAACTAAAAATAAAATTAAGATAAATAATTTTATTTATTTTAAATAATATTTAAAAATATGCATGTATATATTTTAAATTATAATCTTAGATAGATGTTTTTATCTATTTATTTTAATTAAGTATTTTAAATAATTTTTTTAAAAATATATAATTATCAAAAATTAAAACTAAACAATATTTATAGAATTTGTAGATATATTAGAAAATAATGATTTTACGATGAAATTTTTATAATTTTCTAAAACAAATTGTACACATTTTTGAAAATGTTAGTAATAAAATTTTATAATATAAAAATGTATAATTAAATTAAAGTTTCTAAATGTTGACAAAAAAAATTATACTTTCGAAATTGTAATGCCATATTTGAATATATTTATTTTAATGATGATTTATGAGTTATTACTATATTCTAAAAAGATTTCCAAAAATATAAATCGACACAAAAGTAATATATGAGTTATTATCATATTTTAAAAAGTTTAAAAAAAATTTAAACTAACATTAAATGTAATTTTTCATGTCATATTAAATTATAAGTCATGTCATCTTTTATTTAGTGCTATGTCATCATTTTTTGGCGAAGATGATTGTAATAACAACATGTGTACAAATCACTTCCCAGATAATATATTAGTGATATTTATTTTATAGATGACTATGAGATACTATCATATTTTAAAAAGTTTACCAAAAATTAATATCAATGTTAAATGTAATGTGTAAGTTATTACCATATTTTAAAAAGTTTACCAAAAATATAATCAACAATAAATAGAATAATCTATGTCATATTTTTCCGAAGCCACATCATTATTTTTTTTGTGAAACTGATTGTAGAGAACACATGTGGCAAAATTAATTCGCAAATAATAACTAGGTAATAATAAATTAGTTTCTCTAGTTTGTTCTTTTGACATATAATGGAGCCTTTTCTCGTTTGGTAAAACAAGTAAAATAATAATGGAGCCCATATTGTCTTTATGTGTCTTGTTTGTTCTAAATTTTATCTTTCCAATTTAGCAAAATAATTTATCTTCCAAATTGTTCAAATAAATAAGGGGATCGAGCATCCTAGTTCAAATACTCTGATGAACTATTTTATATAACCACATAGGAAGATTCTTTTTTTTTCTCAACGCTAGAAGTACTATTCTTGGAATATATATATATATACCTGCGTATAGAAAATTGCACTGTTTGCTCACACATAATCAACAAAAACAATGGATCGGATGTTACTTTTCTTATTCTTTTTGTTCCTTCTCCACATACATATAAACACATGTTGAGTTAAGCTTAAACACAAAAGAAGCTTAGGATGCAAGTAAAAGACCTAATCCTAATGTGTTGAGGATTATAATATATTTAGGAGTTATCTAGATATGTTATACTAGGATTAGGACATAATAATCTCTATATAAAGAAGACATCGACATGTGATGATCTGTGTGAGTTTTGAGAGATTTGAGAGCTTTGTAACTAAGAGCTATTGTTGATTTGAATAAGAGAAGGACATCTTATTATTGCTTGTGTGTTCCTGTGATTCTATATTCTGGTATCAGAGCCACATACAAAATTCCCAAAGACCTTAAGAGGTGACAATGGTGGATGTTAAGGAAGAAGCATCGAATAAGGAGATCGGACATTCGTCCGTAAAATTTCCTATGTTAACAGCAACCAACTACACAGTCTGGTGCATAAAGATGAAGATAGCGCTTAGGGTTAATGAAGTATGGGAAGCGGTTGATCCTGGAATCAAGGACGAGAAGAAAAACAATATGGCGATAGCGTTTATCGTTCAGTCAGTACCAGAGGCGTTGGTTCTGCAGATTGGTAATATTGACACAGCAAAGGGTGTGTGGGATGCAATCAAGGCTCGTCACCTTGGAGCTGAAAGAGTCAAGGAGGCTAGGCTACAGACTTTGATGGAAGAATTTGATAGACTCAAGATGAAGGATGGAGATTCAATTGATAACTTTGTGGGAAAGTTATCTGAGATCTCTTCAAAAGCTGAAGCTTTAGGAGAAGTGATTGAAGAACCAAAGATGGTGAAAAAATTCTTGAAAGGTTTGCCAAGAAAGAGATATATACAAATCGTGGCATCTATTGAACAACTTCTTGACCTAAACACAACAGGTTTTGAGGACATTGTTGGAAGAATGAAGGTTTATGAAGAAAGAATCAATGAGGAAGAAGAAGAGATGCACGATGATCAGACCAAACTTATGTACTCAGACTCTGGACAAGAAGGCTACAACGGAGGAAGAGGTCGTGGACGAGGCGGCCGCTCCCCTTGGAGAGGAAGAGGTCGTGGACGACAAGGAACTTTTGCAAGTCAGAGAGAGTCTTACAGGCTCCGGTTAAATGGAGACCTCTCTCATATCACATGTTTCCGATGTGATAAGCTTGGTCATTATGCCTCAGACTGTCCAGATAAACAGCTCAAACTACAGGAGACGGTAGAGAAAAAGGAGGAAGACAAAACTCAAATAGCTGATGAGTTAATGATGAATGAGATAATGATGAATGAGGTGGTATATCTCAACGAGAAAAAGGTGAATCCGACATTATTCGAAGCTGATTCTGATACTATGAATGTCTGGTACCTCGACAACGGCGCGAGTAACCACATGTGTGGAAATCCATTGTTTTTTTGCAAGATGGATAAAACTGTCTCGGGTAAAGTTAGGTTTGGTGATGATAGGAGGATTGATATAAAAGGTAAAGGCTCTATTGTCTTCATCTTTGAGGGAGGCGAGAAGAAGATATTGAACAATGTGTACTACATCCCGGGTTTGAGAAGTAATATAATCAGCTTGGGCCAAGCCACTGAAGCTGGGTGTGAGGTTCGAATGAAGCATAACACATTGACTATATTCGACCGCTACGGAGGACTAATGGTGAAGACTACACGATCCACCAACAGGCTGTACAAGGTTGCGTTGAGAGCAGATCAACTTTTGAGTCTGCACATCACAAAGACAAGTGAAGCCACGACTTGGCATGCTCGTCTCGGACATATAAATGCAGAGAAGTTGAAGCTAATGGCGAACAAGGAGCTGGTTGTAGGTTTAACTAAACTATCTATGGGAGAAGAAACGTGTGTATCATGCCTACTTGGAAAACAAACCAGACAACCATTCCCACAGGCAACCTCATACCGAGCATCCAAGCCACTTGAGCTTATTCATGGCGATCTGTGCGGACCGATATCACCTGCAACACCATCACGGAAGAGATATGTGTTTGTACTTATAGACGACCACACGAGATACATGTGGACTATTTTGTTAAGTGAAAAAAGCGAGGCATTTGAGAAATTTAAAAGCTTCAAGGCAATGGTGGAACAAGAAACGCAAGCAGAGATCAAAACTTTCCGTACAGATAGAGGTGGAGAGTTCACATCTCACGAATTTCAATCCTTTTGTGATCACAACGGCATCAAGAGACACTTAACGGCACCATATTCTCCGCAACAAAATGGCGTAGTTGAAAGACGTAATCGAACACTTCTTGAGATGACAAGAAGTATTTTGAAACACATGCATGTACCAAATTACATGTGGGGGGAAGCAGTTCGACACTCTACCTATCTTATTAACAGAGTTGCGACACGATCACTGGACGGAGCAACACCATATGAATCACTGAGAGGTGTAAAACCGAACATTAGTCACATACGGATATTCGGGTGCGTCTGTTATGCTAGAACAGAGGCGGTTGGTCGAAAGAAACTTGACGACAGGTCGAAGGTGCTGGTTCACTTGGGAACGGAACCTGGATCAAAGGCCTATCGCCTATACGATCCAACAAATCGACGTATCATAGTCTCTCGTGATGTGGTGTTCGATGAAGGAAAGGAATGGAGTTGGAATAAAACAGAGAAAACAGAGCATGAAGAAGAGTTGATTGTTACAGTGAAGAAAAGAAATTCAGATGCTCAAATAGAAGAAATTGATGACGAAGGAGAGTTAGCAGTAAACAATGATGATGAAGAGGAAGTAGCAGACAATGACGAAAACGATGAAGAGGAACAAGTTGATGAACCACTTCCGAGAAGGTCTCAGCGAACGATTACAAGGCCCTCATACCTCGATGACTACGTGGTGCTAGCTGAAGCAGAATGTGAACGCTTGTTGATGATAATTAATGACGAACCTTGGGACTTCTCCGAGGCAAGGAAGTTCAAGGTTTGGGTAGATGCATGCGAGGATGAAATATATTCAATTGAGAAGAATGATACCTGGGATCTTGTAGAGCTACCAGCAGGAGTAAAGGCCATAGGTCTCAAGTGGGTGTTTAAGATTAAGAGAAACGCCGATGGATCCATCAGTAAATACAAAGCACGTCTAGTTGCAAAGGGCTACGTACAAAAACATGGTGTGGACTATGACGAAGTTTTTGCTCCCGTAGCACGTATCGAAACAATACGCTTGATCATCGCTTTGGCAGCATCATATGCTTGGGAAATCCATCATTTGGACGTTAAGACCGCATTCCTAAACGGTGAACTAAAGGAAGATGTGTATGTAGTACAACCTGAAGGCTTTGTCGTAACAGGACAGGAAGGAAAAGTTTATAAGCTCAAGAAAGCCCTATACGGCTTGCGCCAAGCTCCTAGAGCTTGGAACATCAAGTTGAACCAGATCCTCCGAGTACTAGGCTTTCAACGTTGTGCTAAAGAACCTTCAGTATACCGCAAAGAAGAGAAAGAAGGTCTCTTGATAGTAGCTGTGTACGTAGACGACTTGCTCATTACCGGATCATCACTGAAGCTAATAAAGGAATTTAAGAAAGAGATGGCTATGAAGTTCGAAATGAGTGACTTAGGACGGTTAACCTATTACCTAGGAATAGAGGTAGTTCAAGGCGCGAACGGTATCATACTTCAACAAGACCAATATGCGCAGAGGATTCTTGAGGAAGCCGGGATGGACTCTTGTAATCCAACCCACATACCAATGGAGATGAATGCTCAGTTCTCAAAAGGGCTCAACGAAAGGAAGATTGATGAAAGAGAGTACTGTCGTCGTATTGGTTGCCTCAGATATCTGTTACATACTCGGCCAGACTTGTCTTTTGCAGTAGGAGTACTCAGCAGGTATATGCAGGAGCCCAAAGAATCTCATGGTGCTGCATTAAAGATGGTCCTGAGGTACTTACGAGGCTCGAGTTCTCTTGGTCTGTTCTTTGGTCGTAACAGTGTTCCGAAGCTTGAAGGATACAGTGACAGCTCTCATAACCTTGATGTTGATGATGGTAAAAGTACTACAGGGCACATATTTTACTTGGGTAACAGCCCTATAACTTGGTGTTCTACTAAGCAGGAGATAGTAGCATTATCAAGTTGCGAAGCAGAATTTATGGCTGCCACCGAGGCTGCGAAACAAGCTATCTGGTTGCAGGAATTGTTGAGTGAAATTACTGGTGATGTTTGTGAACGAGTTGTCATCAGGGTGGACAACAAATCGGCGATAGCCTTGACCAGAAATCCGGTGTTCCATGGCAGAAGCAAGCATATACATAGGCGCTTCCACTTCATTCGAGAATGCATTGAGAATCAACAAGTGGAGGTTGAGCATGTACCAGGTAGTGAACAAAAGGCTGATATACTCACAAAATCACTTGGAAGAATAAAGTTCAAGGAGATGCGGAATTTGATTGGAGTTCAAGAAGTTCATGATGATGGGTTTAAGCTTAAGGGGGAAAATGTTGAGTTAAGCTTAAACACAAAAGAAGCTTAGGATGCAAGTAAAAGACCTAATCCTAATGTGTTGAGGATTATAATATATTTAGGAGTTATCTAGATATGTTAGGATTAGGACATAATAATCTCTATATAAAGAAGACATCGACATGTGATGATCTGTGTGAGTTTTGAGAGATTTGAGAGCTTTGTAACTAAGAGCTATTGTTGATTTGAATAAGAGAAGGACATCTTATTATTGCTTGTGTGTTCCTGTGATTCTATAACACATAAACACACCCAACTCCACCCACAAACACATATAATAAATTACATGTTGTATGTACATTGGGAAGTTTAATCATGACATTAAGACCCTTAGGTGGACGGGAACATTCCTATCATTATACACACAAAAGTTCCACAACTAAATTTATAAAAATAAAACAAATAAGTGGTAACTAGTAAATGGATGGCGAAAGGGTTGTGAAGGGTTGTGAAAGTAATATTAGTTAATTGAGAATCTTGGCAAAATCAAGGGACTTCTTGCCTTGGAGCTTGTTGGATACATAGTGGTAACTGTATTCACCATGATTGTAACTTCTATACTTGCATGGGTTGGTCTCATCATCAACCAACTCACCCATTGGTTCTATTTCAACCTCGTAGTTTGGTGCATAAAATGTCACTATTGTAAGCCTCTCCCTTTCTCTGTTTGTTACTGCTCTATGCTCCACACTCTTGTACTTCCCATTAGTTAGAACCTATACTCATATACAAATTATATAATTAATAATTTTGATGAATGGTACAATAAATTAACTCTGATGGAAATCCATGTAAGGAATACCTCAACTGTATCACCAATGTTGATGACAAGGGCATTTGGAAGAGGTAGTACAGGGACCCAAGTGTTATCCTTGAGGATCTGAAGCCCAACACAACTGTCCTTGCTCTGCTGAAGAACCGTTAGAGCACTTCCATCAGAATGTGGGCTAAGTCCCAAAACAAGATCAGGACTTGAACATGGTGGGTAATAGTTCATCCTCACTGCTTGCACTGCTTCCCCAAACATTTCTTCAAATCTCCCTTCCTTTAGACCCAAGCTTATTGCTATGTACTTCAGCAGCCTCTTGCACAATTTCCTTATCTCTTTTGAGTAACCTTCAAGACTTTCACTATAGAAGAAAAAAAATAATTATTTAGTAAAAATTTTATTTTATTTTTATAAAAGGTGAATTAAATACTTGAAAATATATATATCACTAAGCTATGTCATGTAATAATTCATCCCATGATCCACAACAAGTTTTAGAATTTTGAATCATGATTTCGAACATGGATACAGTATATGACGATTTCTAGTAAAAACTGTTTGCATTAATTTGCGCGCCATATGCTCACTAATTAATAACTCTTTAGAATATGACGACCATGAAAATTGAACAAAGGTACTTCAGAAGATTAGATAATTGTGTCAAGGACTCAAGGGCCAACTAAAGAGGTTTTTAGTTGAGAACCTGAACCGGGCCGGTTCAGAAGGCCAAAGTTTGGGGTTGCGAATAGAAGGAGGATGAACACCAAGAGCAAACATGTTGCACCAATCAAGCTTCTGATCTTCGGAGAAGATGAAAGCTTGACCGTAACCTTGTACGGTCCCGGGCTCCATTGGATACTTCTTCTTCTCCTCCAAAGGCATATCGAAGAACTCCTTAGCAACTTTCTCTATATCATCCACCACATCCACTTCAATTCCGTGATTTATAACCTATATGTTGTAGTAGGAATGGCCGTGCTGAGATTAGTTTATAGTTAACTTTTAACATAAGTCCAGTCATATGTAATATATTCTTATTTATATATTATCGAAATCCACGGTTTAGCCTAAGAAACGCAATAATCACGAAAATAAGAATTGCCGAAAGTACCTGAAAAAATCCCCAGTCTTCACAAGCTTGTGAGAGCTTAAGAATCTCAAAGATAAAATCATCATCAGTGTTAGGTTTAGAGAGTTTAGAGAGATCAATAACAGGAACAGGTTGATGAAGGTGAGTCTTAAGTGACACTAAGACTCCTCTTTCATTGGCGTTTCTTATGAATCTCTCTGGAACTTTGTTTGGTTTTGATTTTATTAGTTCTTGAACATCCTCTATCTCACCAACTTTAATCGAAGAAATAGGTAGAGGAGCCATATTGAAGCAAGCAAACCGAAAAAGAGATTACGGATTTGATTTAATTTCTATTTTTTTTTTTTTGGAACTTAGCTAATACAAGTGGGATATTTGATGTGTGAGTCGCGAGAGTCTATCTATACTTATAGAAGAAATACTTGGAGCTCAGTGATGTTTATTATTGTTTGCATGTTGTGGGTATAATTGAGTGTTGCAGGTTTTGTGGAGAGTGGGGTCCATTTTGTGCACTTTCGATTGTTTTTTTTTCCTTTGGTAAAAGAATTGTAAGCGTATGCCTTATGGCATAAGTTCAGATTAAAATATCTTCAAATAAATACTGTTTTTCCCAAAATTCTCTGTACGTTCATTTTGTTGACCATAACTAGTAAAACGTTCTAAAAATAACACTTTTTTGTGCACCAAAGTCTTCATTACTAAGATCAAGCGATTACAAGAGTAGAAGCAACATCATTCATACATAACATGATGTGCCAAACGATGGGCTAAATCCCAGATACATACTTCAACATAAAACAAAGATAGAGACACAAACTGATAAAAGTTTGATAAGACGTTATGCAAGATATCGAAATTGCCACTTCAATCCAATATATGTAAGACTTACACCGCATTTCAAAATCTTCAAATAACAACCCATTAGTCACAATAGAATGTGACGCCGCAACACTATCCAAAACCTCGACCTTCATCCGAATGAGAGTCGTTGCACCTATCGCCCCAAACGAACCTTTACACAAGCTCTCACAAGGTTTTTAATAGATGGAGGTTGATGTTGCACAAAATTGTTAAGTAATAGTGATAAATTGTGAACTTCTAAATAATAATTGTGTTTGTTAAATATTGATTGATTAAAAGTTATGGAAATTAACAACTAAACACAAAATAATGAGTTTACAATCATTATTTTCTTGTGAAGCGTTAATATTCATCTTTCTGAAATGGAGGAATTATATAACAAATATCATTTTGCAATTTTTCTTATTCTCTCATGATTATTTTATAAAATATAGAAACATGGCTTTGAGCTCCAACCCACCACACCCAACGCAACAATAATAAAAAAGAACTCAACGAGGAAATAACTAATTCATAGTCCTGCGGTATATTTCCATATATTTTTTTTTTTTGGTTTAGAGATTTCTTCGGTCCAGAGGAACCTTGTGTAGCTTGTGATATTTGAAATCTGCATATCTTAAAGGTTTGGACGTAGGTTGTCTTGCCTTTATCCACCGTCGATCTGTGCCACACGTTCTTGTACCACACAATCTCAAAATCATCATTAGTGCCATTGATATAGCTAATACTTCATCTGTTTCAAAAAAAATACATATTCTAGAAAAATATTTTTTTCAGTATATTTTTTTGTCAACTAATAGTAAAAAGATTATTATGTTCAAAAACATTAACTACAATTTTAAATTTTTATTGGTTAAAAATTATAAGAAAATATAAAATTACAAAATTATACATTTATACATTTATATATAACTAAGTTTTAATATATTTATTAAAATGTAAAAACTCTAAAACATATATTATTTCATCAGAATCTCATGATAACCTTTAAAAAAATCTAAAACTCTTCACACGCCTTAGCCACTGAAGCCGCCAAGAGGTCTTTGTTGCCGCGGCCTAGGCCAAGGACGGGCACTTGCGGATGATCAGATCCCCTCTCAACCTCCATCCTTTCCCGAGGGAAAACGTGAGACCGGAGTTTTACAATAAGTGAAAAGATAAAAGAATTTGACTCACCATCATCGATCTCCAAATGATAAATTAGTAAATAATTTTAATTTAGGGTCGCTAACATTGTTTTTAATACTAACATCTCAACTACCCCTTATGATTTCTGGTACATTAAATTTTTTGTGTTTGTCCCCATATATGTTGTGCACATTTTCTTTTTACTTGGAACTATTGTTTTTTGTGTGTGAATACAAAGTGTTTTAGGCACGGTGAGAATAACATATATAACTCATTTTGCATCCAACTTTTTGTAGATTTTAAATTGCTCTAAGTCAAACGAGTCATTTCGAAGATCTTAATTATATATTTAGTTATACTAGAGCAGTTGTTTTGTACCCAGGTTCAAATTTGCATCTCATTTAATTGTTAACCAATACATTGTCCCAAATGCATAATGATCTTGGCTGAATCACAGTTTATAAGTAATCAGTGTCGTTTGTGCTTTGACGGCGGTGTATTATGGGTTTAGCAATTTTTTTTTTTTTTGGGGTTCTTAATTGGAGTTAATATTTGCCATTTTCTATGGTTTTAATGTTTTCCGTATTTTGGCTGCATCTATTGTTCGAGCAGCATATCTTAGCTGAGATGTGCTATAGATGTGGGACGCAAACAATGGTTACCATTTTCCACATATCATAAATATAATCTAGTATACCTTCCAAAATTCTGAAATAAACTCAATACATATATTGTAACTCCATGGAGTCTGCGCTTTCATTCATTCGGTAGACCCCATAAAACATAATGCAAGTCCATGGAAGTCATAAGTCGTACTAATGTCAAATTTGATCCGACTCCAATGCTCATTACATATAAATCGAGACCAGACGTGTTGAACTTAGAGTATAATCAGATAAAGAGCGTATATGGTATTTGGAAAAGAGTGAATGCAATAATAAGTCTTAAATGATAGTAATATAATTGTTAATTGGGTAGCGTAATGAAAGGAAAGTGAATAACACGAAATGAGAGGTGACTTTCGATCTCTATCTTAGCCGTTCTATGTTCTGCATGTGTGAGTTTTTTTACTGTATGCATTGACTAATGAACTTTTGTTACACTAAAATATAATAAAAATGTAAAGCACGACATATACTGACTTGGGATCAATGTTTAAGAAAATCCAGCTAAAAGAGAGATTCGTTAAGTTTACTTTGTTGACGTTTTACAGAACGAGACAATAGTTACAAACCTAAAGTCAAGTTTCTTAGAAATTATGTTCTCCTAAAATATGCTTTTTCTCTTTTCTTCAAAAACTAAAAGCAAACGTAGACCAGTTAGAGTTGAAAATTTTCAAAGTGCCAGTTAGCCAAGTTACTGTATATGGTCATATTTCTGTTGTATGATTATTGGTTAGCCGCTGACAAAAAGAAAGCTGAAAAAAAAATTATTGGTTAGCCGGTACAAAGCAAAGTGCCAATTAGCCAAGTTAATGCATTTCGTTTACAGGATTGGTTTATGTTAGTCCAATAAAAGATATTGTAGGCTGGATATATTGGTTAAAATTAGTTTTGATTGGTTATTAACTTAATACCAGCTTCCACCTTTCAAGCCAAATTGACGATAAACGGATATCAGTCGATATTCGATTACCTTTTTGGCTTTTTATATATTGAAGTCATTAACTAATGTTTTTAAGAAGTTACTTCAAGCAACAAGAATATACATACGTTATTGAAAGGGTCACTAAAAGTGTCATATAGTGGTGAAAGAATTCTCAACTTGCAAACCAATGCTGGCATCTCCAACCCCACTCTATTTCTCACACAAAACTCTATTATAGAATAAAATCTTCTCCAACCCCACCATATATTCCACTCTAAAATAGTGCAACTCTATTTTTTACTCTATATTTGGAGTAACTCTATTTCTCACTCTATTATGGAGTGAAACTTTTTTATTTATACTTTAGTCATTTTATTCTTTAATTTTTTTATTTTGTAACTATTTATTTAATTTATTAATGCAAACATCACATAATTATCTCCCGCACAATATATATATATATAAATGTTTAAAACTTATTATTATTGGCCAAAGAAAACAAACACTAAAATTAAAAATAATTTTATAAAATTAACCAAAGAAAGCAAATATTAGAATTAAAAATAAACAGCATAACATAAAATTAAAGCATAGATAATTCATAATTGCGATTTAATATTCTGGTAGGCTGTCTCCAGATCCACCAATAATGTTAAAATATTGTCCAAATGAGGTATATGAAGGAGTAGTTTTTTGTTCATGTAATTGAGCACCTCTTTTTTGTAAAATCCGTGTTCGTTCTTCTTGAATATATGCACGGATATCTGGATCTTGCATTGAAGAGTTTATTGGTCGATTTAGAAAAGTCAAAGATAAATAAGCTCATTTTGCACTTCCAAATTCGTTAATTGATCATTTGTGAAAAAAGATACATTAATGGTGATGCTTAAATTAAATGTATTATATTTTAATATAATATAAGATAATAAGAGTTTGATATAAATATATAATTTATAAGAACCCTGTGAAAAATAAAATAAGGGATCAATTTGTAAATTTTGTAAGTAAAAGATATTAATCATAAAATAAAAAAGAATAAATTTAAAAATATTCATTTTTAGAGTTAAATATAGAGTAAACTGTTGGAGAGAAACTCTACTTTATTTTAGAATTACTCTATTTTTGTGTAAAATATACTCTAAAATAGAGTAAACATTGGAGATGGTCTTAGTATGGGAGTCTTTATTTATTCGTTCGATGTTACGTTGTTAACTAAATAGTTACTCGCACTTTGAAACTTGTGCGTCTCTTTCCCTCTCGAACTCTGACCACGAAGATTATAAAGAAATTAGACTTTTTTTTCTTGGTAAAAGATCAAAGTAGACTTGCAACCCAATGAGAGGAAAAAGTACAAAATATATTAGAATATTTTTTAAAAAAGGAAAAAAAAAGAAAAGAGAACACACTAAATATGGAGACTTGGGGAGGGTGAGTTCGAAGATAATTAAAGTTGCGGGGATGAAAAATAAGAAAAATGGGTACGTAAAGGTAGGGGCCAAAGTGTTTTTGTGTATTCATGAGTTTCGGAGAGAAAAGTGATTTGCCGACCAAATCTAAGTGATTTTTTCGTTGAACTTCCTTCCCACATTGTGCCTTCTCTCTTTTTCTTTCTATTGGATATCTATTTTTATTTATTACCTTTCATAATCGTTTAACATTGTATAATAATTGACTCACCAACCACAAATTCAAAAGTTAAAATGTCCTCTTCTTTTTTATCATAGTGTATTTACAACACACGAGAGTGTCTAGTCCAGCGACAATCTAGAAGTGTAGTGAAACAAATTCAAACGAATCTTTTCTACCTTTTGACGAAATGTTTTGAGGAATCTTATTCATTTCAACTTGACCATAAAAGGTTACAATGTGTGGGAGAGAAAAAAAAAAGCTTTTCCGACGAAAGAGGAATATGTCTGTGAGCTATCATTATTATGTCTACCGACAAAACACACAATGGCCTATAGTACTAAGTTACTAACTCATGCAACCATCTAAATTACAAGAAAGTTAGTAAACATAATATGCAACATTTGTTCTTTTGTGAATCTTAAATATTTTGCTCAAGAGAGAAAAACTTATACAGTCCCATGTTTCACCATGATATCTTACGATCAGAAAAGCTTAACAAGGTTCTAAAATCTTCTATTACAATGACTACTAAATTCTCTTGCATTTCATATCTTCATGGAAACCTTTTAAGAACTACATTCTGTACGAACATTTAAGTTATCTGGAATGTGTACATCTAACTAGTTTTTTTTCTTTTGGTATTCTACATCTAACATGTTTACAGCACAATACTAACTATATTAGAATAGAACTAAAAACTTTGAGATATATATATATATATATATAACACTTGGGAACCAATCAGCCGTTATATTGGTCATGAATTCTTCAAAGCTGTACCAAATACATAACGTAAACACTAAAAGCTTTTAGATAGCTCTCAATGATCCATGTCTGAGAAGTTAATGAATTTTTGGATGTTATCAAAATGCCAATAAAGCAAAGTGTTGAGAATGAGAAAAATATACCACTCAGAACAGAGTCGACAAAATCATTTGGTAAGAAAGATTCAGTCAAAGTAGCTGTTGTTGAAGGTACTTGTAGATATGTACTGAAGTAAGCAATCACATTATGTATCTGGTTCTTAGATATTTCTCTAATAATAGCTGTGATGTCTTTAGATTCAATATCGGATTATTTTAACGCTAGATAATTATGCGGAAATTTAATACCAGACTTAGATGACGAGAAATTTGAGCCATCCTTTATAAGAGAAAAACTTGCAACCCCAGGTTTGTTGATAACATGAGACTTATCTTGAACATGTGGCATATCAGTCACATTCTTATACTTATGCTTGAACTCTGGGGGATAATTGATATACCATGATTTTGACTCACTTTTACTCATGGTATTTATATGATTTTACTATATATATCTATGTTTTGGAGTCTTTTAGGTATGTT
This sequence comes from Hirschfeldia incana, assembly GCA_026261945.1. Taxonomy (NCBI): domain Eukaryota; kingdom Viridiplantae; phylum Streptophyta; class Magnoliopsida; order Brassicales; family Brassicaceae; genus Hirschfeldia; species Hirschfeldia incana. The sequence goes on from JABCMI010000115.1 coordinate 325,201, forward strand.
TTCAGATTCAAAGGCATTTTGGAGTAAAGTGACGTTTTAGGTGCCATTTGGAGCTTAAATGAGAGTTTTCCCGAGATGACTTGAAAATCAGACATCAAGGTTGATATCCAGAGATACATATCGATCGATACACATTCCGTGTAATCGATCGATGACGCATTTGAAGAAATGACGACGAGATACTCCATCGATCGATGTGCGCTTAGTAACATCGATCGATATCGAGCGTGCAGAAGAAGGAAGAATATTCTCAATCGACTTGAAGCCCAAGATGTCCCAATATTACTATAATGCCCCTGACGAGTTTTTAACCTAATTGTACTCAATATTTATACCTTTGCCTATGTGTTTTGGCAAAGTAAGCTTTTACAAGATATCATTGTTCTAGTATTTCATACTTATCAATAAAGTATTCTTTTCATCTTAATTTTGTTCTCATCTAAGGTTATAGGATTCCAAGTTTAGAAGAAAGATACAAAGAGATTTGTTATCACGAGGAACTTGATTGTTCGGTCTTCTAAATGAATCTCTATTATTACCTAGATGCTATGAGTCACTCAGTCATGTCTGAGTAGACTCCTTTGTTAGATTTAGGGTTCAAATAGTTATGAGGGATTAGCCCCAACTATGGACTGTTGAGTTGTATACTCATTATCCTGATGAACCCTAATGCTTATTCTAGAGTAGCTAACTAGAATATGATCTTGGAAATGATTTAATCCATAAATCATTCTCCTGACATCATCTTGAATAAACTAAGATCCTCTAGGGATAAGCGAGAGCCGGTCTATGATCTTGGTGAACACATATTCGATTCGATCTAGAGCTATATCGATCGATACTCAAACAGAGTAATCGATCGACGCACACATATCGATCGATACAAGCTGTCAAACATCGATCAATATTGTCGGCAGACAGATCAATAGACGAGTCTAGTAACGACAGTTATTTGGCAAATCTAAAGAATCGAAGTTCTTTAGTATATGCAAACAACTCATTAAAACATCTATAGCATTATAATCCTGAATTAACTGAATAATAACCTTGAATCTAACTATTTTCTCTTAATACCTACAACTCTAAGACATTCTCTTGAGCAATTAAACATTGCTCACAACTGCAATTTACATTTAAAACTATTTCAACCTAGCTTAGTCACTAAGGATTACTATCTTTTGTGTTCCTTCGCTCCCCGTGAAATCGATCCCTAAGTACTACATCTGAACCTCTTATTTGAGAGAGTAATTCACTCCTAGGGTAATTTGAGTGAGATCAAATTTGGCGCCGTTGACAGGGAGCTAAGATCGCCATTAGATTTAATCTGATTAGGTCTAGGTTATTTAATTTCTGCTAATTCACCTTCTGACGCAAAATTTTTTTCTTGTTTTGTTTTCCAGGTACATGCCCAGCAATACCAGAAGCAACAAGAATCATCAACTTGTGTACTCAGAAGACCCCCACAGTTTGGAGCGTAGCATCCGCAAGAATTTACGTTCCACATCGATCGACATTTACCCTTCTTTGTCGACCGATACCCCGACATCGATCGACATCAACACCAGTTCGTCGACCGATACTGCTTTACCACAGTCGACCGAGACACTTTCTTTGTCGACCGATACTCGCCGCACTTCATCGCTCGACCACCGACCGTCGACCGATACTATTCATCCGACATCGATCGATATAGATCACCTAACATCGATCGATACCACCCGACGAGCTATGGTAGCGCCTATTATTCTCAGAACCGATGAGAACGGAGACATGCGTGATCAAGATGGTCACCTGCGTAACGCAGCAGGTCAGAAGCTGAATGCTCAAAAGGAAATCGTTCCTGAGCAAGACACTACAGACTTCATCCAACCTGCAGATGAAGCCAACGAAGCTAGAACCTTGGCTGATTACAACCGTCCAGATCAGTTCTACACCAACCGAACAGCCATCCGCCCTCTTGCTATTCAGAGAGGAGATTTCGAGCTCAAGCCGCAGTACTACGGCCTCGTAGGACAGATACCCTTCTGTGGGTTATCTCATGAGCATCCTATGGACCATCTGGAAAGATACGAAGATATTATATCTTCCATCAAAGCTAACAGAGTCCCTGAAGACTATCTTTTCTGCAAACTTTTCAAATACTCTCTATCAGAAGAAGCTTTGCAGTGGCTGCGACAACTACCACCAGGTTCCCTCACTACCTGGAAGGACATCATAAACGCATTCCTGCGTAACTTCTTTGATGAGTCACGTGCTGAGGACTGGAGAAGGAAGATTGCTACATTCACTCAGGAACCTGGAGAATCTTTCAAGGATACCTGGAACAGATTCAAGTCATACCAGCGCGACTGCCCACATCATGGATACAACAACGTGCAACTACTCTGCACCTTCTACAGAGGCATCGCTCTGAAGTATCAAATGACTCTAGATACTGCTAGTGAAGGAAATTTCAGCACAAGGAATCCACAAGACGCTGTGAAGTTAATTGATAACTTGGCTTCAAGTAACAACACGAAGAACATCGTCAAAGCAAAATCTGTATCATTCCTTGGGAAGGAACATATTAATGAATTCCAATCACAGCTGGATAATGTTCAGAGGCTACTTAACAAGCAGATTTGCTCTGTTGAGGATGCAGAAACCGCAGAGGAACAAATTGACGAAGATGTGAACTGGATCAATGGAGCTGGATTTCAGAGATCTGGAAACCAAGGAGGAAACAGAAACTTCTCAGGACAGAGGAGCAACTACAGTTCGCAGAAACCTTCCTACAACAGCATAAACCCCAACAACAATAGGAGCTACGGAAACTCATTCTACACCAATCCACCCCCACCCACCCAGGAAAGCAAGCTAGAAAAAATGCTAGAAAGAGTTCTAGAGACACAACATAAGCTCCAGGTGGATTTCAATGCGAAGATTGACTATGTCTACACTACTCTGAATTCAAAGCTTGATACTTTGAATACCTATGTGAAGAAAGTGGAGACTCAGGTAGTTCAGACAGGAGAGACTTTGAAAAAACAAGAGGCCTTGGCAAGAGCAACATGAGAGCCTACTACTCACCACCACGTCAATGCCATCATATATGATGATTTTTGGGAGGAAGTTACCCAAGATAAGCTGCACAATTCGACAGATGAAGCTTCGCCCGAAGCCGGATTTGCTTCATATCGATCGACATCATCGGCTCGATATCACCAAAAGCAAAGCGATCAATGAACTTTGACGAATATCGATCGATAGACTTCGAGGAACCCTCCAACGAGTGCAATTCAATCAAGATCATGTCACACGGAGCCTTTGCAGCCAAACACCCACAACCGCCCACCCGTATGGACGTCGACCGAACTTCGGACTCCATCGATCGATACAGAGACCTTTCCATCGACCGATCTGGAGACACCAATATCGACCGACACACCGCAGTAGCCATCGATCGATATACTATCCCCCACCGCCGAGTGCAACTACCAAAGATCGATGTAGCACGACTTAATACACTCCGGGAGCAGTCCAAACTTTCCAAATCCCTTCCTACAACCATATTAAAGAAACCCACGGACATCATTGAACCCATGGAGCCAGAAAAGGAAAACCTAGGAAGAGTTCTACGAAAAAGGAAAGAGAAGATTGCCAAGCACCTTAAAAGGGGAGCTAATAAAGCAGAGATGGAAAACTTCAGGAAACAAGTTCTAAGGATCCCTGCAGAGAAACCCTTTGAAGAAGCCTACTTTTCACACAGATTGTGGATGTTCTTCAGAGAGACCAAGGAGACATAAGAAGACATCAAGAGGATGTTTCACCAAGTCCGTGACAGCTTGAAGAAGAAGATCACACTAACAAAGAGGAGCGATTCAGGGAAGTTCACAGTCCCATGTTCCATCAGAGGCATTGAATTCCCTCGTGCCCTATGTGATATAGGATCATGAGTCAGCATCATACCTAAGATCATGGCAGATCATCTACATCTGAAGATAGAGCCTACTGATGAGACATTCATCTTTGTGGATTGTTCTCAACAGAACTCTGGAGGCATAATTCGAAATCTTGAGGTACAGATTGGAGATGCCATCATCCCTACAGACTTCCACGTCCTATATGTCAAGCTAAACTTCAAAACATCCCTACTACTTGGAAGAGCTTTCCTCGCCACCGTCGGAGCCGTTTGTGACCTAAAGTTCAACAAGCTCTGCCTAACCCTAATAGATTCCACCACCCTCTATGATCCCGTCCAGGTCGTCAAGTTACCAAGGAAGGAGACCACAAACATCGTAGCAGCATGTTTCTGTTCCCATGAGTACGATTCCATGGCTGAGTACGAAACCGATCCGGTCACATCGACCGATGAGAGTAACATCCCATCGCCCGATACCATTGCCATCGCATCGACCGACGTAGCTAACACCACATCGATCGATAGACAACCCTTTTGGAGGAACAACGCTGAAACCCTGGCTTCAACAGACAGACTTATTGTGGAGTTTCCAGATAGAGATTTCGAGCCAGCTACATCAGAACCGGACGACTACATACCCTTAGAGGAGGAATATGATGAAGATTACGAGGAATAACGTGCTATACAGTACAAATTCATTCGTGAAGAAGAGGACGAACACACTTCCCACACCTTCAGATTCGACGCATCGACCGATAGAGGCCGGCTTACATCGACCGATACGCCACCAAGAAGATCGCTCAAACGACCCTATCAACCATCAAGCGATCCTATCGACTTTATATCCATTTACACACCACGTTTGAATATAAGAGACGGAGACTACTCAATTGGGAGCTGGGCAAGCGACTATAATGAGAGTTTTGCAGTGGAAGCAATGCCACTGCAGTATGCGATCCAGCCTGAGGAAATCCCATCGACCGATATGTTTCAAAAACAATCGATCGACAACCGTCAGCACACATCGACCGATGCACCTGCTACAACATCGCCCGATACTACCGCTACACCATCCGAGGTACAAGTAAATAATATTGATTTTGGTTATCTAACTCCAGATGAGTTTGGTATTTTCAGAGATCCAGAAGGCAATGCACGAGCAATGGATGGGAGAATCATCCCAATCACAAAGAAAGACATAGGAGACATCCTTCAGACCGCCAACGGATCACTAAACATTTTCAGACAACTACCTCACACCCCTGTCCATCAGCACCATCAGTGTATCAGCACAACCACAGTGTCCAATCAAGACGAAGCTATAGCTGATCATCTCAACACAGAGGATTCAGAATTTCAACACATATCGATCGATAGACACAACCGTCTATCGTTCGATAAGCACCGTGAGATGGGCTGGCGAGCTTTCAAATTTGGCATTCGCCGTTTCTTCTAGGAGAAGAAGGATGAATTTGGAGTTTTCAGAGATGAATCTGGGTATGCTAGAGGAGTCAATGTTGTTTCAATGGAAGCCATAGAGGAGTTACTTAATAGAGCATCATTATTCGATAGGTCTTGCTTTTGCTTACCCATACATGCAGATCCCTTCAACAAAGCAGAACCTACAGAGAAGCTCTACACAGAAGCTGAAGTCCAAGAAAAGATCTATGAGGCTAAGAATCCTTACATCTGGCGAACCTCCTACTTTCCATATGAAATCGAGAAGGTCCGATCAGAACTCCAATCTGAAATTGACTGGATTCAGAGCGCTTATGACCTTCAACAACAGAAGAAGGACACCCTAGAAGAAGAAGTATCCACTCTCCGCTTGAAGTTGGAAACCTACAGGAAGCCATCGACCGATGCTGGACACACACCATCGATCGATGCTCATCATACACCGTCGACCGATGCAGACCTACGCGCATCGAACGATAGACGTTTGCAGAACACCTACAGCAAAGAAGAAATCACTAACCTCATCAGCAACATCTATCACGACATCAGAAGAGAAGAGGCAACCACCACCAAGGATCTAAAAGACAAATATCAGTAGCTCAGCAGCAACTTCACCTCATTCAAGGAACGCACATCAACAATGGCAGATACCATGATTCACATCATCAAGGCTCTACACCACACACACCAAACGATGAAATCCTTCTACACCAGCAAGAAGAAAATAACTGATGAGATGATCCCACTGATAGAAAGTCGACTACAGGAGGTTGAAGATACATTGAGAGAACTCTGCAATGATTACAGACGCTCAGCATCGACCGATGCGCTACCTAGTCCATCGCCTGATATGATCTACATCGAGTTATGCACCAAAACTCATATGGAGAAGACAGTTCAAAATCTCTTCACCATGATTCAAGAGGTTGGAGATTCGTCTTACCAAAGCTTTGACGAATTATGGTTTCCAATGCAAAGCGACGTTAAGAGCATGGAGAACAAAATAGAGAACATCCAGAAGGAAATCAAGACCATCTCCAGACAACTCGCGGATAGACCAGCACCATTAGCATCAACCGATATACCAGAAAGGACATCGACCGACAAACCCACAACAGTGTCGATCGATATGGACTACCCGAGATCGATCGATAAGCTTATGATACGAAGGAGAAAATTTGAGAGGCTCAATGACATACAAGAAGAACTCGGTGATCTATCCCAACACACATATCCAACATTCAGAAACCACCAATTCTACATTGAGAGCAATGCAGAAGGTCTGGAGCGTCTGCACAACGAGGTAAATGAATTAAAGGAGAAACTAACCAGAGGAGATAAAGCCACAAGAAGCTTTTTCACCACTTGGTTTGGAGAGAAACAAGGAGAAAACAAGGATGAGGCTTGCTACTCAGCAAGTGTCATGAACTCAACTCACTAGCCTTAATACTACCATAGTCAAGCTAAAAGACTATAATAAAGCGCTGAGTGGGAGGCAACCCACTGTTAGGTACTTTCTTACTTAGTTAAATATGAATTATGTTTTTATTTTTTTTCGTTTTTTTTCGTTTTTTGTTTTTAAGTTTTTCAGATTATAAACGATTACCATCCCTATCGACCGATACGATCCTGTCGACATCGCTCGACATATACATATCCTTATCAATCGACATAGACGACTCACTATCGCTCGATAGGTAACAACGGTCAGGTATATCGTTCTAATTTTCGATATCAGTACATTCCTTATGATTTATTTATATCCTAATCCGACTTTTATACACTGAGGGCAGTGTATGATTTAAGTATAGGGGGAGATTACTGATGCTACCTTACCTTTTTGATTTCACCAAAATGTTTTCAAAATTGGTTTTATTGACTCAAGAAAGGGACTATGATATTTTTCAAAATTTTTATTTTTATCTAACCACTCTTTAGCATCATTCTTAGATCTGTTGATTGCAGAAAGTACTATAGATGCTAAAGTGGATCAACCGTCACCTATGACAACACTTCTCATGATTGTTTGGAAGAACCAAAGCTGATCTCCAACCTAACCTGACAATCTATTGCTTGTCTTGGGGCTTGGTATACAAGGGATCGGAATCCTCCTGCAAGTCTGGAAGGTAATAGTCTGTGTGCTTCTTATTCCCTTCCTTCTCTCTCTCCAGCATCCTAAGGAAAGAGAGAAATTATTTGTATAAAGATGTGATATGATATCTTGAGAAGTAGAGGGGTAGGAGTGATTCATGCGACCCCATTATTCTACTTTAAACGATTAATCAAAGCGAGGGGTAGGAGTGATTCCTGCGACCCCACTATTCGCTTATTCGAAGATATATGTTATTAAGTCAATGAGATAACGCAAAGATGACCTTTGTGGCAATCAGTGTTTATCAAAATTTGAAACTATGAGGATCCACAGAAGAGAGATAAAAGGGGGAAGAAAGAGATCAGAGAAGACTTGCATGTGTGTTCAGAAACTTGCTTGAGTTGAGTCCATGTGTTTTTTGATCGATATCCCCAAGGTAAAGCCTGCACTTTTATTTTTATGCATAAATGAGATCAGTAGAGGGGATAGACAGACAAGATTGTTAAGATGTTTAGCTAGGAGATTTGGTTGCTAAGCTAGGATATGGTATAATGTATTCATGTGATTTATAGGCATAAGATGTGGCTTGCAACAAAGTAGAGGTGATGATCCTAAAGTTAATATTTAAATTGAGTCCCTGCTATTTTCAAACTTCTTTCTAAGACTACCTGTGTGTTTGCTTGAGGACAAGCAAAAGGTTAAGTCTAGGGGAGTTGATATACCATGATTTTGACTCACTTTTACTCATGGTATTTATATGATTTTACTATATATATCTATGTTTTGGAGTCTTTTAGGTATGTTTTCAGGTTCAAAGGCATTTTGGAGTAAAGTGACGTTTTAGGTGCCATTTGGAGCTTAAAGGAGAGTTTTCCCGAGATGACTTGAAGATCAGACATCAAGGTTGATATCCAGAGATACATATCGATCGATACACATTCCATGTAATCGATCGATGACGCATTTGAAGAAATGACGACGAGATACTCCATCGATCGATGTGCGCTTAGTAACATCGATCGATATCGAGCGTGCAGAAGAAGGAAGAATATTCTCAATCGACTTGAAGCCCAAGATGTCCCAATATTACTATAATGCCCCTGACGAGTTTTTAACCTAATTGTACTCAATATTTATACCTTTGCCTATGTGTTTTGGCAAAGTAAGCTTTTACAACATATCATTGTTCTAGTATTTCCTACTTAACAATAAAGTATTCTTTTCATCTTAATTATGTTCTCATCTAAGGTTATAGGATTCCAAGTTTAGAAGAAAGATACAAAGAGATTTGTTATCACGAGGAACTTGATTGTTCGATCTTTTAAATGAATCTCTATTATTACCTAGATGCTATGAGTCACTCAGTCATGTCTGAGTAGACTCATTTGTTAGATTTAGAGTTCAAATAGTTATGAGGGATTAGCTCCAACTATGGACTGTTGAGTTGTATACTCATTATCCTGATGAACCCTAATGCTTATTCTAGAGTAGCTAACTAGAATATGATCTTGAAAATGATTTAATCCATAAATCATTCTCCTGACATCATCTTGAATAAACTAAGATCCTCTAGGGATAAGCGAGAGCCGGTCTATGATCTTGGTGAACACATATTCGATTCGATCTAGAGCTATATCGATCGATACTCAAACAGAGTAATCGATCGACGACACACATATCGATCGATACAAGCTGTCAAACATCGATCGATTTGTCGGCAGACAGATCAATAGACGAGTCTAGTAACGACAATTATTAGGCAAATCTAAAGAATCGAAGTTCTTTAGTATATGCAAGCAACTCATTAAAACATCTATAGCATTATAATCCTGAATTAACTGAACAGTAACCTTGAATCTAACTATTTTCTCTTAATACCTACAATTCTAAGACATTCTCTTGAGCAATTAAACATTGCTCACAACTGCAATTTACATTTAAAACCATTTCAACCTAGCTTAGTCACTAAGGATTACTATCTTTTGTGTTCCTTCGCTCCCCGTGAAATCGACCCCTAAGTACTACATCTGAACCTCTTATTTGAGAGAGTAATTCACTCCTAGGGTAATTTGAGTGAGATCAATAATCATGTATTTGGTAGCATCCATCGATAGTATGTCCCATGCAACCACAATGAGAACACTGAACTTTGTGTTTCTTGAGATTGTTGTAGTATTGAGAGCGAGATGTATTTAAAAAAAACTAATCAGAAGCTGAAAAATTGAATGCATAAGTATTCATATGAATCAGGGGATCAAAGCTGTGTTGATTGTGATATATATCTAAAAGATTATAGACCTCCGTCAGCTCTGGAATTGTCTTCTTCACAATGATCTGGCAACAAATGGTCTGGCGAGACTCATTCAATCCTGTCTAAAAACTTAATGATCTTAGCGTGTTCATCTTTTCTATCAATCGCCTTGCAACACTTACAATTGTGACAAGTACCAATGCATTCAGCGCCATCTAAATCATTACAAAGAGAGAGTGTAACAAAAGGTTGTTGGAAACTGAAGGAAACGTCGGAAATACCAGAGGTTGTTGGATTGGAGTAGCTTCCTGCATGTTTAGTGATGATGTGAAAGGAGATCACCTTGAAATGAAGTTTTCTCAGCCGAGGTCACCGATTTAGCACCGCAATCCCGAATCCGTCTTATGGAAACCATCGCGAGTGTTGATGATGAGTTGATTGAAGAAACAAAGCTTTGATCTCATATTAAGGAAAATGGATAATCGATAAAAAAAATTGATTTCTGATTAGTTCGATGATTTACAATCACTCTGCTTATAGTGATCTTCTTTATATATAAAGAATAGTTGAATCTCTCCTGAACTATGACACATAGGATAACAGGTTGGAAATAGGAACTTTTCCGTGCCGCCACGTCAGCAGCGCAGCGTTTCATTTAAATGAGTGATATGTTGCTTCGGGCTTGGGCTTTAACTTTTGGTGTTCATCGCGAGGCCCATCCACACTTTCCTTTGCTGAACCCTAATCAACGATCTCCTTCGTGTTCTTCTCTTCACGATCGGCGCAGCGACTGCTAAGATTCAGTAATGGAGATTGAGTCTTAAATCGTCACATCCCACTACGAATCGATCAATTGATGACAGAAACGGACAGAGTTGTAACTTCGTGTTCAATGCGTTGCATCTTCGAGACGGTCTGTAATCTGTGTAAATATTTGAATATTCTCATCTTGAAGATTGTCTATCCTCTTCGTGTGACGGCGAAGACTAAGCTTCTTCTAGATCTTTGAAACAGTCTAAGTTTTGGCTTCTGCGTGTTCAATCATCATAAGGTCTCTCTTTCCCTCTCTGGTTTAGTTTAGGTCTAATCATAAATTTTTCATGTATCGATTATGTTTGTTGTGTATTTCTAATCTCTTTTGATGTATTTTCCCAGTGTTTCTTCTCTGCTTTGACTTAAATCTTTGGGGCTCTCATTCATAAACAGCTACTGGCTCAGGCGAACATGTACCATCCCAACTGAGACGGTCTGGTTTCGTAGGTATAAACTAATAACGTCCCAACTGACCTTTCCTGAAAACATATTTACTCAGCTTATGTAACAAATGATTTTTGCAGATGTTTTTGGTCAGGTGATGAGCATCAACCTTTTGTAACAATGAAAGCCAGTCTATTCAGCGTCTGATGTTAACCCTCATACGGCTGCAGCGAAGAAACAAAAGTCTTCTCTCCTCTTCATGCGACCGTGAGGCACCTGTGACGTTTACGATTCTTCACACGACTTGAAACAGTCGAGCCTGCTTCTTCCATTGACCTTCTGCAAAAATTGGAGCCGGCTAAATCTGAGTTCTTCGAGTTCTCATTCATGTCCGTCAATGGAGTCTCGGGAGAGTAATTCAAGACGAATCATGTTGACGCTTCATTGGATCTGAGTTCTTCCTCTGCGCAACTCTCCACCAATCAACTACCAGACTACTGATCTCTGTTTTGATAATAGTTCAAAAGTCGAAACCTTTTATATTTGTGTATTTTTTTTTCCTTTCGGGTTGGTTGTTCTGTTTTTTTTTTCTCTGTTTTTGTTGCTCCTTATTGTTTCTACCTAAGTTTATGTGTTAGTACTGGTGTTGTTTTTTTCTTTTGGTGATCTGAAGGAAGATCCCGTCAGACTTTCAAGAAATAAAACACGAAAAACAACTGAACATTTTTTTTATGTTGTTGTGAGTGATTCTTCTCATCTTAGAAATTCTTTGATAATCAGGATGGAGATGTCGCTGGAGCCAAGTGGAAATCGATGTCATATGTATATGTTTTGTGTCTGACGGGAATCTTCCCTTCAGATCACATGTCAATGAGTTTCGTCAGAAACACAAAGTTGTCTATGTAACAAACACTTAAAGTAACAAACACTTAAGAGGTAAGCTCTCTTATTTCATAAAGAAATAGTCTATGATGTTACTTCTGACTATGTAGTATGAACATTATATGATCTTCATGACATACTATATCCCTTGGATATTGCGTCTAATATCTTGATCGGTTCAATGGTATATATACAAGATTTTGTTAAATGTAGTGGATTAATATGCACAAAACTACGAAGCCAAAACTACGTTCAAGAGATGGATTGGTAAGCAGAAACTGTAGATAATCTACGAAGCCAAAACTAAGGGTTGTCGTAAATTTGTTTTCCTATGTAAGCGACGTTCAATATAAAGACCTTAATTTCTGATTATCCTATAAATTATTACATCTATAGTAATGAATATATATATATATATATATATATATATATATATATATATATTGCAGGGACAGAATTGTTATTCAAGGAACGACTCCGTTGTATTTTACAGTTTTACAAATCTCGGTTGAATGGCAAACATCATACTGATAAGTTATGGCAAACATCATACAGTTTTACATGTACGTCCAATTATTCTGTCTCAAATAAGGATTCCATAGTTATGGGGATTAATTAGTTTTAACCTCATAAATCTAATGCTCTTCATTTAGCTCACATATCCCCAAAATATATAATCGATATAATATTAATTATTCTAACATCATTAGAAACACATAAATATAATAGTGATAGATTATTACATAATATAATAGTGATAGATTTTACATCCATAATATGGCCAGGTGAAAAAGTATACTCTGCACATTCTGATGTAAAGACATGTTTATTAATTCATAATCATTATTAACATTAAATACATAATATATACGGAAAAATAAAAAATGGTTACAAACCCATAACATTTTCTTCCTACAATTGACTCTATAATACTAAATTAATACATAACTATAAGCAAACATAAATAATATAGGTAATAATTTCGTAAGAGGTAATAATTTTAATATTTTTGGTACTAATAAAGTTAATAGTCCAAATATTTTATAATCAATCATATATATTAAATTCAAGTATCATTTTAATCATAATTTGTTCAAATAATAATTTGTTTAAATAATTTATAGCAAATAATATAATTAATAAGTTAAATTATATTATAAAATACTTTTTTTCTAAAAAACAATAATATATATCATTAATATGTATATCACATCATTTAGTATTTTATGTAAATAATGTAAAATTATTATATTCCAACAGAGATAAGTTGGTTTGAAATGAATATGCAATACAGTATAACATCTATAAATTAATAAATTTTGTCGATTTCAACTTGGATTTGTTCAAAATCTGACAAAAATCTATAAAATAATAGATAGTATTGTTTTTAGAAAATTCTATGTAAATACATAGTCCCATTAAAAATTATTAATTATTAATTATATATATATATACATTTTATATAAGTAGGAATATATTATAATATTATATTTTAATATTTACAATAGAACTATCTTTATATTTTCTTGACACTTAACACAATAGACAAATCTGATTGCAGTTACTAACGGTCGTGTTTTGCATTGCAAATTTAGTTGCCTCATTTTTCTTAGTGAACAAAGACACATCAAAAGCATTTAAGGTGACAAGTTCTTCTGCTATATCTGATCTGATTTTTAAAATATTATAAGTCTTTTCCGGACATAAAACTCTTATTTTATATTTATCAAAAACTCAGATTTATGGCAACATCATTACTACATTTTCTATGAAATTTACTAAAACATGTTAAAACCTAACTAATATATACAAATTCAACTTAAACAAACAATAACCATTCTAAAATTTGTTTAATTTTAGCATCCCGTCCGAAGGGCGGGCCGACTCTAGTTTCTTATAAAGAAGAGAGAGTGTAACAAACTATTAAACTGAATAAGAAAATATTAAACCGGTCAGTTAAGCATACTTAACCGACTAATACTGTGTTTGTTTAGTTTTGATTCTTGATCTATTTCGTGCCAACACAAATCCATATTATGATCCGCTAAATAACTTCTGAAATTGTACATAAAACCTGGTTTAAATCTCATAACATAAAGTAATCGTACGACATAACAACTTAGCCAAGATTTTATACATCTTATAAACATTGTTACAACTCCATTACACCACAGGAGACAATGGAACACACAAGCACAGTACATGGAAATACCTTATTCAAACTTTTTCTTACCGTTACATACATATAATGACAATTTCTAAAGGAGAGCTTTCTTTATAGACATATAGCTCATCTTTATTACACTGGGACGTAAGAGAAGAGAGACATTCTCAGATCACTTGGAGATGGGCTTGACATGGACTCCAACTTGGTGAAGTATATCAGCACCTGCTTTTCCATGGAACCCAACGATCTTGTGGCCGTCTTCTTTGAGTAGGACACTTTTAGCACCTTCAAGTCCAAAAGGCGGAGAGGTTCGCTTATTTGTCGTGAACCTAAGCATCGTTATAATTTCTGATTCAGTTCCAAATATGTTGTCGTAGTTAATCTCCACAGCGGTTATATATTCGTTTGGATCAAGCACGAACTGCAAAAAAACAAAAAAAAAAGTAAACACAAGATTTAACGTGAAAACATTTAAATATATATATATATATATATATATATATATATATATATATATATATTGCATCTTTAAAGCTAAATGATTCTCTTGTTTTTATATATTTAACCTCTTCAGGTGCAAGTAGTGTCTTTTTTCCATGATCATTTCCAGCGACCTCCTTAGAGTCCTTCTCATAGACGAACTTGACGTACGATACCCCTGATTCGCCTTGACCTACGTACACTTTCTTAACACCATCATGAGGTCCATCATCCCATGGGTTTCCCGCATTACCACCTTTTGCCTCTAGTTTTTTGCCACCGGGAGCTGATCCAGTTGGCTGAGTGCTCCAAGAAGTACGATCACCAGAAGAAGTACTTGACGAAGGAGCGAAATATGCTCCTAGAGCATGAAGAACTTCGCCTGCTCGTCCATGGAATCCTACAAGTTTTCCACCATTCTTGTCCTTGAGTTCATATTTCTGGGCACCCTCGAGACCAAAAGGCGGTGAGGTTTTTCCTTTAGCTGTTTTGAAGATTAAGCAGGTGATAACATCGGTGTCTTGCCCAAAGATCCTGTCGGATTGCACCTCAACTGATGTGAGGTAGTCGTCTGGATCAACCTCAAACTATACGAAGATTTCACATAGGTTATTTTTTTCAATAAAGTTTAAATGGATTCGTACTTCCTAGTTGTGACAAATAAAATGAACACAAACCATTTCTGCCCCGAGCAAGGTCTTCTTTCCGTATTCGCGTGATTCCTTTTTACCGTTCTTCTCGTACTCGAATTTGACATAAGAGACACTAGACTCGCCTTGTCCAACATACACTTTTCTTACATGGTCATGAGCACCATCATCCCATGATTTTCCCCCTTTTCCACCTTGAGCATCTACTTTGTTTGCTTGACTAGCCGACGATGGGGTTGATGAATCGGAAGGGGAAGACGACGGTAACGGAGCAAAGTGAACGTCAATGGAGTTGAGAACATTGCTGCTAATTCCTTGAAAACCAGCGATCTGGTTATCTTTGGGTGCATGGATGGAGAACTGGTTCTGGGTTTTGTTTCCGTAAGGACCATATTGGGTTTTGTTGGTCTTAAAAGCCAACGCTGCTATAGCATCTTCATTCCCCGTAGTTTTGTAGTAGCCAGTAACATCTGTTATGTACTCGTCAGGGCTCAAGCTCAGCTACAAAATTTTGAAATATACAATTTATTAATAGTACACTAAAATCACTAAAAACATAGAATATATATAATTAGATGGTGAGTACTAACGCCGTCAGATTTCTTTCCAGGATTGCCATGACGCTTAGGCTTTTGGTCATCGTACTCGGCCTCTATGGACTTGATAACATCTTCATATGTAACCTGAACTCTCTTCACCCTCATGTGCTTCCCGTCATCCCAAGACATTGTTGCGGCTGCCATTGTTGTATCTGACCATTAAGTACCAAATGTTATTTTTTTTATTATAGAATAATAATACCTTACGTACTTTTTACATATATATCAGATAGAATTTATATCGTTTTCATAACAGATAGCAACTAACTGAAAAAAGGGACATTAATTTACGAGCATTTGAAAGAGAAAATACCTCTGGTTGATTTTATATTTTGATAGATAATAGAAAGAGATAAGAGAGCTGGTGTGGTGCTGATGAGTGATGAAGATGAATGCAAGTGCGTTTTATATACACAGAGATGCACATTCAGATAGGCGATAACTCAAAACCAAGCTTGTGGTCCTAAAGATCACACGCTACTCTGTGTGAAGATTGTTCCACTTGTTGAAATTCATGCAATATCCACTTATAACCCTTTAAAATCGAACACTTGGCCTTAATATCCACATGTAATTCTAAAGAATCACACACTTAACCCCAACAGGCCAGATGTAAGAAATATTCGACATACACATACAAATCTTACGCCCGAGAAAGATAAGACAACAACAGACAATCAACATAGATGCAACAGTGAGAGTGAAAAGATTCACTTCGCCTTCAAAACCATAATTTATTGCATGTAACAGTGCAATAAAGACACTGGCATCCACATGTGCTTCCAAAGAATCATACACTTAACCCTAACATCCAGATGTAAGAAATATTTGACATACACCTACGAGTCTTAGGCCAGAGAATAAGAAGACAACAACAGACAGATGATCAATGAGCATGCAACAGTGAGATTACACTTGGACTTAAAAATCTCAATGCGCATGTAACAGTGATTAAGACACTTGGCGGCCTACAGATACAACTTTCGGCCATGGATTTCATCACTCGATCGTTGCTACTTATAAATATGTGTATATAAATGAAGATATTTCCCTTCTACATATCGAATCCATTAACCATAGTCTTCCCCTGTTTTAAAACGTTTGATCAAGAAACAAACTCGTGAGCTTGTACAAAGTATATCAACAATGAAGTTTCCTCTCTTGGGGTTACTTTTGCTCGTAACTCTTGTCGGTTCTCCTACCAAGGCCGAAGAAGGACCTGTTTGCCCTAAGACTGAAACCCTTAGTCGTGCAAGTTTCCCGGAGGGCTTCATGTTTGGTACCGCAACCGCATCCTATCAGGTATATAGAGGGAGAGAAGCTTCCGACAAGTCAGGATACAATTATTTATTTGGTCAACAATTTATTTTCTTGAAGTTATTGAAAGTGTCCCTTGAACTAAAATTTAATAAACAAACAACACTCAATTTATAAAGGAGACAGTATTAATAAATAAATATATTTATATATCTGAAACCCGCGTAGTTACTAAATATGTAATGTTCTATGTGCTGAAAATAGGTTGAAGGTGCAGTAAATGAAGGTTGCAGAGGACCAAGCCTGTGGGATATCTACACCAAGAAATTTCCTCGTATATCTCTCTTTTACCATGTATTTCAACTTTGGAACAGATATATATATATATATATATATATATATATACAGGGGCAGGGGTAAGAAGGGAGTGGGGGCTCAGCTGACCCCACCTCATTTTGAAAAAAATATTATCTCTGACCCCACAAAAGTTCAAAAACACTACAAACAAAATGATAAATTTTGATTATCTTAACTAAATGATTAAATTGGTTCATGGAAACCAATTCCCATTAACTAAACTTGGGTTCATAATAAGTTCAAGACCAATTTGAATATAGCAATAATCACTAACTTTTGTTAGTTAACTAAAAATTAATTACTTTATTTTTCTTTTAGAAAACATAAAGTTCAGAATACGACTTTAATCATCTGTGTTTATCTATTCAGTCTTGAAATTTGTATTCTTTTAAATATTTTATATGTTATGCTTTGTATTTTATGAACTTTAAAAATTATAATTAAACCTCTAAATTTTAATATTTGTTTTCACAATAGAATTTGAATATTTTTAACTTCAATTTTTTAGAAGCTTAAAATTAATTATTCTATTTTTCAAATAAATAATATATTCACTTTGAAATTTCTTCTTTACTAGATGATGATATTGATAAGGTTAATTTATCGTTTGGTTTTGATAAAAAATAAATAAGTATTATAATATGATTTTAATATTTATAAAATGAGATAAAACATTTTTTCTTACATTTTTTTTACCTTTTTAATTTTGAATGTGGACTCATAGAAAATAATTAATTCTGGTATGAAAAATTAAATTTGCAATTAATTTTATACTTTATACATGTTTTATATTTTCTTTTTTGACCCCGGTAAGAAAACAATTCTGAGACCCTACCCTTAGACCATTTTCTTACCGGAGGGTTTCAAATTTAATTATATTTTATTGATGATATATGAGTTATTACTATTATCAAAATTATCAAAAATAAATATCAACATCAAAGATAATTTATTAATTTATTACCATATTTTAATAATTTTACCAAAAATATTAATTACCATTAAATGCAATTGTTTAAATGTAATTATCCAAGTCGTATTTAGTCATAAACTATGCAATAATTTTATGGTAATCATGTAATAGTTTTTTTGTGAAAATGATTATATAAAAGACATGTAGCAAAATCACTTCACAATAATGTGCAGGGGATATCTATATATACATATATATCAACATTTACAACTAAATATGCTTTTCTATTTATTTTATACTAGATATTAGAACTCTTCACTAAAGTCTCCATCTCTTAAATTAGGATCTTGTGGTTTCCATCTGTTGTGGTTATATTGTTGTTGTTTAAGCTGTTGTATAAACGAGATATTTTCTGTTTGACCTTATCCTGAACTTGATACAAAAAACTTTAGCTTGTGTAGTAATATTAGATTAAACCTAGATAGTCAACATTGGGATCTAACAAGACAAACTGAGATACAATTCAAAAAGTTTCCTCGACCAATATTAGAAAGTTTACTCATTTATCATTTCTTAATATGAAACTGCAGATAGAGTTAAGAATCACAATGCTGATGTGGCCGTCGATTTCTACCATCGTTTCAGGGTTATCTCCCTCTTCCTGCGTCTATACAGTCCTATCTAAAATCTTTACTTTGTAAATTTATGTTTAGTAACCGTGAAATTCAACAGGAAGATATCAACTTGATGAAAAAGCTGAACACTGATGCTTTTAGATTATCCATTGCATGGCCGAGAATATTTCCCCGTAAGTTAAATCATTTATGACTTTTTAATAAATAAAGATAGGCGTAACAATTTTTGAATTAGTTGTAATAACAGCTGTAAATTGATTTAATATAACAGATGGGAGGATGGAGAAAGGAATAAGCAAAGAAGGAGTTCAATTTTACCACGACCTTATAGACGAACTTCTTAAAAATGGTCGGTCTCACGTGTTCTCAAGATCTTCTTCATTTTAGTTTATCGTATCAACGTAGTGTAACGAAAAAAAAACTAAACTCTTCATTGTTCTTTCAGACCTAACACCACTAGTAACGGTTTTCCACTGGGACATGCCCGCCGATTTGGAAGATGAGTACGGTGGCTTTTTGAGCGAACGTGTAGTGTAAGACTTTTTGCTTGTCTCTCAATCATATTTACATTCTCTAATGCGCAAACATCATTACCGTATACTCTTTTCTTAAAATGCGAATACATATAGACCGGATTTTGTGGAGTACGCAAACTTCACGTTCCACGAATATGGGGACAAAGTGAAAAACTGGATTACCTTCAATGAGCCATGGGTTTTTAGCCGATCGGGCTACGACGTTGGAAAGAAGGCACCGGGACGTTGTTCTCCGTACATCAAAGACTTTGGACATCTTTGCCAAGATGGACGGTCAGGATTCGAGGCTTATGTCGTTAGTCACAATCTACTCGTCAGTCACGCTGAAGCAGTTGACGCTTTCAGAAAGTGCGAAAAGGTAAAAAACGAAACAAAAGACGAGTGAGCTGATTTTTTCTTCTTTTCTCATTTATTTTAGTTTTTCAATTCTTACAGTGCAAAGGTGGTAAAATTGGGATTGCTCACAGCCCGGCTTGGTTTGAACCAGAAGATGTGGAGGGAGGTCAACGTACCGTAGACCGTGTACTTGACTTCATTATGGGCTGGTAAAGAAACGAAATCATCAGTTCCTGATCTTTTGTTATTTTAAATGTATATATGCATATTCAAATGTACGTATCATGTTGCTCTTCAGGCATTTGGATCCTACAACGTACGGAGATTATCCTCAAAGTATGAAAGATGCGGTCGGAGCCAGATTGCCCAAATTTACAAAAGCCCAAAAGGCAAAACTGAAAGGGTCAGCTGACTTCGTGGGAATAAACTATTACAGTTCCTTCTATGCAAAGGCAAGCGAAAAGCCTGATTATCGGCAACCATCTTGGGCTACAGATTCTCTAGTCGAGTTTGAACGTAAGGATTCACTCATGTTCACGTATTATAAGTAGATTGCTATTTATGATTTATACTATCAACGTGTTAATTAATGTAAGTGGAATAACCGGATGTTATTAGTCTACTAAAACCCAAGTACATATGTATTTTGTGAAAATCTAAGCAGATAAGAATAATACGTATTGTTCATTTAATAAATAATTTTATTTGCTCTTTAATATGTTTAGCCAAGACTGTTGATGGATCCGTTAAGATTGGTAGCCAGGTATACTTCCTTCCTTCTTAATAACTTTTTGTAGTTAAATGTTATAAAGTACGTTGAAATTAATTACTTTATTCTTTCTTCTATATTGTGTAGCCCAGCACTGCTAAGATGGCTGTATACGCAGCGGGTTTGAGGAAGCTTGTGAAATACATAAAAGACAGATATGGCAACCCTGAGATCATAATTACTGAGAATGGTTTTTCTAAATATTTGAAATTTTTTTATATATCATAGTATAAATTTAATATTGTTTTTGTTACGTTTGTTGAATTATCCTTTTTTTTATAGGTTATGGAGAGGACCTTGGCGAGAAAGATACAGATCATAGTGTTGCTCTCAATGACCACAACAGGAAATACTATCACCAGAGGCATCTTTTGGCCCTGCATCAGGCTATATGGTGAGATAAATGAAACAATTTGTGGTAGGGAATGAAAATGTTAATTTCCATTTACATATTGGATCCATTTGCAGTGAAGACAAGGTGAATGTTACATCATATTTCGTGTGGTCTTTGATGGACAACTTTGAGTGGCAAGACGGGTACACAGCTAGGTTTGGTCTCTATTACATCGACTTCAAGAACAACTTGACTCGTATGGAGAAAGAATCTGCAAAATGGTTCTCTGAATTCCTCAAACCGGGCCTAAAACAGAAATCGTCAAAGTCGACGTTCAGCGAGGAGCTCTAAAGTCATCGTCTCTACAAGATCTCAAAGCTTTAGTCACGTGGGACAATAAAAGAAGGATAAGTTTGTGTTGGAGTTCTTCTCAAGTTGTTTAGTTTCTAGTGCACTGTAGTTAGAAGTGGTCTTCAATAAGGAAAAATGGGTTACTAAACCCAAATGTGTAAACGATATGTACAGCAGTTGCTCAAAATCCGAAATCCAAAACCTTTTTCATGCTTGTAAAGATATGTTTATGTTCCTAGGGTACTAGTCGCGCCATCCCTTATATATTAAAAGAGAAACATTTTCATTTAATGCTTCAGCCACTCATATCGATTTCAATTTGAGTATAGTAGACACATCATCACAATCATTTGACAATTAATGAGTTCACATTCTAATTTTTTAATTCAACTGCAGAAAATTTGATGCATTTATACTAATTTTTTAAACACCTTATTTTAAATTTCGACATTTTTAATTTTATGTTAATGAATTGAAATTTTATTTGTACAACTACTGAATATGAATTTTTGAAAGAAAAAAATTACAAAATTATTAGGCTTCGCATCAACTAAAATATTGGAATAAAAGTGTTTTGAGAAATTGAAAGTTTTATATATTGTCGAACTTAGTTGTGGTTGAGATTTCTTTACTTAAATGCAATAAATAATTGATTGGTTATGAATTAAAAAAGGTAAACAAAACACTACACACCAATTCATATATATAATTCAGCCAAAAATTATTTTTCTTTACAGAATTTTTAAATTTTCACCAAATTTTACTAGAATAAATCAGAAATCAGAAACGTTTAAAAAAATATTCATGATATCGATTGAAAAATAGAGTTCTAGAGCCGAGTGTATATATCACATTATTTTCCACGCATATGTTACACTTTTCACTCGATTGTATAATGTTTTAGTATATCTACCAAAACAATTATAAGAAAATACACATTGGTGGTTATAGGCTACGTCAATTTTGCAACATATCCAAAAATAGTGACATAACGACCAACCTTTTTATTGGTATTATTAAACTATAGTCCAATAATTATGTATGATAAATAAGCTAAAAATATTTGTTTTAAATTTATTTTGTCTTGCTTTATATTAGTAGAAGATAGTAAGTTTAGGTAAAATATTTGGATCCGTAGAACTGAACTGAACAATATTTCAAAGTAATATTAAACACAAACGTAAAATGGTTAAATACTCAGACGGACCTAAACGTTTAATATCCATATAAACAGATCTGAATCTAATTTAAACTAAAATATTTTGGATATCAAAAATATCTTATATATTTAAATATGTTATTTATTTTAAATTTATATATATTATATATTCAAAAATATGAAAATATCAAAAATTACCAATACAGACACAAATATATATGTATATATATATATATATATATATATATATATATATATATATATATATATATATATATATATATATATATATATATATCTAAAAATAACAGAAAAATATTCAAAATACTGTAAATATTTTTTTTCTCAATTCAAATATTTAAATTCAATATTTTTATGCAAAATTTAAATATTTAGTCTTACGTTATTCAATTTTATGTTTCTGATTATTTTATTTTCAAACTTTAAGTATTTAAGTATACTTGAATTTTGTTAAGAAAATACATAATTAAAATAAGAATCCGAACTCAGATCCAAACCGAAAACACAATTATTCGAACCAAATCTAAACACTAAATATCCGAATACACTTTAAATTTCTAACTCTAAAATTTAAAATCCCTAGAAAAATCTATACAATAAACTTTTCTTCAGTGCTTTTGTTTTGTTTTTTTTTCAGTTTTTAAAATTTAGAGTTTTGATATTAATTCTAGGCTTGGTTATTTTATTAGATGATATAAGCATTTTCTGTTTTTTATTATTTTATTTAAATATATAATACTTTTTTTAGAAATGACTTTTTGACAACATAACTCTAAAATTCGTATGATATATAATATGATCTCAAACTAAATAATTATCTTTTTTGGTATCAAACCAAATAAACTGAAAATCGGCGGTATATAAACTGAATCGAACCAAAGTAAATATGAATTTAAAATATTAGTTATATTTTACTAAGCGAAATAGAGAAAAAAAACCGAATCGAACCTAAACCAACTCGATATCCGGATTGGACACTCTCAATCCAAATGAAACTGAACTATTCTCTAAAACATACACATGGCGTGGATTTTATCCTAGTTATTAGTATTTCCATGTTTGTAATATTTTATTCAAGTTGATTATACTCTGATATTCAAGTTGCCATGCATCCACTTGGAAATCGAGCTTAAATCTGATAATTCAGATAACCACCAAAGAAAGAAGAGATATCTACCATATCACTATATAGGATTTACAACCGGTGCAATTTATGGACTAGTATCAAACGTGAGCGGGTATCAATTATCAAAACGTTAATGAAGATGCCCTTTAACTCAAGACAACTCCATACATGATACATAGGGAGGGTTACCCAGCCCAACCTAGCCCTATAAATCTAAATCCAACCCTATTTTAGTCCTAACCCTATTCAACCCTAATAATTTATGTATCAAGGATTGAGTTAGGGTTGATCATGGGTTTAACCCATTTTATAAATAAAATATACTAAAACACAAGCAAACAATATTAACTTGGGATTTACATAATAAATATAGAGAAAAAAACTAAGATAACACCAAACCAAGTTTTTATTCCCAAACTAACATTCAGAATCCAAAATCACAAAAATAAATTTTATCAAAGTGGCAAATGACCATATTACCATATTGTTATATAATCTAAATTATATAATTATAAAAATTAAACATTTCGTTGAAGAGTTGTGTCCGTCATCGTCTCCGCCGTCATTTCCGCGACGTCTCCGTCGTCTCCACCTTCGTCTATGAGGTACATCGTCTCTGCGTTAGCTTCGAAACGAGGCTAAGCTCTCCTCTCTCGGCAATTACACAGATTCACCTACCCTCAATCTTCCCACAGCTCCAGAGGCAATCACGGAACTCGACGCTTCGGATCCTCACCTCCTCCGTTGCCGGAACTGTAAAGGAAAGCTTCTGCAAGGGATCGAGTCTCTGATCTGCGTTTTATGTGGCAAGCAGCAACTGACTAGGGATAATCCTCCTGATCCAATCAAGTTTACATCCACTTGGGGTTACAAATGTTTTCTCAGCTCTCTCGATCTGGATAGATCGGTAAAAACACAATCATATCTCATCGTTCATACGTTATGTTGATTGTGCATTGCTATGAATTTAAAATTTCAATGCTCTTCTGTAAAAAAATTAGTAGTTAGATGTTAGAGTATGATTGTGTTGTGATATAAAGTAGAAGACTGATTGCAGGAGATGGTAGAGCCACTAAAGAAAGATGGATGGATCAAGAATAGGAACTAAGGTACCTGTGTCAAAGGGAATGGTTCTGTCTGAATTTCTTGATTTTGAAGTACAATGGTTTGCAAGAGAAGAGGAAGAAACTTTAAACATTGGAGTTTATGATAAGAACCATCTGAATTTGGGAGGAATTATTTTTGATGATTATTTCGTTGAAGGAAGAGTAAATCTTTCCAAAGTGGATTCGGCAGAGAGTAAACCGGAGGAGGATGATTTTAAGGATCTACGTAGTCTTAGCTTATTTGATAGTAGAAGAAGTCAAGGAATTGCTGAATCACAGCAGACTGAAAAAGTTGGTTTTTAATGGAAAAGATGCTGAGAAGAATGTTTCATCTGGAGAAAATGAAAATTTTAGTTTGTTTGCAGGACAAGATAGCCCATGATAGTGTTTCTGTATCAGAGCAGGGAAACTTTGGGTTTTTTGAGAAAAGATGCTTGGTACCCTATCAAATTTGTTAATATCGAATTTTCTGGAAAGCTTTCATGAAACGACATAAATCCTTCCTGAAACTACACAAATCATTCCTGAAATTTAAAAACACTACACAGTTTCACAAGCACAAGCAAGAGACTAACAATGTCATAAGCAAATTCACGAGCCTACCAAGATATTAACAGGAGTAATCCAAACAAGAAGACACAAAGCAGGAAAAAAATTCAAATTTGTTAACATCAAATTTTATAGAAAGCTTTCCTGAAACTATATAAATCCTTCCTGAAACTACATAAATCATTCCTGAAATTTTAAAAAAACTACAAAGCTTCACAAGAACAAGTAAGAGACTAACAATGTCATAAGCAAATTCAAGAGGCTACTCCAAAGATATCAACATGCGTAATCCAAACAAGAAGGCACAAAGCAAAAAAAAATATTCAAATTCGTTATCATCGAAATTTTCTGGAAAGTTTTCCTGAAACTACACAAATCCTTCCTGAAATTTTAAAAACACTACACAGTTTCACAAGCACAAGCATAAGCAAGAAATTAACAATTTCATAAGCAAATTCACGAGCCTACCTAAGATATAACATGCGTAAGCCAAACAAGAAGACACCAAGCAAAACAAAATTCAAATTTGTTAACATCAAATTTTCTGGAAATCTTTCTTGAAACTACATAAATCTTGCATGAAACTACATAAATCCTTCCTGGAACTACATAAATCATTCCTGAAATTTTAAAAACACTACACAACTTCACAACCACAAGTAAGAGACTAACAATGTCATAAGCAAATTCAAGAGGCTACCAAGATATCAACAGGCATAATCCAAACAAGAAGACACAAAGCAAAAAAAAAACAAATTTGATATCATCAAATTTTCTGGAACGCTTTCCTGAAACTACATAAATCCTTCCTGGAATTTTAAAAACACTACACATTTTCACAAGCACAAGCAAGAAACTAACAATTTCATAAGTAAATTCACGAGCCTACCAAAGATATAACAGAGAGAAAGAAAATCCGAGATTGGAGACCTAGAGAGCTCCTGTTAGCTTAAGAACTTAGAATTTAGGCGGTAGACTAGCAAGGCAAGACCTAGAACGTCCGG
Source organism: Hirschfeldia incana (assembly GCA_026261945.1). Classification (NCBI taxonomy): domain Eukaryota; kingdom Viridiplantae; phylum Streptophyta; class Magnoliopsida; order Brassicales; family Brassicaceae; genus Hirschfeldia; species Hirschfeldia incana. The sequence goes on from JABCMI010000115.1 coordinate 351,331, forward strand.
CCGCCTCTCGTTCTATTCTCATCTTTTCCGCAGACCCTTATTTCTCGCGGAAGGATCTAACAATCCTTTTACTTAGAGTTCCGCACATAGAAACCCTAGGCGTTATTCTCGACACGCCCGTTTCTATAACAAACACTCATACTATACGAACTCCGCCAGGCAGTTCGATCTCTTGTTCAAATCTTTCTAACTGAACTACGTCCGACTTGATCCTCGAAAGGGGTACGTAGGCAGCCTTCCTTAAGGTCCAGTCCCAACTCTCTACAAAATCTTTTTTGTGCGATTTTCGTCTTTTGTTATCTTTACATATCTTCCGCACTTGTTCGGTCACTTGTCGTTGGCTGTCGCAGAGAATCCGGGCCTTCAGGGAAAGTCGGGTTAACTTGGCTTTCCTCCGTTTTTACTTATCAAAATCGACAGTGCGAATTTCGGTTCCCACACTTTTGTAATCACTTGTTCAACATCTTCTTGCAACATCTTCTTATGGGATTCAGCCCACGAAATTCCTTGTACCTTCTTTTGACCTAACCTAAAATCTAAGGGTGAAATCTTGTCTCTCACAGTCTGTTACCACGGAGAACCCAGCTGACATGCTGACCAAGCATGTTACCACGGAGAAGTTCAAGCATTGCTTGGAACTGCTCCATGTCTACCAATGCTGAGAAGCAAAGGAGGTTCCCCCCAGAAGATAGACGGGATAAGGAGTTTGTAGAGATTTTTCGTCAAGGTGGTGTTTGTTGCATCTGTGTGTCTTAAATCTCTGTGCACCAGTAAAAGCCCAGCACTCGTTGGTCGGACGAAGTCTGTTACCACGGAGAACTCAGCTGACATGCTGACCAAGCCTGTTACTGTTGTGATATTTTTGTGTAGGGTCGTTTTAGTACTACGGAACACTAGAAGACTAATGAATGAATACGAGTCTGTATGTGTTTTAAGAACAGAAATTGAGGCAAAGGGATGTATTATTGAGTGTATTTGGCGTTACAACGTATTAGGTGTGTAAACCCTAGTTTTCTTGCCTAACTCTATAATCTCTAAGCCCCAAAGTGTTGATCCCTTGTTCTAGGGTTTGGGTTCCCCTTTTATAGTTGATGTAAGTCGGTCAATCTTGGGCGGCTTCTGTAATATTCGGGAATATATTAGTTTCCCCTTGATTTGGGAAACTTTCATATTCATGCGGAGGATCGGTTCCTTGGTCCTTACGGCAAGGGCTGGGCCTTGGTTCCTCGATACAGGGACTGGACCCTGGGTACTTGTCAAATGGAGGTCGGGCCCTGGTGCCACCTGGTGGAGATGGGTTCTTTAAGTTGAGGAGGGACCCTGGGTCCTTTCCAAACGAGGGCCCGGAAGTCGAGGCCCCTTCGGAGGCTGGAGAAAACTCTAGCCTTGGATATTTTTCCCCAACAGTTTGCCCCTTATTCCTTGATTGCTTCGTAGGGATCAAGGGATAATATGTAGCCTTGAGTCTTGATGCCATTTCTTCCAGCAGGAGAAGGGTTTTATTCATAACCAGATTCCGGAATCCGAGACATAAGAATTCGGCTGGTACAGTGATCTGAAATATTTTTGATTCGAAACTTCCAAAAATCGATCTGAACGAGTCTTGCTGATTCGGATTCTCTTTCCTTTTCAGGAGCTGATATCTCGGGAGATCCGGGGAGCGGGCTGATTTGAATTTTAAATCCTGCGTAGGATTTTTGAATTCGGCGGCTTTCCCGAGGTAGTGTTCAACGGCTCTTTCCTTTTCCTGATAAATATGCGCTTCGGATTTTCGACTGCTTTCATCGCTTCTTCTTCCTCTTAGCCCTCTAGGATTGTGTCCAGATTTTTCTTCTTCTCTTTTATTATAATGGCGGAGACGAGAGATTCGGGGAAGAGGATAGAATCTAGATCGTCTAGATCTGGCAGCCCACATGATCTTCGAGCGTCTACACCGTTCATACCACTTGGATCTCCACTGGTGGGCCCTGCTTCGTTAATCGGGGAAGATGAAGTACGCGACCTTCGGAGAAAGTACGCGCTCCCTTCTTCTGTTACTCTCCGCGTTCCTGAACCTTCAGAACGTGCGTCTGGCGGTATGCCCGAAGAGATCGCTGTTTATGAAGCTTTCTTTGAGTCGAGTTTTAGAGGCGACGTACCGTCGTTGGTTGCGAGTTTATGCGACTATTTTCATATTTCGCCGTCCCAGCTTAATCCTCCTGCTTGGCGCATTCTCACGGCAATCCAGAATCTGGGCGATGAAGAGAATTTGACTTTGGGGGTCAATGAGGTTCTCTTTGCTTATCACTTAGCTCCAATAAATGGCAACGAGGGACGCTTCCATCTTCGCCCTCGCGCGGGTCTTCCTATAGTTGAGGAGCTGCCAAAGACCGATCGCAAGGGACTAGCCTTTGAGAAAAGGTGGCCCGAGAAGTATATTTTCATGACCCTCCCTGGATCCTACTATCGATGGAATTTCACGGGTAAGGAATGCTTCCGTTATCTGCAGTCGAATTTTGCTTATTTCTTTTTGGTTATTTTGTAGAGGGGACTCGTCCTGCTCCGGCCGATGGGAAGAATAACGTTCTTCGTGCGAGGTAGATTCCTGTCGAGCGGCACCTAGTACCTTATCTTCTTAGCCCAGAGGTGTTGCACCGTAGTAAGCTGTGGGGTGAGTCTTTCTTTCTAACGTTGGACGGGTCTTTTATTATCATATTGATCGCGTGAGTTTTGTGATCAGTGAGTGTGATGGAAGAGGATTCAGAGGATCCGGTGGCTTCTTTCAGGAGGGCCACTGATGCGATTTCGGCCAAGAAAGGTCTGTCTATGCAGGAGGTGGCCGGTAAGGCGAGTGCGGCTGTTGGGGGTAAGCGCAGGATGGTAGACGTCGAGGATTCTTCCTCGGGTCGGGATCATGAATCAAGGGAGGATTCGACTCCGGTGAGTCGACAGCCACCGACGAGCGGACATTCGTATGGAGGGCTAACGTCGGTTTTGAATAATTTGAATGAGAGCGTATTTCCCAAGATGCAGGTTCTGTTTTCGGACAGAAGTTCTTCAGGGGCAATGCGGCAGATTCAGAGTGGGCTTCTTCAGGTGGATAATAGTTTTTTGTTTCTTATTTCGAATCCTTGGTTCACATCTCCTTTTTGATATAGGTTCTTTCGCAACTACACCATTTGAGCGACTGGTTGGCGAAAGAGGGCACTAAACGGGACGAGGTGGTGGAAGTATCCAAGCGACTGTCCCGTGAGGAGGACAGGCGAGTTGCTGCGGAATTGGAACTTCGGGACCTGAAGGACAAGGTTTGTGCCATTGAGGGCTCGGTAGAGACTGCTTCGGCTGAATCCCTTCGGTTGAGTCGAGAGAAGCAAGAGCTAAAAGAGGCCGTCGCAGGACTTCGATCGGAGGTAGAGATTTTGAGGAATGAGAAGATCATGGCCGTGAGTGGGGCAAGAATGGTTGTCCGTTGGGAGGTAATGAGGGAATGGCTCCGGGGACAGACCTCCCAATGGGATCTGCTCGAGGAATTTTCTCAGTTTAAGACGGTTATTTTGGCTGAGGCGGCGCTTAAGGGTGTCGAGCCTCCTACGTTTGAAGACGTGGTAGATCTTAGGGATTTGTAATGATTATCCTTTAGGGCTTGTTGTCATATTTCCGCCCTTCGGGGCTTTGTTTCCAGACTTGGGCCTTCGTGCCTTTTTGTTTTAAGACTTATGGCCCTTCGTGGTCTTTTATTTAAGACTTATGGCCCTTCGTGGTCTTTATCTATTTTCTTTGTGTATCTGTAGATGTTACTCGAGGCTTTGCTTGGTTGTTGGTTTGGAGTTATGGGCCGAAGGCCGACCATAACCCTTACGAGGAGCCACCGTCTAGGACCCGAATCTTGTTAGCGATTAGGTTGGAGACTCAAAAATGCCGAAGCACTAGATCTTGTAATCCTGTTTAAAACATGAGTTTTTAAGGATGTGAGATCGTTGTCGGGAACTTAGTGAGTTCCGATCTGATTTGAATCCTTGGGCTCTTGATCCCTCGAGCTCGAAAGCCCTTAGGATCTGGGTCCCTTGGATTCCTTACCTGGGCCCTAAGGCCTTACTTTGAACCTGGGAGACCTTACCCATCAAATCTTGAAGGAATAGGAACCTTGAGGTTCTTCGGACCCTTAGGTCTTTGGAACCTTGAGGTTCTTTGGGCCCTTAGGCCTTGGGAACCTTGGAGTTCTTTGGACCCGAAGGTCTTTGGAACCTTGAGGTTCTTGGGACTCTTGGGTCTTTGGAACCTTGAGGTTCTTTGGGCCCTTAGACCTTGGGAACCTTGGGGTTCTTCGGACCCTTGGGTCTTTGGAACCTTGAGGTTCTTCGGACCCTTGGGTCTTTGGAACCTTGAGGTTCTTCGGACCCTTAGGTCTTTGGAACCTTGAGGTTCTTCGGACCCTTAGGTCTTTGGAACCTTGAGGTTCTTCGGACCCTTAGGTCTTTGGAACCTTGAGGTTCTTTGGACCCTTGGGTCTTTGGAACCTTGAGGTTCTTTGGACCCGAAGGTCATTGGAACCTTGAGGTTCTTCGGATCCTTAGGTCTTTAGAACCTTGAGGTTCTTTGGACCCTTAGGTCTTTGGAACCTAGAGGTTCTTTGGACCCGAAGGTCTTTGGACCCGAAGGTCTTTGGACCCGAAGGTCTTTGGACCCGAAGGTCTTTGGACCCGAAGGTCTTTGGACCCGAAGGTCTTTGGACCCGAAGGTCTTTGGACCCGAAGGTCTTTGGACCCGAAGGTCTTTGGACCCGAAGGTCTTTGGACCCGAAGGTCTTTGGACCCGAAGGTCTTTGGACCCGAAGGTCTTTGGACCCGAAGGTCTTTGGACCCGAAGGTCTTTGGACCCGAAGGTCTTTGGACCCGAAGGTCTTTGGACCCGAAGGTCTTTGGACCCGAAGGTCTTTGGACCCGAAGGTCTTTGGACCCGAAGGTCTTTGGACCCGAAGGTCTTTGGACCCGAAGGTCTTTGGACCCGAAGGTCTTTGGACCCGAAGGTCTTTGGACCCGAAGGTCTTTGGACCCGAAGGTCTTTGGACCCGAAGGTCTTTGGACCCGAAGGTCTTTGGACCCGAAGGTCTTTGGACCCGAAGGTCTTTGGACCCGAAGGTCTTTGGACCCGAAGGTCTTTGGACCCGAAGGTCTTTGGACCCGAAGGTCTTTGGACCCGAAGGTCTTTGGACCCGAAGGTCTTTGGACCCGAAGGTCTTTGGACCCGAAGGTCTTTGGACCCGAAGGTCTTTGGACCCGAAGGTCTTTGGACCCGAAGGTCTTTGGACCCGAAGGTCTTTGGACCCGAAGGTCTTTGGACCCGAAGGTCTTTGGACCCGAAGGTCTTTGGACCCGAAGGTCTTTGGACCCGAAGGTCTTTGGACCCGAAGGTCTTTGGACCCGAAGGTCTTTGGACCCGAAGGTCTTTGGACCCGAAGGTCTTTGGACCCGAAGGTCTTTGGACCCGAAGGTCTTTGGACCCGAAGGTCTTTGGACCCGAAGGTCTTTGGACCCGAAGGTCTTTGGACCCGAAGGTCTTTGGACCCGAAGGTCTTTGGACCCGAAGGTCTTTGGACCCGAAGGTCTTTGGACCCGAAGGTCTTTGGACCCGAAGGTCTTTGGACCCGAAGGTCTTTGGACCCGAAGGTCTTTGGACCCGAAGGTCTTTGGACCCGAAGGTCTTTGGACCCGAAGGTCTTTGGACCCGAAGGTCTTTGGACCCGAAGGTCTTTGGACCCGAAGGTCTTTGGACCCGAAGGTCTTTGGACCCGAAGGTCTTTAGACCCGAAGGTCTTTGGACCCGAAGGTCTTTGGACCCGAAGGTCTTTGGACCCGAAGGTCTTTGGACCCGAAGGTCTTTGGACCCGAAGGTCTTTGGACCCGAAGGTCTTTGGACCCGAAGGTCTTTGGACCCGAAGGTCTTTGGACCCGAAGGTCTTTGGACCCGAAGGTCTTTGGACCCGAAGGTCTTTGGACCCGAAGGTCTTTGGACCCGAAGGTCTTTGGACCCGAAGGTCTTTGGACCCGAAGGTCTTTGGACCCGAAGGTCTTTGGACCCGAAGGTCTTTGGACCCGAAGGTCTTTGGACCCGAAGGTCTTTGGACCCGAAGGTCTTTGGACCCGAAGGTCTTTGGACCCGAAGGTCTTTGGACCCGAAGGTCTTTGGACCCGAAGGTCTTTGGACCCGAAGGTCTTTGGACCCGAAGGTCTTTGGACCCGAAGGTCTTTGGACCCGAAGGTCTTTGGACCCGAAGGTCTTTGGACCCGAAGGTCTTTGGACCCGAAGGTCTTTGGACCCGAAGGTCTTTGGACCCGAAGGTCTTTGGACCCGAAGGTCTTTGGACCCGAAGGTCTTTGGACCCGAAGGTCTTTGGACCCGAAGGTCTCTGGACTTTTATGCTTTTGGGGAGTCTTTTTGATCGCTCTCTGCTGCCCGGAGGCGAGCCACTCTCGATCTAAATTGAGAAATCGCACTGTGCTACCCGTGGGCATAGGCCATTCTCGAAATTCTCAATGCTGCACTCTACCTTTCTGCAGAAAGGTCACTCTCAGACTTATTGTGGTCTGGGGTGGGTCCCCCCGCAAGGTTCTGTCAACCCAGACACACTACCTTCCACGTCTGGATAGGTATTAAATTGTTTGTGCTTAACCGGTTATTTGCACTTTGCTCCCTGCATATCAGCCGCCAGAATCTGATTACAGTACTTGGCTGTGTACGGCATGCCCCCAGCGTGTGTTTAGCTTATAGCGTATTTCACGAGGGTTTGAATGGCACTAGTACGTGGTCCCCGCATAACTCTTGGCTATAGGCCTTTACGTGGGGCCCTATCGCACAGACATCGGCTCAGGGCTGATCAGACCCCTTCCATATCTGTCTGTACCTATGGTGAGTAGCCTCACCAGCTATGGGGCTAGCTAAGATCTGAGGTCCCGAAGGTCCCTGATCCAGCTAATATGCCCCTTTAAGTATATTGGTGTTTCCTTAACTCCCTTTAGTCGAAACCAAATGTATTTTATAAGCTTAGTCCGAGGACGTTCTCGTTATACATAGGAGTAGGAAAACCAAAATACTTAAATATATAATAGTATATATAGAGCTCGACCCGAAGATCTTGCCTTTAGAAATGATAGAATTTGAGGTGCAAGGCGTTCCAGCAGTTGGGTTGTACCTTGCTTGTGCTGTCTTGCAGCTTATAGGCTCCTGCTCCTTGCACCCCTATTACCTGATAGGGCCCCTCCCATCCGGGGGCGAGTTTTCCGGCTGATTTGTCTTTTCTGTGGTTACAGACTCGCCTTAGGACCCAGTCCCCTTCTTGGAAGGTTCTGGATCTCACCTTCTTGTTGTAGCTCTTGGCTACCTTTATTTGGTACGACGCATTACTCAGGCGGGCTGCTTCCCTTTTTCGTCTAGGAGGTCTAAGCTTAGGTACATCAGCTCGTCATTTTCCTTGGAGGTTAGGATGTTGGAGATCGTGGTCTTGACGTGTACCTCGGTTGGTATTGCTGACTCGGTGCCGTAGACGAGTGAGAAAGGGGTTTCTTGGGTAGCTGTCTTTGGAGTCGTCCGGTAGGCCCAAAGGACTCCATGTAACTCTTCTGCCCATCGCCCGTGAGCCTTTTCCAAGCGCTTCTTAAGCATGTTCACCACCGTTTTGTTGGTTGACTCTGCTTGTCTGTTTGATTGCGGGTGCCTTGGTGCTGAATATGAGAGTTTGATATCCCAATCTTTGCAGAAGTCCTGGAAGTCGCTGCTGGTGAATTGGGGTCCATTGTCTGTGACAATTTCCTAAGGTGCTCCGAAGCGGGTTATTATGTCCGTCCAGATGAATTTCCTGATCTGGAGGTCCGTGATTTTCGCCAAGGCTTTGGCTTCTACCCACTTCGTGAAGTAATCGGTCATTACTAGGAGGAAGACCTTCTGTCCCGGCGCCATTGGGAATTTCCCCACGATGTCCATGCCCCATTTACGGAAGGGCCATGGGGAACTTAAAGACTTCAGGTTCTCTGGTGGTAAGTTAGAGATTGGGGCGTGCTTCTGGCATTGGCTACAGGTTTTGGCCTGTTTGAGGGAGTCCTTCGCCATGGTAGGCCAGTAATAACCAGCCCTTCTCGCCCTGAGAACCAGGCTCCATCTGCTGGAGTGTGAACCGCATTCCCCATCGTGGAGTTCCTCTAATATTCGTGTGGCTTCTCTAGGGGATAGACATCGTAGGTAGGGTCCTGAGAAGGATCTTCTATATCGTTTTCCCTCCAAAATGCAGTATCTGGCCGCTTGTCTCTTGATCTTCCGGCTCTCCTCTCTGCTTTCGGGTAGGACGTCGTTTCTTAGATAGTCGGTGATAGGGGTCATCCAGGTTTCTCCTTCGTCTACTACCGTCACTTCTTCCGGTTCAACCTCTTTCTGGGTTGCTGGCCATTGCAGGACCAACAACGGAATACTCATATGTTCCTTGGTTTCTAATGCGGAACCCAGGTTTGCTAGAGCATCGGCTTGGGAGTTCTGTTCCCTAGGTATTTGGGTAAGCTTATAGCTTGCAAATTGGTCTAGGAGACGTTTGGCCACAGATAGATACCTGATCATGCTAGGGTCCTTGGCTTGATAATCCCCTTGAGCTTGACTGATGATGAGCTACGAATCACTGAAAATCTGGATGTCTTTTACTCTCATTTCCTTGGCTAGTTCTAGGCCTGCTATCAGAGCCTCGTATTTTGCCTCGTTGTTCGTTGCTTTGAAGTTACAGCGTACAGCCCTTGAGGCCGATTCTCCCGTAGGGGAGGTCAGGACCAGTCCTACCCCTGCGCCTCTTACATTGCTGGAGCCATCCACGTGTAGGGTCCATTGACCTTCTTCCGCTTCTTTTCCCTGGAGCGTAGTTTCTAGATCTGGGTCTGGAAGCGTAGAGGGAGAGAACTCAACTACGAAATCAGCTAGGACTTGGGACTTGATAGCGGCGGTTGGGCTGAAGATCACGTCGTATTCTCCCAATTCTACGGCCCATTTCGCCAATCGTCCTGATACCTCGGGTTTATGAAGGACTGCTTTGATAGGGAAGGAGGTGACTACCACGACTTGGTGGTACTGGAAGTAGGGACGTAATTTCTGGGCCGCGACCACTAGGGCGAGGGCTAGTTTCTCTAGCTGGCTGTAGCGAGTTTATGCGTCTAGCATGGACTTGCTGACGTAGTATATGGGATGCTGCCTTCTTTCCTCCTCTCTTACGAGGACTGCGCTAACTGCGTGTTCGGACACGGCGAGGTAAAGCAGTAGGGTTTCCCCTTCTAGAGGTTTAGATAGGAGTGGTGGAGTAGTGAGATAGGCCTTGAGGTCGGACAGTGCGACATCGCACTTCTCTGTCCACTGAAAGTCCTTAGGGTTTTTTAGTGTTTCGAAAAAGGCATGGGACTTGTCAGAAAGCCTGGAGATGAATCTGCTGAGGGCTGCCATCCTTCCCGTAAGTTTTTGAATTTCTTTGACGTTCCGTGGGGGAGGAATCGCCTGGATGGCCCTTATTTGCTCCGGATTTGCTTATATGCCCCTGTGGGTGACTATGTATCCCAGGAATTTCCCGGAGCTTACTCCAAAGGAACATTTAGAGGGGTTGAGCTTCATATTGTACTTCCTCAGGGTGGTGAACGCTTGCTGGAGATGTGAGATATGATCCTCCGAGTCAAGGGATTTTACCAGCATGTCGTCGATGTAGACTTCCATGGTCTGGCCTATCTGATTGGCAAACATCGTGTTGACCAACCTCTGATAGGTGGATCCAGCATTCTTCAGACCAAACGGCATGACCTTGTAGCAGTAGATGCCCCTAGAAGTCATAAAGGACGTCTTTTCTTGGTCGTCGGGATGCATCAGGATTTGGTTGTATCCCGAGAAGGCGTCCATGAAGCTCATTAGTTGGTGCCCAGCGGTGGCGTCCACTAGCTTGTCTATATGAGGCAAGTGGAACGGATCCTTTGGGCAGGACTTGTTGAGGTCCGTGAAATCGATGCAGACCCTCCATTTTCCATTTTTCTTTTTCACAACCACCACATTGGCGAGCCAGTCGGGATATTGCACTTCTCTTATGAACCCTGCGTCGAGCAGGTTCTTGACCTCTTCGTTAATGATTTCATCCCTTTCGGGAGCGAACTTCCTTCTCTTTTGTCTAACAGGAGGATGCTCGGGATTCACTTGGAGCTGATGCATGATGACGCTGGGGTCGATTCCGGGCATGTCTTCGTGGGACCATGCGAAGCAATCGGAGTTAGATCCTAGGAAATCGATCAGCCTCCGTCTCAGATCCTTAGGCAGCTTGGAGCCTATCTTGAGGTTCCGCTCCGGGTTTCCTTCTATCAGGGGGACTTCGTCCATGTCTTCAACCTCGGATTCTTCGGCATGAGGAACGAGAGGCTGCTTCTGTAATTGCTATAAAGCTTGGGTCCTTCCCTTCAAGGTAGTTTGATAGCAGGACCTGGAATTTTCTTGATCCCCTTTAATGACCTTCACGCCCCAGGGGGTAGGAAATTTTACCAGTTGGTGGAGGGTTGATGGTACGGCTCCCATGTCGTGGATCCAGGGAATCCCTAGTATTACGTTGTAAGACGACGGACAGTCGATGACCAAGAACTTGGTGGTTTGGTTTATTCCCTCGGTGTAGACTGGGAGAAGGACTTCTCCCTCGGTTTGCTTCACCTCTCCGCTAAATCCCACGAGCGGGGCCGCTTTCCTGGTTAATGTTTTAGGGTCTAGCCCTAAATCCATATAGGCCGAATGGAAGATAATGTTGCTGGAGCTGCCATTGTCCACCAATATTCGTTTAACCAGGCAATTGGCTATAACAAGCAAGATAAAGAGGGCGTCATGATGGGGAGCAAGGACTTGTTCCTGCTCCCTCGCAGTAAAGCTGATTTCATCCGTTCCCAAGAGTGGGCGCTTGGGAGTCTCGGTCTCTTGACCGTTCCTAGCATTGCGAGTACTTCGTTTGGCTGCGGCGCTGCTGATCCCGCTTACTTCTGATCCTCCGGAGATGACGTGGATCACTCGTTCTTGTGGTGGAGGTAGCGCAGGGACCGCTTCATTGGGGAGAGCGGGGCCCTCTCTGTTAAGGAGATCCTTGGCCTTATCCGAGAGGAATTCCCTTAGGTAACCCTTCTTGAGAAGCTCGGCTACTTCCAATCTTAAGGCTACACAATCCTCCGTGGTATGGCCGTGATCGTTGTGGAACCCACACCATCTTTTAGGGTTCCGGGTAGCGTCAGGGGACCTCATTTTAGGTGGCCACTTGACTTGTGGGCCCATCTGCCTCAGGACTCCAATGAGCTCCGGTTTGGATATCGCTAGGTGGGAAATGCTGGGCCAAGTCGAAACCATCATTCCTTCGGACCGAGGTAAGGGGCGATGTTGGTATCTGCCCCTGCTCTGATTAGTGGATTCCCGGGAAGGTCGGGATCGGATGGTTTCTTCACGCTCGTCTTTCGATGGTTTGGAGGACTTCTGATCGTACTTGGAGGAAACCTTGGCCCTGCTCACGACGTCTTCTTCCCACCTTACTTGGGCCCAGGCACAGGATAGTACATCCGCCATGTCTCCACATCTGTACTTGGTTAACTCCTTGTAGAGTTCTCCCTCCGGGAGTAGGCCCTTCTTGAAGGCTGAGATTGCTGTATCGGCGTTACACTCGGGTATGGAGACCTTCTCTTGGTTGAAACGAGCTATGTAGGAGCGTAGGGATTCGTTTCTGTATTGTTGGATCTCGTAGAGGTCATCTGATCTCTTCTCCAGGTGGCGGCTACTAGCGAACTGTTCCACGAACTTATCGCTGAGGGCGGCGAAGGAAGCTATGGACCCCGTGGGGAGGTTGATGTACCATTGGAGGGTAGGACCGGTTAGAGTTGACCCGAAGCCCTTGCACATGGTGGCTTCCCTTGCGTCTTTCGGAATAGCCACGGCTACCATGCGTTGCTTGTACTGGGCGATGTGGTTGTCAGGATCTCCAGTTCCTTCGTACATCTTGATGCTCAGAAAAGAGAACTTTCGAGGCATCTCGATCGAAGCAATCTCCTTCACGAAAGGCGTGTCGGAGTACGATCTTGGATCACTTCTACAGATGGGGGGAGCTACTCCGGGGAGCCTTTCCACCATGGATTGGATGGTGCCAAATTTTTCGGATACCACCTTCTCTAGGTAAGCGGCTAAAGTTGGATCCGAGATCTCGGGATGATCAGGTGAGTATTCTTCGTCCTCTGTATCGGATTCGTCTTCTTCTTCTTCCCGGGTTACGTCTCGAACGTTTTCTTGACCGCCGGGTTCGTCTCCGGGCTGCTGAGGCGTTTCCTCGTCGTCGTGCGGGGTGTTGAGCGAAGCCATGGGTCGAACTTTGGTTCTGAACCGTTTTTGTTTGTTCCCTACTGCCCCGAGGGATCGATTTTCTCGTCTGAGAGCGATGTTCTCGGCTTCCATGGCGTCTAGCTTCTCGGCGCTTTGCTGGAGTTGCTTGGAGTGTTCTCCAAGTTGATCTTTTAGGTATTGAACTTCCTGGACGAGTTCCAGACCTGCAGGTGCGGTTTCCTGAGCCTTGTGAAGGTCGGTAATTTGACTCTGAAGGGTTTCGAATCGGCTCAGAAGCTCCTTCTCCTTCGGGGTCAGATTGGCTTGATTGGACTCGTCTTCCGATGCCATCGTCACGTAGTTGAGTTACTCCCCTCCTTCTAGCGCCAAACTGTTGTGATATTTTTGTGTAGGGTCGTTTTAGTACTACGGAACACTGGAAGACTAATGAATGAATACGAGTTTGTATGTGTTTTAAGAACAGAAATTGAGGCAAAGAGATGTATTATTGAGTGTATTTGGCGTTACAACGTATTGGGTGTGTAAACCGTAGTTTTCTATCCTAACTCTATAATCTCTAAGCCCCAAAGTGTCGATCCCTTGTTCTAGGGTTTGGGTTCCCCTTTTATAGTTGATGTAAGTCGGTCAATCTTGGGCGGCTTCTGTAATATTCGGGAATATATTAGTTTCCCCTTGATTTGGGAAACTTCCATATTCATGCGGAGGATCGGTTCCTTGGTCCTTACGGCAAGGACTGGGCCTTGGTTCCTCGATACAGGGACTGGACCCTGGGTACTTGTCAAATGGAGGTCGGGCCATGGTGCCACCTGGTGGAGATGGGTTCTTTAAGTTGAGGAGGGACCCTGAGTCCTTTCCAAACGAGGGCCCGGAAGTCGAGGCCCCTTCGGAGGCTGGAGAAAACTCTAGCCTTGGATATTTTTCCCCAACAGTTACCACAGAGAAGTTCAAGCATTGCTTGGAACTGCTCCATGTCTACCAATGCTGAGAAGCAAAGGAGGTTCCCCCAGAAGATAGACGGGATAAGGAGTTTGTAGAGATTTTTCGTCAAGGTGGTGTTTGTTGCATTTGTGTGTCTTAAATCTTTGTGCACCAGTAAAAGCCCAGCACTCGTTGGTCGGACGAAGTCTGTTACCACGGAGAACCCAGCTGACATGCTGACCAAGCCTGTTACCACGGAGAAGTTCAAGCATTGCTTGGAACTGCTCCATGTCTACCAATGCTGAGAAGCAAAGGAGGTTCCCCCCAGAAGATAGACGGGATAAGGAGTTTGTAGAGATTTTTCGTCAAGGTGGTGTTTGTTGCATCTGTGTGTCTTAAATCTCTGTGCACCAGTAAAAGCCCAGCACTCGTTGGTCGGACGAAGTCTGTTACCACGGAGAACCCAGCTGACATGCTGACCAAGCCTGTTACCACGGAGAAGTTCAAGCATTGCTTGGAACTGCTCCATGTCTACCAATGCTGAGAAGCAAAGGAGGTTCCCCCCAGAAGATAGACGGAATAAGGAGTTTGTAGAGATTTTTCGTCAAGGTGGTGTTTGTTGCATCTGTGTGTCTTAAATCTCTGTGCACCAGTAAAAGCCAAGCACTCGTTGGTCGGACGAAGTCTGTTACCACGGAGAACCCAGCTGACATGCTGACCAAGCCTGTTACCACGGAGAAGTTCAAGCATTGCTTGGAACTGCTCCATGTCTACCAATGCTGAGAAGCAAAGGAGGTTCACCCCAGAAGATAGACGGGATAAGGAGTTTGTAGAGATTTTTCGTCAAGGTGGTGTTTGTTGCATATGTGTGTCTTAAATCTCTGTGCACCAGTAAAAGCCCAGCACTCGTTGGTCGGACGAAGTCTGTTACCACGGAGAACCCAGCTGACATGCTGACCAAGCATGTTACCACGGAGAAGTTCAAGCATTGCTTGGAACTGCTCCATGTCTACCAATGCTGAGAAGCAAAGGAGGTTCCCCCCAGAAGATAGACGGGATAAGGAGTTTGTAGAGATTTTTCGTCAAGGTAGTGTTTGTTGCATCAGTGTGTCTTAAATCTCTGTGCACCAGTAAAAGCCCAGCACTCGTTGGTCGGACGAAGTCTGTTACCACGGAGAATCCAGCTGACATGCTGACCAAGCATGTTACCACGGAGAAGTTCAAGCATTGCTTGGAACTGCTCCATGTCTACCAATGCTGAGAAGCAAAGGAGGTTCCCCCCAGAAGATAGACGGGATAAGGAGTTTGTAGAGATTTTTCGTCAAGGTGGTGTTTGTTGCATCTGTGTGTCTTAAATCTCTGTGCACCAGTAAAAGCCCAGCACTCGTTGGTCGGACGAATTCCGACCGAGTGCGGGCGTCGTAGGCGCAAGGAAGATAAACTCAGTATCAAGGTTGACATCTGGGGAGTGCGGGGGCCGAAGGTATGCCTTTTCGGTTTAGGAAATTTACTTTTTCTGTTGTATTTTTCTTATTGGGAAAAGGAAATCGGGTTTTTGAGGCTTGTATAAATATGTGTCTAAGGGTTTGTAAATTATTCATTCACACAATAATAAGAAACCCTAAACGGGTATTTGCCTCAATTCGTTTTGCTCTCTGTTCTTCTCTAATAATTCGCAGCCGTTCACAACAAAGTGTT